>VZTB01001025.1:0-20884 GCA_013397245.1 Thryothorus ludovicianus
TGTGCCATCCATCCCAGCTGTGCAGTGTCCCAGCTGTGCCATCCACCCCAGTTGTGTCATCTGTCCCAGCTGTTCCATCCATCCTGGGTGTGCAATTTCTGAACTGTGCCATCTGTCCCAGCTGTGCAATCCATCCCAGCTGTGGCATCTGTCCCAGCTGTGNCTGTATCCCAGCTCTGCCATCCGTCCCAACCTCCTCCCAGCCAGGGCAGGGTGAGCAGCTCCAGAGTTCCTGTCCTGGTGCCAGCCCTGCAGCCCCCCAGCCACAGCCACTTTGTTTTCCGCTTTGTTCTCATCCCAAGCCCAAAGCCCGGCACCAGAACCATTCCTAGGAGGAAAATGAACTCTCCCAGTCAAAGCCAGGACCCAGAGAGACAATTTTGTACTTCCAGGTGGGATCTGCTTCATGCCTTGGCCATGCTTGGAGGTGCTTCAGGATCTCACGGCCGGAACGTGGTTGTTGCTAAAACAGGCACAACCGCGGCCTAAATAAAGCCAGGCCTATCTCAGGCTCGGGCTGCCAGCCAGGGAATTTTATGTCTGTCCAAAAAGCCTGGGTTGTCCTACACCTCTTCTTTTTTTTTTTTTTTTTTTTTTTTCTTCCCAACAANTTTTTTTTTTTTTACCCCACAAAACCACCCTGGGAGACTCCCAGGAGGTTTTGGTACCTCCAGGCCTCGCTGTGCCTGTTTGAAATTGAGACAGAAGCAGAGAACTTCCCAAAACCATCCAGAGCTGGCTTTGTCCTCGTGTTCCAAAGGTTCCCGCAGTGTGAAAGGATTTCATCTGGCCTTGTAAATCTTGTCTTTATTCAGTTATTAAATTTTGGGACCCTGGGAAGTCGATTTTCTTCCATTTTATCTGAAATATTTCTGTCCGGATCTATAAAGATATTTCCGTGGGTACATGATTCCACTTCACACAGAAATATTTTCATTTTTAATACACAAAGACTTGGACTTCTGGAGGGGAGAGAGAAATCAAACGGGACTATCCAAAGGATGAACGTTGAGATTAAATTGATAATATAAAAGGAGGGGCAAGGGAAGAGGAGAACCTCAGGTGATTCCAACATGACAGAATTGGATTCATCGAGACCACCAACGTTGGTAAAGGGAAGTGGGGAAAATTGTGGGAACGTTTTTCACACCTTATTCACATTTATGGACTGATAAAATAATCGGAGGAAAGGCTGGAAAGGATTTATGATCCATCTCTTTTGACCTGTGGGCACGAAGAGGGAATTGTAGATTTGGCCCAATTGACCAGGGAGAACCAGCACAAGAAATAAAATTTTAATGTTTTGTGAAGAGTGAAAACTCAACATCCAGGTTACTACAAACCTTGATGCAGCATCCCACAAATTCTGGCTTGGACTCCCACTATTTTATCCATAATATTTGAATAATTTTATTCCCCTTCTGATGTTCTTTCTTTCACAAAGAAATTCTTCCAAGCCTTTATGCAACACAAGAAACTTATAATATGTCTTAAAAAAATAATGAAAAAATATCTTTTGTATTTTCCCAGTCCTAGGTGAGTTAAAAAGGATATCAAGGGAGGGAAATGCAATATAAACCCCTCCTAGATAGGCACAGAGAAAGAAAAAGGGTGTTTGGAGCAGAACGAGGCGTGGGGAGATGAAAAATGACAGGAGGAAAACGAGGGCTGACGATTAGGAGATATTTCCTGAAAACCACAAGCACCAGATGAGCGCCACTTTCCCAAGGGAAAGGGTGGGAAAAATCTCTTCCTTTTGGCTTCGGCTGTCGGATAAAGCCCTGAGGGACAATTCCACAGAACCCACTCTGCTCGCTGCCAGCTCAGGTTATCGCTCCTGCCCGGGGAATTCTTGGCCCAGGCCGTGTTTTGTGTTGAATTTTGTACTCCAGCAACGATTTTCCCAGCTTGCATAAGAGCGTTTCAGCAGCTCCAGCCACCTAATCCTCCTCCAAAGACGTTTTTTATTCCAAATGTTTGGCTATTAAAATCCACACAGTAAAATTCTGGCTGGGAGAAATAAAGATTCCAGCCCAGCAGATCCTTTGCTGGGGCAATGTTTTGACACTTTAACCTGCTGTAATGCCAATGATAATGACAGTAATAATCACTTTACCCTTTAATTTTTTAATCCTTTTGTCTCCCTGAGAGAAATTGGTTATTAAGGTTATTAAGATTATTAAGGCACTCACATGAAGGCCTCTTCCAGCCTGGATTTTTCATTTTATTCATGTTTTCTCTTTCCAAACCTCTGCTTCCCTTTCCCTGGGAAATGCCATGCTTTTCTAAAGGTCAGCTGGAGAAAATAAAAGGCTTTTTATTAAATGCAAACCGTGTGGATTTTCACTTGCGCTGCATAAGAATTTGCCCGTCATTATGAAGTGGAATTAAATATTTTATAAGGAAAAAGAAGTTAATATTTTTCGGATGGTGAACAACAAATGTGTCCTGAGCACCAGATTCGTGGGCTGGGACTGCTCTCAAAAAGCTCTGCTCATTTTAAATTAAATTCCTGGCCTTCTTATCCATCTTGTTTTTCTTCACTGTGTTGGGAATACAGTAGGAATTCTATCCAGGTGGGGACCATGCTATCCTTGGGGATACAAATTTCCATAATTAGAAATATTCCCTGAGTCCCAAATTTTACAGAGGGAGTTATATCTTCTCACAGACGTTTATCAATTCACTGTCCTGCTTTTTATAATATTTTATGTTACCATCACTATTTAATGAAGAATTATGCAGCTTTAAGAGAGTTTCATTTCTGTTCAAGCCCATGATTCTCTACATATAGAGTTGAGGCTGTTTGACCAAATTTTGGCCAAAAATTCTTCACAAAACAGGAGCAAACAGCCCGTGGAATAAAGGCTGGAATTAAAATCTCCCTTTTTTGAAGGGGAACTTGGAAAAATCCCTGCTCAGGATTTATTCTTCCCACGCTGACCCACCCTCAAATATCAGTTTGCCCTGACCTCCCAGGATGAACCCAGAGGCCCTGCCCTGGTTTCAGTCTCTGTTTTGGTGGATTTTGGTGGATTTTGGTGGATTTTTGGTGGATTTTGGTGGATTTTGGTGGATTTTGGTGGATTTTGGTGGTTAAAATGCTTCAGGCTGGGGGAACTGAGAGCACGTTGGTATCCAGCCCCTAATTCCCAATGGGAATGTCAATCCAGCACCTCCAGAGAGCTGCAAAAGTAGAGATCAGTTTGTGCCTCTCTTTAGGAAAGGAGCTGGTGCTGCTCACCTCGGTTCCATGGGAATGCTGCTCCTCCTCTGGAAAAGGAAAGTTTGGATTTGTGTTGCTCCTGAAGAGAAATTGTCAATTGGAATATTTTTCTCTGGAAATCCAAAAGCATTAAAAAAGCTCATTCCTGGCTGCCACTGACAGCAAGAATCAAAAAATCATAGAATAATTTGAATTATAAGGGGCCTTGATGATCACAGAAAAATTTTAATTATGAGGGACATTAATGATCATCTAAATATTGTTAAACCTCATAACAATGGGTTGCAGCGGGCAAAAAGTGTGATTTATTACCTACTCAGCTCTTCCTCTGATGAAATTTTATCTTATCTCTCATTCAGCACCTCTATCCATGCAGTTAATTAGCCCTGCCTCTTAATTAGCCCTCTAATCTCAGCCATCAGAAAGTTCCAGTTGAAATTAATCAGCTGGACATTGGATAATGGAGATAAAAATCATAATTTTCAGTTTCCTGCCATCCAAAAATAGGTGGGGTGCACCCAGAGAAAGCGCCTGGGTGTCCCGAGGGTTAAACTGGACACCTCTGGCTCAGATGCAACAAAAAAATCCTGGATGGAGGAGAATTGAGAATTCTCTTGGCCATGGCCCTCCATCCAGGATTTTTCCCAGTTTTTGAAGCTCCTGTTAAATTTTATTTTGTCCTGCATGTTCCCAGCTCCTGCTGGTGTGGGGCTGAGTTCAGAGGCTTTGAGTGCTGAATTTCCTCTTTTAGGGTCATCAGCACACCCAGCCTGCCGGAGGGAGGGTTTAATTCCCAAATTCCCAAATTCTGGGGATGCACAAAAATCAAAAACTGCCGTTCCTGGAAAGTTTTGCTTTATTTCAAACTCTGTAAGGACTCTGTTATTTGATTTTAAATATCTTGAGTAATTACCCTGACTTGGTCTCTCCTCCATGTTTTTGTTCATGGTTCTGCTTTCCAGAGGACTCCCAAAAGCAAATGAGATTTATCCCTCCATAATCCATAATCCATAGATCCCACCCCATTTTCTCTGCACTCCCCTGCAGCTCTGGTTAACTTTGGAATTTTCATCAATTCCCATTTATAGCAGCAGTTTTATCCATCCACTGGTTCATCTGCATTCCTCCTAAAACTGAAGAGATGTTTGCTTTATCAACTTCATAAAGAATATTTTAGGATATTCCACAATGACAGGGAATTAAAATTACCATGTCTTTAGCGTGAAGAAAACAAGATCCAGATATTTTGCTGATAAAAGAGAATAGAATTCCCTCAAAATGCAGGGAAGGGAAGTACAAAGGCGGCAACTATTTAGGAATATTTATTTCAGGAATTAAATTTAATAACCCAGAACCTCCCCACTGCAGCTAAAGGAAAGTTCATGTTCACAGGTATGGAAAATAGAGATTTTCCCTGCTGTAATCCCAGAAAAAAAGGAGACTTTTGACTCCTCAAATACCATTTTATTCCCTGTGGATTTGTGGTTTGGGGATTTTTTTTAACACCTCAGAACAAGGTTTAGAAGTTGTTCTTACTCCACACTAAAATCTCGGTCTGCTCTGGTTCTGCCGCCCTTTGAATTATCTCCTTGCCATCACATCCAACCTTAACCAGCCACAAAAAACTGAGCCTGAAAATTAATAGGACCAGGAGCCCCTGGGGGACCTCCCCCTCCTCCCGAAATATCATTATCTTTATTTATGGCCCCTCAGAACCTGCGGGGCCTGAGGGATATTCCGGCCGTGTTTATCCTACACGCTCCGTGTGTTGTTTTTTAAATCCTGTCATGTCCCATATAATCATAAGTTGTCTCCTGAGAACCCGGCCTCTGTTTTCATACAATTTCCCATTATTTTTGCTCAGGGTATGCATTGATACCTTTTTATTTTTCCTTTCCAAACTAACAGCATAAACAAAATAAACCCTGCCCCGCGCAGCGTTTTGTTGGCATCTTCTCCCAAAGTCACACTAGGAATAAATTTATTTTTCAGGCCAGGATAAAGCAAAAGGTTGTTTGTAGGGAAAGGAGTCAGCACTTTATATTTTATGCTTCATGAGTGTTTTTCTGCTGGAATTTGGGACAGCTCTGATCAGAGGTTTGCTTCTTTAAAGGCTGGGATTGGGTTTTTCATGTCAGGCAGGAGGGTCTGGCTTGGGATGTTTTTCTTGTGTCACTGCAAAGGTCTCCTCTTGGATTCAGGTTGGATATCAGGAAAAATCTCTTCTCTGAAAAAAAAGATCCCATGGAAGTGATGGAATCAGCATCCCTGGGAGTGTCCAAAACCAGAGGGGATGTGACACTGCCCACCCCAGGCTCGTGGCATGGTGGGATTGGGTCAAAGGCTGGACTCGGTGACTTTGTGCATTTTTCCTGCCTCAATGACCCTACAATTCTATGATTCCACTTCCTAAGTCCTAATTCCATCCTCCAAAATATCCTCCAGTTATCTTCCCTCAAATTACATTAAATTTTCAGGAAAATCTCCCAAATCACACACAGGGATTGATCCCACCCTGCCGCAGCCACCCACACTCATTCTGGATGATTTGCCAGCTCCACTGATCAAAACTAATTATCAATAATAACTTGGAATTAATTGCCACTAATTCCTCCTCACAAGGAAGCCCTGACATGCACAGAGATAATTCTTGCCATCCCAACCTGCCAAGCAAATCCCACTCCTGTGCTGGAGCTGCCCTGCCCACGCAGGAATTTACAAGCAGGAGTGAGATGAATTTCACACCAACTGAATAAGTTGTAGTGAGATTTAATAAAAACCCACTTAATTATGTGTTTTATTTTGGCTTCCAGTGGCTCCCTGCAGACATCTGGGCCAGCTCCTCAGCTGGGGTAAATGAATAATTCTGCATTGGTTGTAATTAGAGGCTGAAATATTTAGGACAGCTGAAATTCAGGCTCTAAACAAAAATATTTCTGTTTCAGCTGAGGTGAGAGAATGAGAAAATTCCATGCTTGGATCTCTTTCTAAAATGTGGGGTTTTAAATTTCTGTTGTTTTGTACTGAAAACAGTCCCTGAGCTTGGCATAAATAAAATATTGTTCAAGAGGCTTAAAAATGGCAAATGGAATAGGAAAATCCCCTTTCTCAATTAGGAAAATTTCTATTCTAAAATTCTGTTCTTCTCTCTTCGTGACTGGGTTATAAACTCAGTGGAAGTTCTAAAGCTTGAAAATTGATAAGGAAAAATTAGAAAGGGAAAAAATGCCCCAAAAACTCAACTTGTAAGGAAAAAATAGCCCTGCGCCTAAAAGAAAGAAAATTAAAAATCCCTTTAGAACGATATTGATGTGGAAATACAATTCCATCTATCTTCCTGACTCTCCTCACATTCATCCAGAACTGCATTCCTCAGATTTTTGGAGAAGACTGGGAATATTCTCCTGCTCCAGACACAGGTGGGATGCCTGTTCAAGGTTTCCCAGGAAACCTGGAGCTGGGATTTGAACTGATTCTGATGCCGTAGGTTTTATCTTTTATATTTTCAGGCTCTGGGCAGTTTCAGTGGGTGGCTCTGGGGTTCACATTCAGCGTTGCTGAGCTCCCTTCACACAGCAGGGACACAAAACAATTCCTGCTCCAGCTCGGCCCCAAGGACAGCCCAGACAAATTCCAGGCCCAAGAGCAAAAGCAAGGCTGAAGGCAAGAGAGAAAAACAAGGAGGATGGAGCTTCCTAAGCTGCAGCTGGAATTGGACAATTCCCTGCAATGTGCAGCTGGAGCAGAACTTCTCCAAGTGTGGGCCCTGGTGGCCGGGCGTCCATTCTGTGCCCATTTTGGGGCTCAGCCTGGCTGTGGGCACTGCCCAGGGTGTGTCCAGGGAGGCCTTGGAATAAATCCCTGCTGGATCCTTTGGCTCTGGCTGCTCTCTGCTCCAGGGCAGCCTCTGAGTATCAGTTTCGTATCAGTTTTCCTGGTCCAGCCCCTAAAGCACCCACAGCAGCTGCTGGACTTGGCTCTGGAGCTGTGGGAATTGGCCTGGACGAGAGGGGAGGGAGAAGGAAGCAGTGAGGGGAAGGGAAATGACAGAAAATACAGGTCCATGATGCTGTTTTGTTTTTTAGCTGAGGGACAGCCCCACAGCTCGCAGAACAATCATTTAAAGGCAGCCAAGGCTGGGGCTGTCAGGAGCTGTGGTCACTCCTGGAATCAGAGCCAGGACACAATGCTGGCACTGGGATTTATTGTTTCCTGAGCTGGCTGGGCTTGATGTCATTAAAGTGTCACCGGAATCAGAGTGGCAGCTCCGAGTCATTAAGTGGCGGCTCTGTGTTTTCCAGCAAGGTGCAAAGAAAATTTAAGATTTTGAGGGATTCAGATGCTTGGGGTGCTTTGACAGCTCCCTCTCCTCAGCCTCACACTGCTGAGCCTAATCTTTCCTGAAGGACTGGCCTGAGAGCCCTGTTTCCTGAGGGAGATAATCCACTGGCGTCACTGGGAGGGGAGGCAGCGTTCCTGGAATGAGCAGGCACAGGAGGTGCTGCCTTGGGATCCAAAAAGAGCCCATCCCTTCCAGTGATGCCTTGAGAGGCTGCCCTGGAGCAGAGAGCAGCCAGAGCCAAAGAATCCAGCAGGGATTTATTCCAAGGCCTCCCTGGACACACCCTGGGCAGTGCCCACAGCCAGGCTGAGCCCCAAAATGGGCACAGAATGGACGCCCGGCCACCAGGGCCCACACTTGGAGAAGTTCTGCTCCAGCTGCACATTGCAGGCAATTGTCCAATTCCAGCTGCAGCTTAGGAAGCTCCATCCTCCTTGTTTTTCTCTCTTGCCTTCAGCCTTGCTTTTGCTCTTGGGCCTGGAATTTGTCTGGGCTCTCCTTGGGGCCGAGCTGGAGCAGGAATTGTTTTGTGTCCCTGCTGTGTGAAGGGAGCTCAGCAACGCTGAATGTGAACCCCAGAACCACCCACTGAAACTGCCCAGAACCTGAAAATATAAAAGATAAAACTTAAGGCATCAGTGCAGCAGCAGGAATGGGGAATCCTGCTGGATTTGCCTGTGGAGCTCCAGATCTTGGAGCATTCTAAATGCAGAAATGCTGCACATGAGGCTGGGAAAAGGGAAGCTCCTTTTGGAATGGACAGGTTGATTTTGGGGCTCCGTCTGGGTGTGGGCACTGCCCAGGGTGTGTCCAGTGAGGCTTTTGAATTAATCCCTGCTTGATCCTTTGGCTCTGGCTGCTCTCTGCTCCAGCTCAGCCTCCACAGGCATCACCAGAGCCCCTGAAACTCCTGCACATCCTCAAACCCTGCCACCAGTCCCTGTACAACATCTTGTCCCAAAATCCCTCAACCGCTGCCAAAACCTGAGTTTGGAGAGCCCTGAGGGGACCCTGACTCCATGAACAGCAACAACATCATCGATTTTGGGGCCTGTGAGGGAGCAGGGGCTGCCTGTGCTTGAGGAGCAGCCCCGCCACCCTCAGAGCGCGGTGACTTTCAGCCTGGGGACATTCTAGGTGTGTTCCAAAGGCCACTGATGTCAGCAGGAAAAGCCCTTTTGATTTCCATGTGCTTTGGATGAGACCCAGAGGGAGCAGTGGGTGAAGTCAGGGCCGCTCTTTCTCACACAGCTGAAGCTGGAGCCTCCAGATCTCTGGTATTTGCTGAGCAGCAGCGAGTGTGGGTCAGGAAGGCAGCTGAGCTTTCCTTTCCTCTCAAGCTGTTTGTCTTGCTTTGCAGCCTAAAGCAATAGAGCAATTCCATGACAAAATTCAGGCCTGGAGAAGCTGACAGAGCAAAAAAATCGTGACCAATAGAAAACTTTCAAAGGCTCCTCCAAGCCTAAGAATTTCATTTCTATTGCCTGTTGGCTTAATTCAGGTCCTGCCATTCTTTTATTTGAAATGCTCCAGTCAGGTTGGGCTGGATGGGTTTTGGTTGTTTTTTTCTTATCAGCTCCTTGAACCCTGTGTTAATCCTGAGAAAACCAGCAGTGACCACAGAGCTCAGAACACTCAGTAGAATTTTTCAACATCAAATTCTATTCTTCTTTATCAGCAAAATATCTGGATCCTGTTTTGCCTAACATCCTAAGACATGATAATTTTTTTTCCCTGACATTGTGGAATATCCTAAAATATTCTTTATGAAGTTGATAAAGCAAACATCTCTTCAGTTTTAGGAGGAATGCAGATGGACCAGTGGAGGGATAAAACTGCTGCTATAAATGGGAATTGATGAAAATTCCAAGGTTGGCCGGAGCTGCAGGAGAGTGCAGAGAAAATGGGGTGGAATCTGTGGATTATGGCAAAATCCTTCCATTCCTGGTGGAATAAATTGCTTTTACTCTTTGCAGAGTTTTGTGAATCCTCTGGAAAGCAGACCCAGGGCAGGATCTTCATTATTCTGGATTCCTGAGAGCAGGATAAGGAAGGATGGTCCCAGGGATCCATTTGGTGCAGGGATGTTGTGTTTAGATCTGGGTGAGTTAATATCCTGAGATCTCATATTCCCAGCAAACCTTTGGAGCACTAAAATGGGATATGGCCTCTCAATCCCCACCTCAGCCCAGAGCTGAACTTCTCAATAGAGCCATTAACCTCCCATTAATTGGGGAGATGTTGGATTGGGAGAAACATCCTTATTCCTTCGTTAACCACCCAAATTTTGGGACACTGTGTGAAGAACCACAGTGGTTGAACTGAGCATGCAGTGACTCCTGCCAGGAGCCACCAGTGCTGCCCGAAGTAGTTTTCCATTTTTTGGGGACTGTCTGGAGTGATTCCTGAAGAATTTTATGGCCTTCTCTGCTGTCCCCTCTGGAATGTGGACTTGGAAGCCCTCATGGATCCAGAATGGACAGAGAGTAGATAACTGGGACAGCATGAAACTGGTCCCACTGGTGAGTGACACCAACAACCCAACTTCAGAAGAGTTCTTGGAGTCCCAGCAAGCTCAGTCTGGAAATAAAGATCCCTGGATTGTCATTGTGGATCCCAGCTGAAACCATCTTGTTTTGAGTCATGGCAAGGGCAGGGAATGTTCAGCACAACAGGAAAGAGCTGCTCATGGAGGAGAGGAAATTCTTCTGCCAAGCTGGATCGAGAGTAGAGAAATAAAAGGGTCTGAGCACTGTCCTGGTCTCTGCCCACTCTGTGCACCCTCAAGGGGACATGAAAAAGCAGAGTCCTTGTCACACAGAGAGCAGGAAAGGTGAAATCCCAAACAGGTTTGGGTTGGAGGCACCTGGAAGATCATCTCCTTCCAACCCTGCCCCTCCCATACCCCAGGCTGCTCCGAGCCCCAGTGTCCAGCCTGGCCTTGGACACTTCCAGGGGTCCACGACTTCTCTGGGAAAATTATTCCAAGGTGACCATGGCTCTGCTGACTCAGCAAGATGTGCCAGGAAGGGGCAAGTTGGGCACCCCAGGAGATAAAGGATGGTCACCTCTCATTTTGTGACACAGGGAAGGTGAGATTAAAGCTCTGTAGGACAGATGAAACTTTGCAAATCAAACTCCTCACTCAAATTAAATTAATTTGATTAAATTGATTAATTGACCACTTGCCACGTGCACAGACACACATAAAGTGACTTTCCCTCATTCAGCTTTTCCACCCCATAACAGTAAAATCCCACACCAGACCGTGAGACCCCATCTCCTACAGAGCAGTGACAGCCCTCCCTGTGCCACAGGAAATATCCAAAGATCCTCCTCCTGGAATTTATGCCTTGCCTGCAGGAACCTGAGGAACCCTGACCTGAGGTTTCCTGCCCTATTTCCTCCAGACCAGACAGGTCTGAGTATATTGGGAAACCTTCTGGGATGAGGAATTGGGCTTCTGGAATCTTCCAAGCCACCCCAAAAGCTTCTTGAGCAACGGCACCATTCAGATCAGGAACCATCACAACTTTCTGCTTTTATTTTTTTCTGCACTTTGCTGTGACTTCTAAAGACCCAGTTTTAATAAAATCCTTCTGAGCAAGACTTGCTTGGCAAAGAATAGGAGATTAATCTAATTTCTTTTCTTTTTTTTTTTTTTAAATCTAATTTTTTTGAAGATGGATGTTCAGGCTTGTAACCAGGAAACTGAATTCCTAAAAAAATCTGTCTATTTCTATATAAAAAAAAAATATATAAGTACATTAGTACATGGATGGTTTTAATAGATGTACTTAAAAAAGGAAACTGCTCTGACCACACCTTTTATCAGGAATATTTTCTGTTTTCCTGGGATAGTTGAGCTGCTGCCCTGGGATAGTTTGCACATAACTCCTGTCTCATGCTTTGCCTGCCTGATGTTGGTGTATTTGGCATTTTGCTTTCCCAAGCAAATATTTTCACTTGCTGATGATTTCCAACTGCTGGAAACAAGAGGGGAAGGAATAAATATCTTTATCAGACTCCTGAAAAAGGGACAAACCAACCTGGGGTGTTCCAGCTCAGGAATCTGGGAGAGTGGAAGGCGTCCCTGCCCATGGCAGGGGCTGGAACTGGATCATTTTAAAGGTCTTTTCCAGCCCAAACCATTGGAAATCTCAGATTCTAAGATGCTTCCTGAGCTAAAAAATAGCTGATAGAGAAAATCCCATCCCAGAGCTCTAAAGTTAACATTTTTTTGCAACTGCCCCTTTTTTTTATCCTGAATACAGACATTTACTTATATTGATTTCAGTGGAAGATTTGCTCTGGAGTCATGTGAGGTTTCCTAATTTTAATTAGGATTTTGTTGTTGTTTTTCAGTGATACAGGAATAAAATTCAGCTCCAAGCCAGCAACAAGAATTTTCCATAGTGAACATGGAAAAGAGGATGGAACAACAAGGGGGAGGGGGGAGGGAATTAAGCGCATTTTAAACTTTTAAATTAAAATGAAAACCAAACAAAACAACCCAGTTGGATGACTGGGGAGGGAAAAAAGAGAAAAAGGAGGGGGGAAAGAACACGAGCTCAGCAAAGTTGCAGTGTCCTCTGAAGATTGCTGATGCTCAGAGATTGAGAGAGCCCAGATTTCATTTCTTGGCAGCTCAGCCAGGCGGGACCATCCCCAAGGAGCAGCTCCAGAGGTGAGCAGCCAGAGGTTTATCCCGAAGGCTACTGGGATGTTGGCACCCTTTCAGCAGCAGAGATGGTAAAACATGAACACTTTTAAAAGCTCACAGAGCCATAAATCCGAGCTCTATCACTGATAGAGACAGATGTGTGAGCAGCTCTCTTGTGCACACACAAGCAAACGGGAAAGCGGCTGGAAAAAAAGGAATTTCTCCAGGCTCAGCCAGTGGAAGCCTACGGCTGCCATAAATCTTCCAAGCACAGAGTTCAGGCCAGATTTCACTGCTGAGTTCTTGTTTCTTGCCTTGTTTTAAAGTCATTAATGTCTGGCCTAAAGAGATTTAAGAAAATGAGTAAAAAAATCGGTGTGGGGAAAAGGGAAATTCTGCTTGTTGTTTTAGGGCAGGTGACAGAGCGAATGAGAATCAGCATCCCAGTGGGAGGTGGGTCTGTCCTTCCTTTCTGTGCCCTTCTCTGTGACATCACAGAGGTGCCAGTCCCAGCATTCACCTGATAGATTAAATAAAATAAAAAAAAAGAAAGAAAACCCCCAAAACCAAAAAACCCACCCCAAAACAAAAAAAAAACAAACCAACCTCGAATAAAACCCTACATCAATACAAAAAATACCCAAAACAAACAAAAAACCCCCACAAAAACAAACAAACAAAGAAACAATCTGAACGAAACAAAAATCCAAAACCCAAAGAAACAAACAAACAAACAAAACAGAAATCCAAAAATAAATCAAATCAAACAAAAAAAAAGGCCAAGAGACAGAGGACTGCCCCCCAACAGACCAGTTCCATCCTTCAGTGTCTACACCTGCATGTTCACAGCACCTGAGAGTGCAAGAAATGCGGATTCCTTGAGCACATTTGCAGGAAAAGCATGTTTGGGACAGGCTCTGGCAGGGCTGCTCTCAGCTCCTTTGGCAGCTGCGGGGCCTCTGGAAGTGACAAGGGCCAGACCCTCAGCCCAAGGGGGACAAAAGGGCTCTGAGGTGCCCTCCCCTGGCATGGAAATCCCGTCCCCAGGATTCACAGATTTTATGGCAGGAGAGGTTTCTGCTCTGCTTTCCTAAGGAAATTAAAGTTATACAAGACCCATCCTACTTCAGGCCTATTTTTGTTCCCTTATCCAATGCGAACCAAATTTGACGTCTGAGATGCCAAATCTGGGCAATTAAGGATGAAGAGATCTGTTTGAAGAGCAGCTTGCTTTTAGAAAAAGAAGTTGCACGTCTTTACAGGTACAGATAAAAGGTTTTTCTTTTGAGAAGAGCTGCAAAAATCCTGAGGTTTTTGAGTGCCGAAGGGTTGAGACGTGGCTCTGGAGGAATGTTCCTGTGGATCAGCCCCTCAGGATCAGCTGTTCTTCACTTGATCAGCATCTTCTCGTGCTTTAAGATCTCACACAGACCCTCCTGGCTGCTTTGGAATTGTAGGGACATCTTCCACAATCCCAAGAGGATCCCTGTCCAATCCAGCCTTGGGCACTTCTCTGGAAAATCCATCCCAGTCCCTCCCCACCCTCACGGCCAAGGATTTCTTCCCAATATCAGATCTAAACCTGCCTTATTCCATTTTAAATCCACTCCTCCCTGACTATCCCAAGAGAATCCCTTTGCTTTGGAAGAGCTGCCTGGGATTTCATGTGAGGAGAGGAACTAAAACCAAATTAAAAATTTGGTTTATTGACATCGTCACAACCAGAGCTTGACCAGCTCTGTCTGTGCAGCTCACAAGAGTTAAGCAGAGTTTTTCACGGATTTCAGCTAAAATAAACCCAAGGAAATCCAAGAAGTCAACTCCAACTCCCAGGAGCTGTTCGGGAGTGGGAAAAGTCTCTTTGGAGAGGTCACTAGAGAGCACCAAACATCCACACTCCCTCCAGGTGGCACGTGTGGCACGGGAATTAATTAATTATGGGGTGGACTTCCTGCTTATCTCCATTTTCCTCCCTAGCCCTGGGGTCCAGCATTCCAGTGGGATTTTCCTGGCTGTTTTTGGTAGGAGTTGTTCCGGGGTGATGGAGAAAAAGAAAAAAAATGTTACATGGTGTAAAGAAATATTTTGGGGGGAACTTGGGTCCTTGTGCCACAGAATTGCTGGCAATTAAGACCAGCAAAGGAAATTGAAGATTTTTTTTATTTTTTTTTCCAGAGTGCATTTGGGTTTTGTCCCAGGTGAGGACTCCTCAGGGACCTGTTCACCTCAAACCTCAGCTCCTCAGCAATCAGCTCATTCATTCCGACCCATGAAGTCCTTCTGCAGCTTAACCCATCCATGATTCTAAGGAATTTTCTGTCTTAAGCTTTCATGGCATTTTTGGGCCTTTTCTCAGTTTTTTCATCATTGCCACCTGCGTGAAAAGAGGGAAAGGATTGTATTTAATGCACCTGTGAAGTGAAATATTTGGAAACCAACGAGCCTCAACTCTGCCCTTCTCATGGTCTTGGTTTTTGTGTCATGTTTTATCACTCATTACCAGCATCACAAAATTTAATTATACCAATTTTATTCAGTAGAGCAAAGGAGTTTTCTTCAAGCATGTTTAGGAATTAAAATTCCTGTAGGAAACCCCATCTCGTTTTTAAATATAAGGGTTGGGTGTGTTGCAGAAGGGTCTGTGAGGGTCGCTGATCCCAATTCCTCCTATCCCTGTGTGTGAACACATTTTCTCTTTCCCTCTTTCGCAGTTTTTTCCAAAAGAAATTGTTTCTTGGGCCGACCTGTGAACAAGATAAAGCATTCCTCTCATGTTCTCCAGAATTAGGATAGTTTGGGTTGGGAGGGATCTTCAAGATCAACTCATTCCACTACAGGAACACCTTCCACTGTCCCAGGCTGCTCCAAGCCCCATCCAACCTGGCCTTGGACATTTCCAGGGATCCAGGGGCAGCCACAGCTCCTCTGGGAATCCGTGCCCGGGCCTTGAGCCCAACCATTCCAAGACGAGCTTTGTAGGGCACCACAGAAATGCTCAGCACAAAAATCTGTGCTGGAGCAGACGACAACAAAGGAGCTTCCCAGAATCACAAAAAAATATCACGGAACCATGACACAGGTGACAGAATAACAGAAAAGGTCACAGAAACATGACACAGGTGACAGAATAACAGCAAAAGTCATGGAATCACAATGCAGGTGACAGAATAACAACAAAGGTCAAGGAATTGTGACACAGGTGACAGAAGAACAGCAAAGGTCACAGAATCACAATGCAGGTGATAGAAAATCCACAAAGGTCACAGAACTGTGACGCAGGTGACAGAATCAAGACAAAGGTCACAGAAACATGACACAGTGACAGAATAACAACAAAGGTCATGGAATCACAATGCAGGTGACAGAAAACCAACAAAGGTCAAGGAATTGTGACACAGGTGACAGAAGAACAGCAAAGGNAGGAATGGTGACACAGGTGACAGAAGAACAACAAAGGTCACGGAATGGTGACACAGGTCATAGAAACCCAACAAAGGTCACGAATTGTGACACAGGTCACAGAATCACAATGCAGGTGATAGAAAATCCACAAAGGTCACAGAACTGTGACACAGGTGACAGAATAACAACAAAGCTCATGGAATCATGACACAGGTGACAGAATAACAGAAAAGGTCACAGAAACATGACACAGGTGACAGAATAACAGCAAAAGTCACGGAACCACAATGCAGGTGACAGAATAACAACAAAGGTCAAGGAATTGTGACACAGGTGGCAGAATCACAACAAAGATCACAGAATCACAATGCAGGTGATAGAAAATCCACAAAGGTCACAGAATCACGACACAGGTGACAGAAAACCCACAAAGGTCATGGAATTGTGACACAGGTGACAGAATAACAACAAAAGTCATGGAATTGTGACACAGGTCATAGGAAACCAGCAAAGGTCATGGAATTGTGACACAGGTGACAGAATAACAACAAAGGTCATGGAATCACAATGCAGGTGACAGAAAACCAACAAAGGTCATGGTATTATGACACAGGTGACAGAATCACAGCAAAGGTCATGGAATTGTGACACAGGTGGCAGAATCACAACAAAGGTCACAGAATCACAATGCAGGTAATAGAAAATTCACAAAGGTCACAGAATCACAACACAGGTGACAGAATAACAACAAAGGTCACGGAATCGTCACACAGGTCACAAAGGGTCGCTTTTTTACCTCAGTTTCCCCATTTTTTGAGGTGGAGGCCGCCATCCTTCAAAACTCCCTTTCCCAAAAGAGAACAGGATGGATTTAGGGTTGGCACCTTCTGGGGATAAGGAGGAGGAAGAGATTTTAATTATCAGAAGTGGGCAGAACCCGGGGGGAGCCTCGTGGTCCCTTCTCCTGGCCTAGGAAAAGGCAAATTTTCTTCATTTCCACCTTGGAAGATGCACTTTGGATTCACTTCTGCCTCTGGTACAAGACTTCAAACCATGGAATGTTTTAAATTGGAAATAACCTTCAAGATCATCAAATCCAACCATAAACCCAGCACTGCCAACTCCACCTGACTCTTTGGTTTATCAACAGGAAAAATTAAAAAAAAAAAATAGACTTAAAATAATTGAAAAATATCAAACCTAAACAAAATGAAAATTATTTTACACCACCAGTCCTTGCAAAGAAAAAAAATATCAGAACTGAAGCTAAATAGGTTACCCTAAAAAGTTGAAAAGTGTTTTTTGGTGGGATGAAGGCAGAATTACTGCAGGTTTTCAAGCAGGAAGATTAAAATCCAAGCATTTGAATTTGTCTGGAGCTTTTGGTTTAACTATTTTTGCTCATCTAAAATTAAANTTGTAAACCAAGGAAATAAGAAATTTTTAGAGAAAGTCTTACATATTTTTCTGTAATTTCTCAATTATTTGCACAAACTCTGAGAGATCATGTGAGGCAGAATAGGACTTATAATTCTGATTTTACATTCTGCAACTGAAATCTTCATAACTTTGTGCAAATCTTTACCACACACCTGTAAGAAAGGAATTCAATTCTAAAATTCAGTTCTAAAAATGGGATTCAATTTCTCCCTAAAAAAAGTCTCTCTAGAAGAGGGAAAGGAGCAGAAGGACGAGGTTCTGCTTTCTCCCTAGAAGAAGAAGATTCCATGACTCATTCACTAATTAAATATGTGTGTCTAGAAATAAAAAATAAATAAAGAAATGAATAAATAAATAAACCTTTCCTTGTCCCAAACCTTAATCAGAACAGAATTTTCCTTGCCTTCCCTGCGGTTTCTGGTTTGTCCCAGGATCAAAGAGCAGTGACCGTGATTAAGGAAAATAAAAACCCCAAACATCTGCCTGCCCAGTATTTACAGAAAAATCCAAACTGGGCAAAAAAAAACAATCCAGAGGCTGAACAAGTCCACGTTATCATGGAATCATGGAGTGGGTGTGGCTGGAATTCCCATTGATTTGGGTAGGGATAAAATTCCCACTCTTGTGTGGAGGTGTGTTTCTTATATGTGCACTGCATATTTTTTAAAAAAAATATTTATTTAAATATTTTTATTATATTCATTTATTTATATTTTTTCCTTGTTGTAAACCAAGGAAATATGAAATTTTTGGAGGAAGTTTGACATATTTTTCTGTAATTTCTCAATGATTTGCACAAACAGAGTCATCCCATGGGGCTGGGGACAAAGGATGGAGGGACAGGACACAGGGAATGACCTTAAGCTGGAGGAGGGTGGGTTTAGATGGGATATTGGGAAGAAATTCCTCATTATAAGGGTGAACAAGGTGTTCTCCACGACCTGATAATGTTTTCAAGGAGATCAGTTCTCTCTGCACGTGGAATTGAACAGGGAGATCCTTCAAGGAATCCTTGGCTTGAGTTTTATCCACTGTTGGAATTCTCATCATAAAATTAATGGAATTCTCCCCACAAAATTCATGGAGTTCTCCCCACCTCTTGTCATAGAGGCCTGGGAATCCTGTTGGAAGATTAAAGCAAGGAAGAGGTTGGGTCCTTCTTTGTGTCAGCTCTTTCTAAATCACTCATCCCACCCAGAAACAGGCACAAATTTCCCTTGGCCACCCTTTCATTATTAATGTATTAATAATTATTAAAAGCTCTGGATACCCTTGAAAGTGGCAACTCGACTTCAGCCAGTTTTTCCTCACACCATCCATCCATGTCCAGTTCTTCATGCTCTGCAGAAATGAGATAAAATCTTGTTGTTCTTTATCCCAGCTCTCAAAAGTGACTCATTAATGTTCTCCTGTGACTTCAGGTCTTGACAAAAATAAATCAAGTGAAGAAAGAGCAATTTTCCATCCTCGCCCTCTGTCTTTCCTTCCCTGCCTGCTTTTATTTGCTTTTCCCTTTGGATAAACTATTTGGAAAACATTGCAAGGACACTTAATTTGGATGACATGAAAGCAAATTTGCCTGGCTGATTAAGAGATGTTTTCCCTTCAGGAACACGCGAACAAATTTGGGGATAATTTTCCTATCAAAAGACAGAATGTTTGAACTAAAAGGGAGGATTCCAGGGACAATGTTGCTCCCAGATGTTGATGGGAATGAAGCTGTGCAGGACACAGAGGCAGTAGCTGAGCACAGAGAATGAGGAAACCTCACCAGAGCTGCCCTTCAGGGTTTCAAACCTTTCATCTCCACTGTTCAATCGTGGAAGAATTTATATTTGGTGACACCTGCCCGAGAAAATCTGAAATCCATTTTCTGAGAAATGCTGATCTCGTATAAACTGGGCCTTTCTGTTCTTCATGGCTGCAATGTGGGAGCAGGGAGCTGGAAATCCTTGGGATCATCATAAACCAAAGGAATCGTTCCCCAAGGCCACTCCTTTGAAGGGAATGTCACAGCTTTGGGGCACTCGAGTCACTTTATGCTTTGCACATTTCGTCTCCTCTCCATCGCACGGCTGAAATTGTTTACAGATGGAAGGGAACAATCAGGAGAGCCAGACTGGTGTTTATCATGAGGAAGAGGAGCCTCGGACCAAAGGAGGTTCTCCAGGAAGGAGAAACACCAGAGCCACCTGTGCCCCTGCAGGAGGGCTGCAGCCACCAAGGGATGGCACTGCCACCAACCCCTGAGCCACAGGGCTCAGCTGGGATCCTGACTCTGACACTGGGTTGGTTTTATTGTATCACTGCATTTTTATTTTATTTCTCCTAATAAAGAACTGTTATTGCTATCCCCGTATCTTTTCCTGAGAGCCCCTTAATTTCAAAATTATAATAATTAGGAGGGAGAGGTTTCCATTCTCCATTCCAACGGAGGTTCCTTCCTTCCTCAGCAGACACCTTTTGCTCAAACCATGACATTGAGTTTTGGCTGAGAAAGGATGGCATCGTGATTAGGATGTTGAGCAGCACCTCTGAAATTCCTGGAAAGGGATCTTGGCTCTGCTGCAGGGACCATTCAACATCAGAAATATCTGTAAATATGTTTTTACCT
Organism: Thryothorus ludovicianus; assembly: GCA_013397245.1. Taxonomy (NCBI): domain Eukaryota; kingdom Metazoa; phylum Chordata; class Aves; order Passeriformes; family Certhiidae; genus Thryothorus; species Thryothorus ludovicianus. The sequence continues at coordinate 19,688 of VZTB01001025.1, forward strand.
AATTTTAACAGTTTAAACCTCAATCACGCAGCTTGGCTTTGGAGCTAAAGAGAGAGACAAGTTATTTCCCATCCTGAGAGGGAGAATTAATCCATTTCTGGATATATTCATTCCTCTAAAGTGATTTTAGGAAGTGACAACACAGATAAAGTGAACTGAAATCCATCCAAACTCATTTCACAACATCCAAGCTCCTCACTTTGAAGCTGAGCTTAATCCCTCCAAGCTCCAACATTTGCACATGCAGGAGCCTTTTTAATGAATATTTTCTTAAAGGTTTTACTCTTTTCAAACTTGGAGTTAGCACCGACATTCACATATCCGTGTATTTACCAACAAATCCATAAATCCATAAAACATAAAGCACTTGTGATAGGATTTTATCCAGTATGGTTTTGTCTTTCTGGTGTTAGAGCCCTGATTGATCCAGTGGCTTTTTTTCTTTTTTTTTTTTTTTTTCCCCCTGAATTCTCATTCTTTCAACACCAAATTTCCTCTGCTGTTTTAACAACACAGCAGGGATTGATTCCATACAGGAATCTGGTGGCACGTTCATATTTCTTGTGTCTTTTTTATTAGGGCTGACTGGAGGTATGGTACAAGTTAAGGGCAGCTCTGTAATCGCTTGCACATGATGGCTGTAGGAAAGGATGCCGTGTTCTTACCTTCATCCAGCTCCAAGAGAGGGGGGAAAAAAAGGAGAAGGGGGAAAAAATGTTAATCATTTATTTCTGCTTCAAACATGTGCAAATTCCACATCGGGGCAGTGCCTGGAAAAAAAAAAAATGCTGTGGAAGGGGTAAAAAAACAACTGTCCCTCTCCCACAGGGATAACAAAGAACACAGTCCCTGGAAAAGGTTTGTCTAAACAAAATAACAATAAAAGAGAGCAGCAAGCTCAAAGCAAAACACAGGGAAGAAATCAGAAGAAAGCCTGGAGGACTTCAAAGCCATCTGTGCGTGGGGTTGGAGGAGGTCGTGTTTTTGTAGCCACTCTGGGCTTAGATCAGCGTCAGATGTGGGGACAGAAGGCAAATGGTCACTCAAGTGACCAACAGCCAAGAGGGGTGGAAGGGGGACACGGCTCCACTGACCTCATCCTGGTGATGCCTGAAGTTTGATCTTTTATATTTTTTAGGTTCTGGGCTGTTTCAGTAATTGGTTCTGGGGTTCACATTCAGCATTGCTGCTCTCCCC
>VZTB01001030.1:1365-58047 GCA_013397245.1 Thryothorus ludovicianus
CACTGATACCCAAATGCCATGGTGTGGAGAGGCAGGGGCTGCAGCTGAGATTCCCCACTGCAAGATATCCATGCTGAAAAAGCTTATACAACTGTGTTAAGTGTATGTTAAGTTCTGGTAGTGTCAAACTCTAATCCAAATAGATTTTTTTGCCCTGCAATCAGCTCCTGTAAAGAGTCTTAGGTGGAAGGGAATATAAGGCACTATCATAATACCCTAGAGAACAATTAACATATTCATAAAGCTCTTCTTATAAAATATCACAGTTTGTTGTCATGTACAACAAAGCATTCGAAGTGTCCTAGCAGCTGAATGCCAGAAATGACTGCTCAGCTTTAAACCATAAAATTTTCTCTTATTTTCTGAAGACTCAAGTCTTTCAAATACAAAAATGGATATAAGTAGTCTGATATCAGAAATTTCCCAAGTTTAGAGAGTTCATCACTCACAAGACTGTATCATCATTAACAATATATACATTCATATTGCACCTGCAAGAGACCATTCTAAGTGAAATCCTCAGTTATATTCTCACTTACTACATCATAGATGACTAAGGTGACTCGTAAAATTCACATGCTACTTGCTGGCCAATGCTGGATTTTAACCGTGACTACTTCAAGACAGTATGTCACCATTAGCTTGAAAAAAAAAGTGAAGATAAAGCAATGCACTGAATAATTTCAATATAAAATACAGTCAGTGCAAAAGAACTGACTGTAGATACAGCAAAACCAAACACCCTGTGGGGATTCATTGTGTTGACTACAAATGTAAATTAAGAAATAAAGGTTGTTGTATGAAGATGGAAAGTTCTTAGGGAATATTCATACTAATCATATCCTTCATATTTTTATGCCTGGAATGTACCATTTATGTTACATTTTTGTTCAGAGGTTATTATTTTGGAAAAATTGTGACACTGTGGTTTCGTTCTCTAACCCGTGGAAACAAACTGAATAGAGGAAAATCTCAATCTATTGTCTTTGGCCAAGGAAGACAAGGAAGCAAGAGTGTTTCAAGAGTGAATTTGACTGAAGAATGAACACAATCAATTGTGAAAGAGGTTCTTACTAGTCTTTTAATTGCCAGAGCTATACTCACTTCTGAAAATTCATGTGAGAAATGTAAATGTATAGCAAAAAAGTACTACCTACAACAACAAAAAATGCTAAGAAAAACAGAATTGTTTGATTTCCAGATGGACTGAAGGACAGAAAATGCAGCTGGTATTTCCTGACAAACTATCTCCAGTTCCATACTCAACTAATTAGACTTGTTGATATTTAAAATAGTAGCTTAGAATTCACAGTTTTATCAATAACATACTAGCATGTTACTTTGGCAAATTTTCTGACCATTAAACACTTAGTGGTGCTCTTTCAGACTCAAATCAAGGCTCACTATCTGTGCTACAATGAACTGTAAATGCTGTCTCTGTTTCTGGAGATTGCTGATTTAGCAGCATGAGAGCAAAGAGATTTAGAGCAACAAAAATCAGCTTCAGTAAATCTAATTAAGCTTGCATAATTCAAGACTCTGGATGATTCTCATGTCATTTTTATAACCTTAAGTTCTTAAATTACATAAACTGAGCAACAGAGGAAAGGTGCATTAAAACATGTGGAACCATGGCCAGAATTTTCTTTTGATTTTCCTCCTAGTTCCTTCTCAGCTTGCCAATACCTCTGTATATTTCACTAGTATTTTCCCTATGAACATTACTCAACTTTTTAATTTTTGAAATAGATTAAAAGTGAAGAAGATGACAGAGAGTAACTTGCTTATTTCAGCCCCACCATTTTTGGAACACATTATTTTCCAAAATACAGAATGTGATTCCTCTGTCAGGGAAGTTATAAATGAAAATGAGTGAGCACAGAACATCCAGAAGAGTTGATATTGAGAGGTAAAGTGATCAGCCACCTATTTGGTGAAGATTCATTTTTGGCTCCTTTTCCCACTCTCCCCACATTAATGCACTAAGAGATAGCAGCTCTCTTGGGTTTCAGCTCTCTCTCCGCCTATCTCACAGTTTTTAATCAGAAGTTCAACCCTCAGAGGATAGAAATCTTTTCAATTAGGCTTACTGAAATGCTTACATTACTGTGAAAAATTTTGCTTCCATAAATTGGTATATTTTTAAGACATACCATTACATCAAAATATGCCTGAACAGTGTAAGGTTTCAGAATCAACTGGATCAGAATAAAACGCAGGATAAACTCAGACCCTGTAATAGAAACAGAGCTACATGCGAGTCACATTTCACCATAGCTCTGTGGGAACTGTAATCAGGCTAAGTGCTGTAAAATGTAGCCGCAATTATTTGCAGATTAAAAATTCCAGCCACAGTTACTTCTTGATTCAAAATTGAGGATGAAGAATTAGAGGTCACTGTTAAAATAAGAACATTTTAGTGTAATGTTTGTCAAGGTTGTCTTGGTTAGGTTTTTGTAGTTGCTTTTGTACCGTAGTGTAAAAAAAATTCTATAAATCAGCACACAAATTCTACAAAGTCAAATGCAAAACCATGGACAATTCAAATAGCTGCCAAGCAAAATAATGCTACAAGCCATTTTCAGTGATAGAAGCACAGCTGTATTGAGAACCTTCACTGAGATCTCCACTAGAGCATGGGATTAGGAAGATTGGAGAAATGGCCCTTTAAATGTGCAATGAGCAATCTGCTGTGCTGTTTAAGGACACAAAATTGGACCAAAATAGAGAAAATTATAAATCCAGACTATTTAGCCATCACTGGAGTCAAAATGCAAAGTATTGGAGGAGACAAAAAGTCTAATAGTTTCATTAGACTATGGAGCTGATTTACAGTTCACTATATCCCCGACTCTCTGGGATTAACCTGGAGACAAAAACCTTTTTATCATGTGGAAGGACACTAAGCTATATCATCCACAGCCCTAAGTACAGAGAGCATGTTCAGTGAAGGGGAAATGTGATAGAAGGTACAAAGAAGATAACAGAAGCCAACTAGAGGGATGTCTGTCTGGGGAATACACGGGGGGAAAAAGGCTATTTATGCTGATGTGCTGAAGAAAGACATATTTCATGTTTTCAGGAGTACTGCATAAACATATATACCAAATACAGCTTAGTGTTAGCTTCAATTCTCTACTGGCTACTAGCCGTAGGACTAATCCCTTCTTACATATACAGACTTTCTGAAGAACACAAAATAACTCCTATTAGATGAGCCTGATTGACATCCAGTCCCTCATTCTGATGTGATACTGAAATACAAGTTTCTTATTTCACCAAAACCAATTTTTAAAACTGAAAAAAGATTAAATTATGACTTAACTATTACTTCTTGAAACTGAAACTAAGCTTCTATCAAAAAGAATTACTGTGATCCCCATGTGTTAAAGGTTAAGCATAAGCTTGTAAAAGACATTGCATTCAAAAAATATGCCGTACAGTAGGACTATGTGATAAAAAAAAAAAAAAAACCCTGAAAAGTATATAAGCACAAATCCAGCAAAGTTCATTAAAAACCAGGCATGCCTGCAACAACAGTTGAAAAAATCATCTGGAATTTTTTAGTAAATGCAAAAAAAATGTTTTAAATATTTTTAAAAAGAGAATGATGTTACTTTCTTAACTCTGTGAAAGATCCAGAGTCCCTGATAGACACACAGTGATTCAATCAGTACATGTAGTAGTAGTTATTACTCATTCATCATGTAGCATTCTCTAAAGCCACACTAAAAGGAGTGAGATATTAAGGAGCGGCTGGCTAGTAGATTGACACATGCCATTGTGCTATATTCAATCAATTAAACCATCCAGATAGTCCTTTGAGAATAAATGAGTAGATGCTCAAAGAACATATCTGTGCAATCTGATGAAGACATTGAAACAGCAATTCATCATTGCTTCAACATGAATGGTAATAAAGACTAACCAAATGACAGATGTTCTATACAAAGTCAGACGCTGCAGACAAATGCAAGAGATAAGACACTTTAACTCTTTCTGGTAACGGCTGAAAACACATCGAGCTAAAATTCCCCGTTTATAGAAATATTCCACTAGAAAAAAATCTGCTGTTGGAATAGTCCATTTTGCTCTGCCAAACTGCTGTAAGCATGCACTCCTGACACAAATAGAGTGCAAATGAGATTACTTTGTAACAGCTACAAAACCTGTAGTAATTCCTTAATACAAATCACCATTTGCTGGAAGAGGAATGAATTCAAGCACAAGAGATATGGCACCACTGGAAAGTGGCTGGCAAGAGTGAGGAGCACATGTAGCTGATTCACCAGCTTAGTTTAAAAACTTGCTGGGAGTTAGTTTGCAGATGTGAAAGTAGTCTCAGGTCACACTAAGTCTACAGGTGATTCTTAGAGATGTTAAACCACCCATGTATGCTGAACTACTCTTGCTTTGTTTGTTTTCATCACATCACATTTGTTCCTTTCTCTTCCCCAACTGTGCTCTAGAACTTTTGTATCATGAGATCTTAGAAATTATTCATAGGAGTCCAAAATGTCTGAAGGGCCCATTGGCTCATTTTATGATGGTTTAAACCAATCCAAGATTCCCCTGCTGTTAAAAAGAAGAATCCTCTTTCCCATGTCCTCAGATTGCAATTTCCTCCTTTTCATCAGCCCTAATGCTAAATGGATCCATGACATGAGTCACACTAGTTTACTGATATCTGATTTCTGGAGGGTTAGTTTTGGTGTAAGCCATCACACAATCAAAAAGTGCCAGCACAAGCAGGCAAGGCTGGGGGAAAGGGAAGGACCAACATTTTCTTCACACTGGCCATGGTCTAGCATAATGTGAACATAGACAACTACCTTAGGAGCACTGATATTCAGCAGTGGTTCCATTCTCCACAGAGCAGGAAAGCAAAAAGCTACAGCTAATTGGTAGCTGCAAGTGTCTACACTAGCCAGGGGACTACTGAACACTCGTAATTGCTGGCATAAGCTCAGATACTCCAGGACCAAGTGCATATTTACAGCATCAGCCAATAATCAGAACTGATTGCCATTCCCCAACCTCCAGGAACTGAGCTGCTGCCAAATGCCCAGATCAGACAGGTGCTAGGGAGCCCAAAAGGGTCTCACAACTTCACAAAGAGGTTCAAACATGGGTTCTTCCATCAGAAGAACAGTTCTTTCCAGATATTAGGGCCCAGAAAAATGCAGAAGTTGAGTTCTCCTGCAGGCTCTTGAATATTAGAAATTTTCTATTTGCAGATGGTTCTGGCAGAAGATGCTAATGGATTGAACATTAAGGTTCGATGATGTTTCAACAGTCAGTGCTACCTCAGAGAAAACTTAGACAGCTTGCAGTAACAACACTCAGAGCAATCAAAAACATTCTGTAAGGTAGAGACTGTTGCACTTTCTGGCAGGGGAAAGGTATCAGCTCTGCAATGGGGAGATATATACTGTGACTCACCATAATGCTTTCCACCTTTTCACACAGCTACAGACTGATTTTCTATGTAATATTGCAGGGCTTCAAGGAAAATGACTACCACAGGTGTGGCAAGCTATTAGATCTTTGCATGTTACACTGAAGATGGCAAATTTCCACATCTTGACTATGGAAAAGATTGTTGGTACTAAGTCAGGGAAGAAATTAAAATCAATATCTAAAATCAATGAATGTCTGTACACACTTGAACACCACCAAGCCAGTGTCAAGAAAGCTTCCAGTGCATCAGTGTTGGGATTTTCTTATTTATGCAAAAAATTAGCACCTTCCTAACCAAACTTGCCTTCTACTTGCAAAAGAACATGAAAATGTTTCTCTCCCTTAAGTATCCTAGTAATTAAAAGGTAGCAAAATTATGTAAGTTAGATAATATTTTGTGCTCTCTCTTTTTCCAAATATTTCATTATTTTTCATTGGTTTAGCTTTTTTTTCATGAACATGTAGGCTAATTCTTCAAAGCTACACATCAGCAAAGAGACCCTTTCAAGTGCCAAGGTTTTAGAAATTTTGTTTCCCAGAAACTTGATAGGTTTGCATTATAATACTTGCCAGTATCATCTCAGATGAGAGTTTTTATAAAGATGGACATTAATCAATATTCAAATGGAGTATTACACAATGAAGGTGTTGATTTTAGTTGATTTTAGTCTCTGGGTTAAGGGTTTTACCAGTGGGTAATTGCTTTTAATAGCCAAGCCAGCAGCTGACATTTCCATGTTCCAGATTTCTCCTAACTCTGTGCTGTGTTGGCAGGAGGACAGCCTAACCGTAGTACTATCATCAACATGGAATACAAAAGGACAGTCAGCTTGATATGCCAGAGAGACAACCAATGGAAAGAAATAAAAGCAATTAATTTTGGAGTGTTCTGTTGGTTAAATACAAAATTATTGTGCTTTTCTTCTTTTCAAAAACTGATTGCTTAAGGAAGGTCTCTGTAATTGCTGCTAGTCTATTTATCTTTAGTGTACGTAACAGCAGTGACAATGTGAATTTCAGAATTTTCATTATATTAAATCTCATTGCATAGGAAATCAATAGCTGAATATTTTGGTCAACTGGTCATCATTCCTACTATTCATCAGGAAGTTTAAGCCCCCTGGTTTGTCCTACCTCTGTCCATGTATCATACCAGTATCATTCTGCACCCTCAGCCACAGGTAGTCCTTGAGTTGTAAATTGTTGGACAGTGAAGATGCATGATGGAGCCCTGCTTTCCTGAACATAGCTGAAAATCTGCCTGTCCAGAAAGTGATGAAGTAGTAAATTAATTCCTTATTATTGTTTTGCTAAGCTTTTGCCTTACCTGTTAAACTGTCTTTATCTCAACCCATGAGTTGTTACAGTTTTCCATTCCAGTTCTCTGCCCATCTCACCAGGGAAAGGGGTGTAAGGTGGTTGTGGGGGCTTGGTTAAACCAGAACAAAGAGGAAGACTGTCCTGTGTCCCCAGTCTGAAGCGCTACAAAGCATTTGTCCATAAAGCTCGCTTTCTTGTATTTTACATTGGAATAACTGACTCTTATTTCTGTTCACCATTAGTTGACTTCAAAGGCATTTTATAAATGAGAAGATTCTGACAGTCAAAACATCTATGGTCTGTTTTTATTTGTTGGAAGATTTTCTTATGAACTATTTCAAGATTTTCTTACACTCTCAGTTTTGTAAATGTGAAACGAAAAGCATACGCAGAATATTAATCAAGTCCTAATTCTGTCTTTAAGGTCAAACAGAATTTTTGAAGTTGATATATCTGACAAAGAATTATGACTAAAAGAGTCATATCTACATCTTAAAAGCAGATTTGAGAAATGACAAATTATTTCAGTTCTAACTGCAAAGTCAAGAGAAAACACCTTTCCACAGAACATTTCAGTGGTTTTCACTGATTTACTCAAGTATTAGCTTTCCAGGATAGATAGCAAGCATACAATGTTGTTACAAGTTTTGTGTTACCATAAACTAGGTCACCTACTAGTCAACTACATCTGAGACTGTACAGAAGATTACCAGCAAAGACGAACAAAGATGATTTTCTATCCTCCCTCAACACAATATATGAAGACAACAACCTTTCTTATCTGCATGTGCCCTTCAGCAGCTCAGGAGTTATATCACAGTGCATTAGTATTTCACCATCTCCTTTTGGTTTCAGACAGGGTGATAGAGGTTAGGGGTGGAGAGTGGGCATGCATGGGTTTACCCTGTATTTTATTGCTACAGATGTACTTTGCATGATTGCACAGCATCAGGTTGTCCTCCTTCAGATTAGGAGACCCAGCTCATTAAAGCAGAATATCACTGAACAGCCCATTCATCTTGCATGATGAAGCCCCCTCAGAAACAAGAGTGTCCAACAAAAATTGACACTTGGAACTATGAGTAAAGAACACTATGTCATCTCTAATGACCCCTAGAGAAATAGTTCAAAAAATGTGGTGGCCAACCCTCACTTGAGAAATTAAACAATTATGCCTTGCAGTGTATTAGTGCAGGCTCTGTAGTAAACTTCTGTGCTCTTCATTTAAATTATTGTCTTTGAGAGCAAAGAACAGGCTTGTTTTTTCTTTGAGTCCAGGTGATGGCATGGTACCATATTGTTTAGTCAAGGAAGAAATCATGTTTGGTCTAGCTGTTGGCTTCTTTTAGGGAGAGAATGTATTAGTATTAATGCACTAATCTGCTCTGGAAAGGAAACTCGAGATAAGAGCCTCCTCCCAAGGAGAAAATACTGAAAAGGTCATATTTTTATAGCAAACTGAAGAGCAAATATAAGCACAGAGGCAATTTTGTGCCAAATCCTATTTTCAGAGCTTCTTTTTTGTTTTTTAGAAGCAAAAATATCGTCTGAACTGATATTTTTCATTTTTGTGCTCAGTCTGCAGTTTACTGCCTTTCATGATGAATAAAGTAAAATGTGGCTATTTTTCATTAAAAACTGCCTTTTGTACTTTAAAGAAAACGTCCTTGTCATTTTTTGCATACTGCTTAGTCCAGAAAAGAATTATTTGGCAAGTTTCAAATGCTATATGTATATAGTCAAAGGGGAAGATTTCATACTTGACTGAGTTTGGAAGTAGCAGATAAGAAACAAATGCATTAACACATAAAAAACAACACATTCTAGAACATCTATTGGCCTTTGTAGAGCAGGATATTTATAACAATCCTGACTCAATGTTCCAATGCAAATGTTTTACAAGTATGCTTATGGTACAATAAGGTCAAGGCTTCAGGTACTGATCCAGTTCTGTAAAGCCAAAAAGGAGTTTCTGGGTATTGCATTGGGTATTAAACACAAAGAAAATGCATTCTGGCATCCTGGGAAGTGTTGAAATGCATATAACATAACCTAAACAATTTCCTTGTCTGTTCAGCACTTCTGATCATATGTTACCATCATGTAAACATAGATATTGTTAGGCTACTGATTACATGGTCAGCTAGTTGTCAAAAAACTTTGACACTATGCCATTTTCTTTACAATACTACACATCACAATTTACTACTTTTTCCTTTTTCCTTTTACATGTCTACATTTTCAAAGGATGGAAAGCACTCACTCTTAAAAAGGAAAAAAAAATCCTTTAAAATAATATTTTGTGACATTAGATTAAGAAATTCACATTCATCAAAATGTCAGAGATATCAAAGTTATGATTTCCAGAATAAACACAACATCCACACTGCATGTAGACCTAGAAATAGCTGCCAAAGAAAGCGTTAGAAAATTCTCTGCAAGGTAGGAGGACTAAGTTAAAATTCCTGTGAGAATAATCGCTTCAAATTTCTTGACTCCTCAGTGCGTGTACACTCTTATCATGACATTGCACAGACATAATTTTTTGCATTTCATACTACACTTCCACTACATTTGTAACACCAGAATATTTCACTGTGAATGTTAAGCACTAGGATTCTAATACCTTTTTCTTATGGAAAAGGTTTACCAGAGCAGAAGCTGAGCTGTATTAATTTATTGTCATGATGAAAGGGATAGTGAGAATCAGAACTGACACTAACTCTTTCTATTTTCTCCACTACTTTTTGATTGCAATCATTGTGGTCTCCATGGATGTCATATCCATAACAGGCACACCAGCATTTGAAGCAGTTTACTGAGGCTGGAAAACAATTCTGATAAAAATGTGCTGCTGCCAGAACTTGGCATATTAGAGTGTCTGCAAAGATTGCCAAGGCTGGCATTTTGCCTCTGTTGCCCAAGGCCATAGAAGATTGACACAAACTAAAAATAGTTGTAAAGATCAAATGTGTGTGTTTTTATGAGGCGCTTTTCTTTTCTTTTAAAACACAACTTGCCTGACAGACCACAAGCACCCAATACAGCAAGGTGCTGATGGTTTCAGGAGTGGTGCTGGGGATCATATGAGCTTTGTTTTATTTGAGAGCACCTCCAGAACCGGATCTACAGCACATGTTAATGTGCACACTATTATGTGCAATGTGGAATTTTTAAAAAGCCAAAGGAGTCAGAAAAGCAAATGTCAGTAAAAATCATGCAAATCATGTAGAAGTTGATGGACAAAACTAAAAACAAATAGGGGATTAGTATTTGATCAAGTTTTTGATCAAGCATTAAGTTCTGTGACCTTTCTATGTCCACAGAAAATTCAAACCTCAAGACACACACAATCTGAGTAATAGTACATAGTACCTGATTCTCCCTGGTTTTGCAACACCCTCTTTAGATTTTTGAAAACTTGAAATTGTGCCCCATTTCTTACAGAACCACTTGGATGGATGCAGACACACATACACAAAATTATTTATTTCCTTTTGATTTTTTACATAATTTTGCAGCTCTTTCTTTGTGCTTTTTCTCTGTAAGTCATCATGAAGAGAAGTTGTACAGGCAGAAATGTGTGCTGCTTGCCAATTTCCAAATCAATTGTAATTGACTAATAGGTCAGATGTAACAGTCTCACAGCCAATATCCAACTTCTACAGAGGACTTTCCAGAATGTAAAGATTACATTTTTAATTGATTTTTCTAGGATATGAAGGAAAGATAAGCATGAGACAGCATCATATTGAACATTTTATAAATAGAAAAATATGTTCACTAAGTTCAAGTAATTGCTAATTGTGAGCTATTTACAAACTTTAGAACTTCTTGCAGTCTTAGCAAAAAAAGAGCATAAGACCAGACTGTACATGGCTCTGAGCAATCTGATCTAGTAGGTGGCATCCCAGTCCATGTTAACGGGGCTGTAACAAGATGACCTTTAATGTCCTTTCCAATTCAAGCCATTCTATATCATAGACTACACAGAAAGCAATAGATTGGCCAATTTTCCAACACTTTCTGCCTCTGCTTGACCAGACCTTTACTAGCATTCCTTTGCAACAGGAGAACTTTGTAATATATAAATTTGTATTGCATAACTGCAAAAAGTCAGGGGAATTTTAAGTTCCTTCTACTGGATTTTCATAAAACTGCTAGAAGCTCCTTTCAGGCTTTGTACATACAAATAATCCACACTAAAATCTCTAGCACCTGAATGAACTAAAAGGATAGAAAACCTTTTCATGATTTCAGAGAGAAAGGTAGAACCAAGACCAAATTTGCAATCAATTCAATTAATTTTACATTAATACAAAATGAGGTCTGCTTACTGCTCAATCTGTCTCTGTGGAATGGTATTATGTTTCTCTCCCTAGAAAGCTGTTTCTAGTGACTAGTTACAACATCAGCAGTACTGTATCTGAGGAACATTATGACTTTCAAAATCACTGTCATACAACTATGGAGGATTGCAGGTTCAATTTCTTCTTGGATCTTATAAAAAATACTTAGTTCCTCAAGAAAAGTAAATAAGAAAAATATTGTGGCATGATGAATTTCTCTGAAGAGCTAATAAAACTTCATTTCACAAACTTCTCTCAAATGCTGATCCATACATTTCTAGTTACTGGTTGTTGGGTGGCTGCCGAGTTGTCAGAGTGACTGACATACTTTTGACTTTAAAAAATGCTTATTTGGTGCATCAGTAGCAGTTTTCAATACACTGGTTACTGTGCCCTGCAGACCTCTGAGTGGAATTAGACTGTTCTGGCCCACAGAGGCCGATTGTCCAATTGTAATTTCTGCAATATTTTCTCTCCCTGCCACTTCAAGAACAACAATGGTGATGAATGCTACAAAGTCCACTCTATTGGACTTTCACACTTACAGCTCACTTCATGCTACACACAGTTATTATGGCATAGATTAATATTAAATACTGCCTCTCAATGCTGTAGCACAAATACTTCACCAAAACTCTTCATATTTTAGCCTTCTTCATTTTTCCTTTTCTCATAGGAAGGAGTATGTGTTTTTCTGGGGAACACATTTGAAATCTTCATCAAGTTTGCTTCTTCATTATGCTGCCAGTAGTGGAGCTTGTCTCTGCTGGAGACTGTGATTGTATCTGCATGTTATTGGCCTATTACCTCTAGAGATGGAGGGCACGTGTGGATGACTTTCACTACTAGAAGTTTCATACTGAAAATTTGCCATATGGGAAATATCTCCACGATTATTGGGAAAGAGGTAAAAAGTATCAATACAATTTTGTTGTTTTTATTGAGGGATTCATGGATTGTAAATTTCCTCTTTTGTGTCTCAGTATCTAGGCAGCTAGAAATATATGTTAACAGAGCAGCTGTCGCCAGTCTCTAGCTTTCAGAGACATCCTGATTCAATTAGATAGTCACTGATTAATTCATATTTGCAACGTTTTGGTCCTTAATTCGTACTCTGGGCAAAAAAATAATTCCTACTTTCTCTAGTCCCATTTTTTCTAGTTCTGCTCCTCATTTCATCAAATCTTCATAAATAAAAGCATAAAAGCACTATAAATGAATGCTATTAGTGAAACAAAGGATACAGCAGTACTTTTAACTTCTTCCAAATTATTGCACAGATACCACTAAAATAAGAGGCCATTTCAAGAGATCTCTAATCTCAATTTTCTTATGCTGAAAAAAAAGGTATTCATATGTTCTCTGTCATGAAAATTTGTAGTATATGTGATTTTATACCATCTCTTAAAAACATTGAAGAGTTTTCATACTAAATCAGGGGTTTTGATCAGAGGGTAACTTGAAAAAATATTTGTGTCATGTCACGATCATGAACAGCACTTAGTACAAAGAGAGACCTTGATTATAGATATGAGATAATTATATCTCATTATAGAACTGCACAAGCACCAACCATTACATATATTGTTCAACAAGGGACAGAGTCAGATTCTGCACCTGGGATGGGGCAACCCTGGATGTACAGACAGACTGGGGAATGAGATGATGGAAAGCAGCACTGTGGAAAGGGACCTGGGAGTCCTGGTTGACAGAAAGTTAAATGTGAGCCAGCAGTGCCCTGGCAGCCAGGAGAGCCACCTGTGTCCTGGGGGGAATCAGGCCCAGCATGGCCAGCTGNTTTTCATGAAGAGGGGGAGAAGAAGGATATCTTCTCTGTGGTGAACAGTGACAGGACCTGAGGGAACGCCCTGAAGCTGTGCCAGCGGAGGTTTAGGTTGTATAATAGAAAAATGTTTTACACTCAGAGAATGGTTGGACACTGGAACAGGGTCCCCAGGGAAGTGCTCATTGCAGCAAGGCTGCCAGAGTGCAAGAAGCATTTGGACAATGTTCTCAGGTACATGGTGTGACTCCTGGGGAATATCCTGTACAGGGCCAGGAGATGGACTCAATGATCCTTGTGGGTCTCTTCCAACTCACCATATTCTGTGATTTTGTTTCCAGAGGTGAGGTCTCTACTTTCAGTCAAAATACAAATAATAATGCTCAAGAGATCTTCTTGTAGTGACAAATTTTCACAAGCAGCAAATTGATTTACCTACTTTTGCATGTCTTACATGGGACTCTAGACAAGCATGATATATCTACCTCTGAGTCAATTACAAAAAATTACTGAAGTAAAGGGTTCTGATCCAAAATCCACAAAAGTTTTCCTAAGTGTACAATTATCACCCAGATTATCATAACACTCAATGTACACATCCTAAGAATACCTCAAATCTGATATAATGACTCTTAGCTTAGGCTTTCCTTTGAGTTTTAATGCAAATCCAATTATCTTGCAACTGGACTAAATTAAAGACATATATACTTGCTGTGCCTGTTGATCAGATGACTTTTATGACTTTTGATCAGTAAAGCATACAGAATCAGGACCAGGTCCCCAGGACCCAATAGAGTACCTGAATATAACCATTGAAGCTTTGCCATTAAATTACATAGGAGTTAACTGAATAAGCATAATTAAGCTCAAAATTAAAATTACCTAGTTTTTAAAATGAAAATATTTTTTCTGGTTTGTTCTTTTGTTCTATTGAACAAGAAATAGCAGCTGAATTTACTTACAGAAATGTAGTGGTTATTGTCTCTGAACCTTTCAGCCACTCAGATTCAACCTAAGACCCAAAAGAGTTATAGTGTGCATGTAACTCACAAATTACATTGGGATCGGATCTAACATGCTGAGATTCCTGCATCCTCTTGTGTTAACAGTCTGTCTTTCACACAGCACAGGACCAGGTACTCTTTCTTCTCAATTACACCATGTTTTCAAACATGTTCTCTGAGCTGTCACACTCACCCATTGGAAAAGGGATTTTTGAAGGTTTTTCAGAAGGTTTGAGACCTGTGTAGAAAGATTTTTTGGTGTTGTTGGAAAACCTAATGTGTACTCCCATAGCTGCAGGCATTGAAGGTAATACTTGATCTCACCATGAAAGCAGTCGAGTATGTCTATTAGAACACATTTCTTGCTGAATTCAGCATGAATAAAGTAGTTTCTTGGTCTCCTGAGAGCACTTGCTTGGTCTCTTGAGAAAGGGCCAGTTTACAGAGATACATTTCAAAGTGTTAAGCAATGCAACCTTACTCCCTATAACTTGTTTTTCCTGTTGCAGCAAGTTCTTAGCTCTTTGCTCTTGTAAATAATTATTACAGTCATTCATGCTTAACCCCATTCTTTGTAAATTTCTGTTCTCTAAAAGAAAAAGAAGAAAATATGAGAGCACTTTCTCATGGTTTGTTGTGGCCCTTTAACAGCATTGGAAATATTCCATCAAGAAATTTTAGTCACATTATTTGCTGTAGGATGGATTAATCAAAAAAAGAAAATTCCTTTAAAGGCATTAACCTTTGCTAAAAATTGCAGATGGCTGTAATGACAATTTTTATGCCTTAGGTATTAGATGATGTACAAAGTGCCTGATCCAGCAAAAAATATTCATATCCTTATGGACCATGCAAGCACTGGATGCTGGTTCCACAGCAGGTGAGTTGACATATTCAGATGAAAGGTCAAACTGCAACAGAAAGAAAATACTGAAGTACAAGTAGTGAATGGACTCCCTGTGTCCATCTGTCACCACCCCTGGTCTCTAGACAGTCTTCCCACCGAGAGCCATGTGAATTACAAGGCTCCCATTTCCCTGCTCCACTTCTTTCCTCTCTCATTCCTTTCTTCTGTTCCTCAGTACTGTAAAAAGCACACTGCTCTGTCATTACTTATCTTCACAAGTACCTTCTGCTTCCTTGCTCTTTAGATATGTACAGCCAATTATTAACAAATCCACTGGAACAGTAATGACAAGGGTTTCAAAGTCACATCACCAACTCAGAATAGTTCATGCTGATTCCTGTTTTTCCTAGCTGACAATAACTGCAAATTTCTCCACACCAAATAAGTTTTAAATGTCTGGACTTTCTATTATCATTATTCAGATAATCAGAAGAGATCAATTTTTTTTAACTGCTCACTTAAACTAATACTTTTTAGTTGAGACAAATGACAAAACCCTTATCCTTGTAGCACACGTCCCATACAATACTAATACCAGCAGTTTCTTTTATTTAGGAGTAAAAAGCAGGCAAACTTTGAAAAGGTTTTAGAGTAGTTCATACTAGCTAACAGAAATGCCCCTTATACCCACATTCTCCTGTGTGTGAATGAATAATCCAAACCTACTGTCTCTATAAGAGTGGGATGAAAAGTAAT
Organism: Thryothorus ludovicianus; assembly: GCA_013397245.1. NCBI lineage: Eukaryota > Metazoa > Chordata > Aves > Passeriformes > Certhiidae > Thryothorus > Thryothorus ludovicianus. The sequence continues at coordinate 16,885 of VZTB01001030.1, forward strand.
GTTCAAGGCACATCTTTAAGATGAATTAGACTTATTTTAAAACTTGTGTATTTCTTGTGATATTTTTGTTGTGTCCTGGGTGAAGGAAAAAAAAAAAAGGAAAAAGAAGGCGGTACAACGTGAAGAAATACAAAGCATGACTCTTGAGAAATATTAAATATTTGCCCTAGGTTCAGATACAATTTTTGATGAAGGTTCATATCTAGGTCTTCTTGTCAAAGCTTGATTCTTACAGAAAGGATTTCTAAAAATAAATGCAAATATATATTATTTTTCCTCTCTCTAAATGCCCACAAACATTTAAATTATATGTTCTAACTGCATGCTGTTCATGTACTTGCCTCATTATTGCAATCTATCATATCCTGTACAGGTAATATTAAAAATCTGGTCATGTACATGGGATGCTTTAAATCAAACAATTAATTACTTCTAGAAGTAGGGTTCTTCTTCAAAGATGAAGGAAAATATTTTAGTTAGTCAAGATATCTTATTACTTCTCCATAATATACGGAGCTTTAGGGAAAGATTAGGTTTATTAAGTCAGATTCACAATGCAGGCTTTCAACACTGCCATTTCCAATAAGTACACATTTGTTTAATATTAAAGTTCCCTTTCAAAACAAAGTAGTTAAGCCTACCCTCACATTTATACATCTGCAGTTTGTTTGATAACTTACAACATAATTACAGGCTGTCCTCCCACTAAATGCTGTATTCAGACTTATGAAACAAGGTGGTAAAATATGCACTGGAGTCTGAGTACTAAGCCCGTAATTTACCACAAGCACTAGGAAGAAAAGAAACAGAGGGGAACCCTGCTATTTAAACTGCTCAGTTATCACGTTTTCCTCCCCCACATATGCAGTAGCATATAACCCATTCATATTTCAATTTTACATTTCCCAAACTGTCATCTTGTGTTTCAAGTTCATTTGAGATCCAATCTGCTTATCAGAGCAGCAGTGAATGCTGCTGCAGATCGAGAGAGAGCTGTCACTCCCCACTAACACCCAGGGCTGTGGCACACGGATTGGTGAGATAAAGCAGGGCTTGAGGGGTAAAGAAATGTGTCCGGAGCCTTACAGAGGGAAGAGACATCCAGCCCCTTTCTTACCTCCCATGTCGAAGCAATGAGAGAGTATCCTCCCTCTCTGTTGGGGTTGCAGCTAGAATAACTAAGTAAATTCCCAGGTAGAACCAAGGAACATGGAAAAATTGAGAGACTGATCTCATTCCAGCCGTTTTAGCCAAGTTTCTCACAGAGGGTGGGCTAGGGGAGGCATGGGAGAGGCCAGATCCCACTGTCCTGCAGTGCTCACTGCAGGATACCTCATCACCCTTACCCTTTCTCCAGAGCTGCTTGCCCACATAGAAACAAGGCTCACATGGCACCTGGGCTCTGTCCTGCCCTTTCTTCCAGCCTGGCTTTCCTTGGAGTAGGAAGCTCCTGTGTGCCCTCCTTTCCTCTGCAAGCTCTTAGCCAGAAACAATGCTTTCAGGTAGTCACATTCTCTTTCTTTTTTACTTTGATGTTGTTCATTCTACTCTCCCATCATATTTAAACAGCAATCAAAGGCTCTGAATTGTGATTTTCTGTGATATGTATGCAAAGCTCACCTTGCAGCGTGTTCTCAGAGCAACTCCACTCTGTAGATATGCCAGTTCACTTGGTGTGCTCCAGACAGGATTTGTCTAAGACACTACCTACAACTGTAGAAAATTATCTAAGCTTTAGGTCTTAAAAAATGAAAGCCACATCTTCATATATACTGTCCACTAAACTCATCCTGTACTATAAAATCTAAAGGCATACTTATTTTCTATGTTTTTTCTGCTTTTTGCTGCCTCTCAAAAATGCACCATAAGTATCAATGAAAACACATTTATTCTTAATCCCATATTAAAATCTCTAAGCTTCATTTGGCACATTGCAAGATGAAAGTAGAGTTCATTTGCTGTGAGAAAACAAGTAACACTAGAATAACATTTTAAATGCAGGTATGTGACTTTCATATTGGTGAAAGATTTATTAGGGAAAGGAAGGAGGTAATATACTGAAAGCTGAGTGTTTTGTTTGCTAAAATATCTCCATAATGTGATCCTGAGAAATCTAGGTCCATCCTCACTCATTTTGAAGTATTTTGAAATGCCAAGAAAATTAGAAAAGCATATTCTACACCGTTTGCTTACTAAGCTTCCTCTTAGTTCTCATTCCTGTTTTATTCAAGGACACCCATCTCAGATTTAGTCTGGGCTTTCAAAAAAAAATAAAGGATGTTTACCTCATGCCAAAATCCATACTGTTTTTTTCAGGGCATGTAACAAGTAGATAAAACTGGTAAAGACACAAACTACCAAGAAGCCATTGAAATCTGTTGAAATTTTGTCTCCTTCAATTACATCCAAAGTTTCAGCCTTACTGGGATTTTACCTTCTATGTGAGCTAAACCAAAGTAGTATCTCACTATGTCTGAAATAATACAGGAATCTTCAAAGCACATTTGAAAAGGTAAAAGCTTTTCTGACCTGTATGGATGCAACATATAAAACTTGGCTAAGACATGAGGTTTCCAATAAGCTCCCTATTTCCCTACAGTCCCTTAAGTTGAGCCAGGGCTGGTTAGAACATTTGAGTCCCATCACCTGCTCCAGAAAAAAATATTAAAAGGTATTAGTGGAAGAGACAGACAGATAAGAAGGAAAACCAGATGGGTCTCTTCCAATATTTTTGCAAGCTCTTTTTCAAATTGTGTTGAACAGCTAAGAAATTCAGTGCAACTGTTGCAATATCAGCAGAAAAAATATGGCACTGCTGTTAAAGAAAGGATGCGAGGCAGCATGTCAAGGTGTTTGATTCTTAAATAATAAATCAGACTTATATTTGAAATAAAGTTCCTATATAAAACAAATTACAATTTCTGTTCTTATCTGTCAAAGCTGGCTACTTGCATGTCTCAGTGCCTATATAATCTGAATCATAGCAGGTATTATTTGTGATTTTTTCCTTAAACCTGTCTCCAGAAAAACATTTCCTTGGACATATTTTCCAAAACTAAGTTTTTCATTCTCTTCTTCCCAAACCTATCTGTTAGCCAGAAAATATTCTTCAATGTATTGGTGAAACATGAGCGTGGTGCGATAAGACCACCAGAAGAGACACATCCTCTATGATACAGGTTGGTATTTGGGCATGTAATATCTTTGGGTTTTGAATCATTGCCTAATAAGCATCCATCTATAGTTCAAATAGTATCAAATTAAAGTATGAATGTGATGATGTCCATGAAAAGAAAGAAAACAGATTACAAGTGACTTCTGAAAAAACATTTGACATCTGTCAACTGACCCACCTGGCATGAAAACAAGAACAGGAAGGCACACACAAGATTATTTTATGGTCTGCCTAATTATCCAACTATACCTTTTTTCCAATATAATTAAGCCTGCAGTGAGGGAAGGAATGGTGCCTATGGCTGGATTCACAAAGAGGTCTATTTAATAGTGTATTTTGATGATGGCAGTGTTTTTATTTTTTCTTGACTTCCTGCCAGTTACAGGAATCAACTGCTGACATATGTACTACAATTCAGAGTTAAATTGTTAAGTGGCTGGGCTTTGAATTGCCTGTTGCTTCTTTAAAGTTCAACAGCAATGATCTTTGGCAGCAAAGCTCTTTTGTTTACCCAACTAATGCACTGCTTTGGGGTTTACTCACATTACTCCGTTTCATGACAGCAGCTTTAGTGCTCCATTACAGTGAGTTCCATGAAAAATTGTGATATAACAACAAAAGTGCAGTTAAATTCCTTTTGCATCTCTTTGATCTGGAAGCCTGAAGTGAAAGGTCTGCTCTTGCTCTAGCACTCCTCACCACCCCCAGGCTAAAGCACAGTTTGTAGCACCCATTTGAGCCCTGGACTTTAGTTATATCCCTTCTTTTTGCCAGAGAAGGTATCAGAGTGGTAGTTGGTTACCGCTCTGCACCCTGGGCACTCTTGAGTCAGGTGGGGAAGCCAAGCTCCCATGGGGTCTCTGATGTAAAGAAAGGTTGATGCATTGCTGGAGAGAGAAAGGGATTGAAACTATAGGCAATCAAGATTCAACATAGTAATTTGCTGGCACTTTGGCAAACCTGATTCAAACCTAGGGAAACCCCAGTGCCAGGGAAATATATATTACTTGTCCTATTTCCAGCTTTGTCTTTGGCCTTTAGGAAATATCTCCTTTAAATGTCATTGTTATAAATAAATCTATCGCTCCTGTAGAGTGGGAACAAGCTTATAAAAGAAGTATTTTTGCATTGTCACTTCTCAGGACACAATTGCACTAGACTAGAGGCCCTATGGTTATGTATTCACACTAACAAAAAGCAAATTTTCCATGCCACCTACTGACTTGACTGCTCCTGGAGTGCAGCTGAATAAGAATTGACTTGGGTTAAGAAACATAAAATAGAAGAGTGGGTTTTCAATAATTTCAGTCTTTATCTGTTCCAGTAGAAGACCAAACATGTTGTTAGACAGGCTACATCCAGTAGTACTGATGTTTTCCATTCATCATTATATAAGATATGCATGAGGACAAAGTATGCTGAAGAGTTGTGGCACTACCAGAAAATATTCATATTCAAAGCAGATTTTAAAGTGGATTGCAACAAGTGTGAGATATAGTAGAACAGAGCAGTCAACAAGCCAAGGATAGAGACAGTAATCTACACCCCAAATGGTCCTTCAAAACAAGGCTAATCTTTGCCAACACTTAACAACTGAACTATTTCAGACAGTATCAGCTTCCCAGACAGTCACTAATGCTGACTGACATGCAAAGTGAATGTGGAAATATCAAACAATAGTCCAATTCCTGAGGTTCTTACTCATACATTTAACGCAGCTGTTACTAGGGCAATTTTTTTTTATTGAAGTCAATCCATTCTGACACCCTGCTCTGAAAGCTTGTGGGACTTGGCAATAATAATTCCTTCTGCTTCTTTTCATGTGTTATCCCTTCAGCCTTGATCCTTTCATCTGTGTCCCCTGTAGGAATGATGTGCAATCCCTACTCTATTTCCAATTATTGAGACATCTGGAGATGGGAGTAAGGAGGCATGACAACTGAAATATAACAAAGGACCCTAAATTTAAAAAGCAAGTTGACCTTATAGTTGCAGAGAGAAAAGATTGCTATGACTGTAAACATGTATTTTAAACATGTGATAATCTGCTCACCATCTGAAGTATGTTTAGGTTAACTGAATACAATATCTTTTCTCTTGTCAACATTTTGGATTTGAGTAAAAAGAATTAAATCATGATGAAAGATGAAAAAGATGAAAAGATGCCAAAAAAGCATTTTGTTGAAAACAACTCTACCAGTTGAGAAATAAGTGAATGAAAATCCCAAGTCTCTACCAAACTGCTTCTGCAAAACGTTGACATCAGTTTGAAATTTCAACCAGAAAAAAATGGTGTACAAAACTACAAACTGTGGAAACTCTTTTTTTTTCTGCAAAGAAAGACTATTTTAATAATCTTGAGATTATTTTAAATCTGTCCTATGAACAGTCAATGCCACACAATTGAAATAAACAAAGCTGGGAGATATTAGATGGTGTTTAAATTCAGGATGACAAAGAAATACTGGCAACAAATATTTTGATATTTTGCATCACAGGTCATGGTGAAGACGTTCAGCAACGCAGCAGAACATCAATGTTATGTCTGCCACACAGGCAGAATTGAGAACATTTTGTCATGCCTCCAAGGCAAACCCTCTCTAAATTAGTCTATAAGCCAGATTGACTTCTACCATCAGAACAGAATATCCTGAGTATTTATGCATTTTAGGCAGCCCCTTGTAACTTCCAGTCCATCAAGTCCCTCTCTACCACATAACATCAGTGCTCTGCTTTGCCCTTTGTCAGCCACAAGCTCATAGGCATGCCAGGCATCCTGCCTAAATTCTCAGCAATCATCTCCTTTCAGGGTGACTGCTTTGAAGGTTCCTGTATGGACAGAGGGAAGCCTGTTTTATAAGCCTGTATCATGCTGTGAGACCAGCTCCCAGCTTTGTGTCATGCAAACCTTAATCTCTTCACAACCTGTCTAGTTTCATCTCGGTCTGGTGTGAATATCATTTCTCTGCTGAGGGATCTGGATTGCTCATGATCTAATCATATCTCCTGTCATCTCAATACAGGTTATTTCTCTTACATGTTTATCATAGATGCATACTTCCAAATGTCAGCTAAAAACAATGTGACAATACCAGCAAAATGTTTTGCTTTACCAACTGCAAACCAGCCTGTTGGGTATTCAAGCAAAATGGCACCATCTTTTTTTCTAGCTTCTAATCCTAATGCTTGCCTTTTCAATGTGACTAGTTGCTTCCTCCTTGCTTACTCTCTGAATCAGACAGTGACAGTATGTTTTCATACTGTACTGCATTTTTGTAACTCATGTAACCTGAAAATTTGTTTCTGTGTCAATTTCTTTTCTGTCAGACTACTTTAAATGTGAGACTTCCTCCACTGATATTCACAAAGTATTTCTGTGAATATCCCTGAAACCTTCAAAAGCAATCATTCCCTCTTGCACAGAAATGTAAATGCCTTTTAACCAAAAGAGCCACAACCTTGTGCTCGATGTGTGGGTCTTTCTTTACTTGTACTGTGTCTTTATTTCAATGTTTATTGAACTTTTTACCCTCAGATCCAAACCCATAAAAACAGAGGAAAAAACATCCTCTGCAAGTGACAGAAAAGGAAAAGGGCAGCAAAAACCCATGCCAAAATCTGAAAGTTGAAGGGTCCTAGTGAGATGATACAGCTCTGTGTATGCAGGTCAGTAAATAGGAGAGTGAGCCTTCTTTGTATATAACCCTAGCTGTAGGAGAAGGAGAAAGGGCAGCAAACTCAGGCCTTCCCAGCGAATGAGGAACCAGAGGGAAGGAGGAACAGACAAAATCAAGCACATCATTGGGAGTACACTATCTCCTGAAAAATAAAATTAAAAAATAAACCCATCCTTTCCCCAAAAAGGGAGGGAAACAGGTGAGACATTGCCCTAAGGTGTGTTTGAGGAGGGGTGTAGCCATACAATGTTTACCCAGACCTTTCAAACTACGTAGTGTTGCCTTCAGTAAGACATTATTATGAACGCATTATAGCACAGCTATCAACCTAACACAACCAACCATTCACACCCAGGCAGGTTGAGCACTTCGTACATAACTCTATCTAGGGCTTTGCCTTTAAATCCTCTTATTTCGCTACCTCAAAGGCACCTCACTGTGTCCTAGTCAAAGTGGCTGCACAATTTATCAATAACAGCAGCTTGCAGTTACTTGGAACACATCTTGCAGTTACAACTGCCAGTAGCAATCCACCTGTAAGGAAACAGCGGAAAAAAAATCAGCCTCTGAGATATGCATGGGTTACAAAGACAGGGCAGTGGTTTCATGAGGCCTGCAGCGGGCTCCAGTATGGCAAATTTAAATGAATGTGACATTGATTTCTCCTGCAGCTCAATTGAGTAATTAAACCTATAACCAAAGGCTCTTTTCATTTTTCACTCAGGCAAATTCTCGCTGCAGTCAAAAGAATCTACCCAATGAAAGTCCAGGAAAACCTCAGTAGTAGTCCAAAGATTTAACACTACTTGCTTTATTTCTAATCACTCTCTTTTAGAAGGGTAATTAAAGCCACTTGACATGTGAGATGCTGTATACGTGCTCTGACCTAGTATGAGAACGTAACGAGATAGCCTTCTTTGTTAGAAAATAAAAAGCATGAACCAGAAGCAATAATCTCCTCTGGGTTTTCTGCAGCATGCCCTGATTAAAAAGGAAATCTTTCTCCTGTCTGCAAATCGAGACAGATGAAGTCTCCAATGCACCGTTCAGACTCCCAAAGTTCCAGTAGTGCAGCGTGAGGTGGCTGAGGGCAGCCCCTGAGCCAAGGCTTCCCCATCCTCTCCCTGGTACCCCAGCCTCCCCCTCTGTCCCCTGCCCTCGCTGCCCCCTCCCCGCCTCCCGGCACACGGGCAGGCGTTTCCTCCGATCCTAACAACTGCATCCGTACCCTTCCTTATCCGCTTCCCCTTTCTCTAAGCACCAGAGACGACCACATGGGGCTGTCTTTGTCACATCATTGCTGCTGCCTTTTATAAATACAGGACACTGGCTTTCCTGTGTATTTTCGAATGCACTTTAAGGATTAATGCCATTACATATCCTTTTTTTCTGACAGAGCTAGTCAGTTTTCTTCCTACTGCTACACATTTACAATAATCTCTTAAATTTCATCTGTAGAAGGTACAGCACCATCAGAAATGATCATCAATTAACAGTGCTAATATATTATTATATCAAAGTGTCTTCTAAATAATCTTAATGTTTACATTTTAGGGTTTTTTTAGCATTCAGATGTTACTTAACACAGTTTAAAAATAGTGGAGTAGGTCTTTTGGAGACAAAACAGATTGAGAAGCTATCTGCCTATACAGCAAAATACTAATGCCCTTTGAAACACAAAGGTGAGGGAGTTGCTCTATTTATTGTTTAGTGTTTTGTACATTTACAGACCAGGTCCAAAAGTATTTATCTTTCATCTCAAAATCTGATTGCTGTGCTAATGCCATTTAAAACTAAATGGAAGAAAATTATATTCTCCACAAGAATTCGATTGTTTCCTTTCTTTGGATACAAAAGGAAATAATAGTAATTTTTATTCACATAAATTCCTGTATAGAAACCTCTGTGCATAAATCACATTGGGCCTCCATAATTTGTTATGAGCTATTGGTTATAGCTGGGATAAATGCATGGGAACACTGCCTATGTAATTTTAAGCAATGTCTCTTTTGGATTTGGGTCTAAGACCTCCTGTAGCTTTATACAAACCTTTCTCTGGTTTTCTCTTTTCCTGCAAATCTTTGAGTTTAAGCCAAACAGGAGTACTGTTCCCAGTCACAGGAAGAGTCAAATTAGTTCTCAGAATGAGCAAAAAACCCAAGGGATCTCACTATGCAGTTGTATCAACCATGTACGTAACGTTTAAAGTGGCATTTGAGGAATTAAATGGGCTGAAATATTCAAAAATTATTCAAGTTTTCAGTGACCCATATGACGCTAAGGTCAGCATCTTTACAAATTCTTTACAGAGAGGCCCCGAGTGTTTTCCTGACACCCAGAATCATGCAGTCCAAAGGGCATGGCTTAATATCACATACTGTGCTAATTCTCCTTATTTTTTCCCTTCATATTCTGTCTTGTGATCTTCCCTATCATACTGATAGTATGAGACATAGCACAGGACAACAGAACCAACTTACTGGCTCACAAGTGTGAAAGCCTTCAATTGAAAATGCTAACAGCTGGGTGGGATGCTTGGATATCACCTCCCCAGATGAGGAAGGAAAGCAATTCAGTATAAATGTCTCATCCTTTCGTGCCCTTTCAATGGTTATTGTTAGTGCCTCTAGAAACCCACAAAGTGATTTACGATGTGTCTTTTCAGAATTCCATTCAAAGAAATAATTTAAGAATATTTTAAATTTTACCACTTCACAGAAATACGAAGCTGTACTTGATTTGCATGAACTAGAGGCCTACACCAAGAAGTTTTATATGCATGTACTATAAATATATGTTCAGATAGCTTCTATGTAGACAGCAAGCTGAACACCCACTTATGAGTTAAGTTTATATGTCCCAGTTACAGATATTCTGCGTTTAAATTACGTACTTAATTGCATACTCAAAGCCTTGATTTCTGTTCGTAAATCTGATTTTTATTGGATTTTCCCTCTATAAAGGATTCCCAAAGCACCTCTGCCGCTCTGTTGCAAATATTGTCTTTCTCTTCCCAATCTTTAACTTTTATCACAGATTCCTTGGGGCAAGTACATTGTTTACTATATCAAAGCATGTTGCAGCTCACCTGATATTTCTATTTGCAAAAGTACAAGAATCATTCTGTAGATCTCCCAAATAACAGTGCAAAAAACAGGCCCTCAAGGGAAAGAAGTTAGAGCCTGCCCTCATGCCCACAGTTTGTAAAGCAGGGCATGTATTTGGAGAAAGGTTCTTTGCTCCCTCAGCTCCTGGATATATGTGCAAACATCAGGCATAATGCAAGCTGCAGCAAATTTCTTTCAGAGCTATAGGCGTCCAGTCTCAATCTGGACAACAATACAAAGTTCCCATTCTCCTCACACAAAAGAAGACAATGCCTCTCTAGATGAGTTTCTTTACATACTCATTCAGATTTGGGATGCCAGAACTGGAATACCTAACTGTCTTATATATTCTTCCAGCTTATGGTGTATGCTACAGTCCGCTAGGAACTGATATGAAATAATTATATTTCATTTCATCTCACGTCAGACAACAAATTAGCTTAGCACATTTTAATGGAGTGGTGCACAGTGCCTCTTTCACTTAATGAGACCACATTTTGTTGAGGGACTCTAGTGGGTTAAGGAATCATAACCATAATGAAATACAAGGTTTGGGGTTTGGTTCATTAGGCAACAAGGAGAGCTCTTCAGAATACTTGCTTCCAAAAAGAAATACTTATGCCAGGATGTTATAACCCTCTGGAGAGTTTTTCTGTGAACTGTCATTACTGAAGAAATGTACTTGGAGGGAGAGTAAACGAAAGAGGGATTAAAGAATTCAACTGTGCCACAACGCATTTATCCATCAAAAGAGGATAAAAAGTTGACTTCTCAGTCATGAAAAGGGAAAAAAATAGCTCAGTAATCTGGTTGGATAATCATACATACACTGGAAAAAGACTCATTTTATTTCCAGAATACCAGTTATCTTGCATACATTCAAGGTATGTATCTCTTTCCACCATGTATACAAAAAAAAAGCAAGCAGAAGGTATGGGCAACATGCATGTCTCCAAACTCTGGCAGTTTTCCTAGAAGAAATTATTATGGTGACTTCAATAGCAGCAGACAGCCAGAAAAGGGGGACAAATGAACAATTTTATACTATTTAAACCTGTAGAAACTGCATTTCCACCTCACAATGAATATATGATCAAGCAGAAGCTGAAGGTTACTTTTGGGACATGTGAGGTGTTTTTATACAAATTCTCCTTATGAATATAATTTTCATAAACTAGCAAACGATAATAGAGAAGGAGGGAAAAGTTATAGATTACCTTGCCCAGAGACAGTCCCTCTAGAAAGGTAAGCCAAATAGTTGTACAATTTTAAGGAAGGTTGAAGAAAACCAGATAAAGAAGGGAGGAGTTTATTCTTTGGTGCACTTATATCCATGCTTGTCCCTAAAACTAAGCCATACACCTGTAGCACCAAGTAATTGTGTCCATTTTCAAATTTGAACAGAAGAAGATAAGAGACGATTCTAAGTACTGGAAAATAATCAATATGTCTTTCATTAGTAGTAAGGGACACTTTGAAATCTGAGTGGAGATCTGAAAGCCCTGAACATTTATTTTCTATAAAAAAATGTTTCAAGTCTGAATCTGGAGAGTGGAAGAGGATTTCTGGGAGTTCTGTTCCTCTTTACATGTGCACGTTCCTCTTGACATGTGCATGCCACAGACCACACAAAATCTCACAGAAAACTGCACTGTAACAGCTTCCATCTCCGAACTACTGAAAACAAAGAACAGTGGACAGAGTGGAAGCATTCTTTTCAAAGGTTGACATGCAGACTGTATTAGTCCTCCTAGGCATAATCATCCAGCAAAAATTATAATTAAAAGTCATAATACATACTTTTTTTCCAAATCCCACACTTGACTTTGATCATAATATCAGATTACAAGGCACACATAATCAACAATATTGTAATTAAATCACATCAAAGCTTGCTGACCTTTTGGTGCAATCTTTTGGGTAAAATTCACAGTACACAAACATGTTTTAATCTATGTGAAACATTTAACATGCATAAAGAAAGGTAACTTTTGACATCAACATAATTAGCCCTGGCATATTGACTCTAGATGTCAGCCCTTGGCTGTGAGCTAACTTGTGTGAGATCTTGACATAATCATGTTAAGTGCTGCCAGTTTGCGTAGCTGCCGTAGATTAAACAAGAAAAATGGTATCAACGATGTAGGCGTAGGTTCTCTGCTGCATGTTAATGAAGCCATTTGCTCTAAAATTGTTGATATTTAGAATTTCCTTTGTTTTAATTATGAAAACAATCAATAGTATAGGATCTTAGTACTTTATGAAATAGGCCATTAATTAACCTATTGATTATTTTGGAGATTGAGATAAATAATCTTCCTGAAAATATATTCCCTTTTTCAAGGTCTTCTCTGTGTCTTCTAGGATGCTGAGATCTGCTGACAGAATAATGTTGCCTTTTTGCCATATGAATAAATAGCCATAATAGCTACAGCATAATTTACAGATTATTTCAGTTCTCCTTGAACCAAGGTCTGAAAGCTGCTAAAACCACTCAATACGGGAAACTTGCCATCAGATGAAATTTGGATTTATATCCACAGAAAGTACTGGATTTAATTTCTCTCAACTTTATCTGGAAGTTGCATACTGAGAGTAGGGACCTCAGAAGACTTTTCAACTTGGCCTGTCTTTGCATACTTGATATCCTGCAATCACCTTTTGAGATCTTAGAGCAGTGTCATTTCTCCTAGCAATGAGAGATAAGAGGATGTACTTTGCACATTCCTTAAGCTTGATAACATTAAAATATTGTATCTTGGCATCAGTAGAAACTTCATTGCAAATGTAATACTGGCTTTTAATACATGCAAGGTTAAAAGTATCCAATTTTTATCTTTTTCTACTATTTTAGGTAACAAAATAATGTTTATTTCAGCATATGCCTTGGTGCTTTGATGATCTGGGGTAAGTTAGCAAATTTTACCACATGTACAAAATAATCATGAGATCGCATTTTACCACAGTGACAAAAACACTGTTTCAAACTTGTCGATTTATACCACACACAAAACAAAGTTTGACTTTTGAATATAATGATTTTGTAATCACAAGCTACAAACTCAGTATCAGCAAAATCCATTAGAAAAATTCAACATTATCTTTTATTGTTAAAAATACACTTAACGAGTATTGGTTATAAAATTATATTAGGAGTCAGCCAGCTCCAGAACTTTAATTTGTCCACATTCCCGTGCATTGAAGGGTAACTAGGTTTGAAAGTCTAAACGTGAGCCCACTCTAGGGTCCTAAGACAATCCTTCTGTTTAGTACCACTTTGAGGTAAAATCATGTTCTCCCCTGGATTTAAGCACAGGGAAATACAAAAATCACATAAAAACAACTGGCTTCTCAATGATCCCACCATTTTAAAAACTCTGATTTCTAAATCCCTTGCAGTGGGTGGGTGCTGCTGACCCAAATCCAGCTTTAACCCTGATATTGACTGAACCTGTGCCATTTTGGTTCCAGACTTCACCTGGAGCTAAATCCTGTTAAAGTGATTGTCTTCTGCTTTTTTGTACAAACTTAAAAACTGCATCTTTATAAAGTATTCATATTATTACATTAATTTTCTTCCTTTAAAAATAGATCTAAAAGTTAGTTAAATCTTTTAACAAAACTGATTCTTTTTAAATAATTGTAACCATCCTAGTAACCAGGCTCCATTCTGGACTTTTTTTAAGGTTTTTGCTAACCTTTATTTCCAATTTTCACAGATAAAATAAAGTGTTTTGGCATAGAAACAAGTGTTTACTGCCATTGGGACCGCCCAGGATTGCCTGCCTCGCATCCAGCTACCACTCCTGAAGGGTACGGGTACCCTGCAGGTCCTGTGCCATCTCTGCCAAAGCCACATTGCCATCTATCACAGATGCTTGCAGATGTCTCCAGTGGCTGGGGGAATCTTGATGTGGGCAACTCAACTGAGTCCCTCAGCACTGCTCCAGCCACATACGGTAGAATTCAGCATGGAATTAGAAGACATATTTTTGGTGTCTACATATAAAGTAGGTGTCCAAGCTCCTACAATAGGAAATGGAAAGCTAGTAAAAAAAAAGTGGTAGAGACCAAAGATTTCTTATCAATCAGCTCAATATATCTTAGGGTCCAGCAATTGTACTTACTACAGATTCAATTCAGTTGCCTAAAATTGGTCCTTTCAGCTATTACAATACACTCATATTGTGAATATGACGTAAGACATGGGAAACACAAGCCTTTCTGGATCCACACTTTGAAGCAGGAAAGCCTGAGTTTCAAATGGCACCAGATAACTATGTTTAAGCAATTGAATCAAGCCCTGCTGTTATATTATGAGTTTAGATTCATAGATGATATGCAGATCTTTTTTTTTATATATCTGATCTGGAACTAAATCCAAAAAATATATCCAATGACAAATTCTCTTCTGGAGCCCAGTTTTCCCATAACCCTCACAAGTTTGAATCAGAAACAGCTCAAAAAACTGAATTAGTTTGGCGTAAAACTGAGAGCAGATCCACCTGTTTGATTTCTTTTTCTATTACAGTCCGGTAAGAATATAGATTTTACAATTCTGCAAATCATAGGCTTAGCCTTGCCACTCCAAACATCAAATCAAAACCAATTCCGGATTAAGACATGAACATCAAAGAGATACTTCTATTACTCCTCCTCCTTCCCTCACAGTATCTTGCTCAGCCATTTAGGGAATTAACTGCACAGTCCATGTACACCAAATCAAGTATCTGCAAAGGAATTTTTCTATTCAGCTTATTCCTTGATAGGAATGAATCTTTCCAAAAGAGCTGCTGATGTGCCTTCCTATTCTGCATGATGATTATAAAAAGCACTTTCAAGCAATCTTGACGGTACCAATATTTAGTGAGATGGACTTCTTTTACTTTTTACATTGCAACACAGGTTATTAGTTCTGGAAATTTAGTTAAATTTCTTTCCAAGTATCTCAGAATTTCACATGTTGTTTTGGTGTCCCTTTCACTCATCATGAACAGTAGTAGATGTATTAATACCCCCCCGGCTCTTGATTCATCTTGGACATAAAGAACAGGTATTCTTTCTGCTCACAGAGAGAATGTAACGCTCAAAAATATTCCACTGTGAAAATTTTTATTCATCTCTGCACAGATGCTAATTTTACTTACATACACTCCGGTATAAATAAATGTTAATTGTCAGTTTTCTCTGGGGAACTGTGTTTGTTTCTGAGTGCTTAATACACAGACTGCTTTATATTCTCTGATGGGACATGTGTGTAATCCTTTGCTGTTCTTCATCTAATACTTCAAGGAGTCTTGGGCAACACAGATAGCTGGTACCAACAAGAGGTGAACACATCAAAAATAAGCCTAGGAAATCACTGATTTTTTTTCTGGCACTATATTCTGCAGCAACATAAAAGGTGTAACTACTGAGCAGGAGCTTAAAATTTCTCTTAAACTGTCAAATCCCAAAAGAATCATTTGAGAACTGGTGCCAAAATGTACTTTGTGGGATTCCTAGAACTTTCAGAATTTCTCAAGCATCTGTACCTGAATCCTGTGAAATATGATAACATGAGAAAGATTTCCAAATGATTTCTTACCCAATCCTCCTTTTTTCCCCAGTTTCTTCGCTTAACCAGAAAATGCTGAAAGTTCAAGAAATCTCTAAGTCTCCTCTATATTAAGTCTATTTTCACTTAATTTTTTTATGTACACTGAAAAACAGTATCAACATTGAGAACAACATTCCAGAGCAGTACATGGTTCATATCTGGTATTCCAGATTAATTTTTATTCCCTACCAGATTATTTTAATATGTGACTTCAAAATATTTTTCATCAATTGCTGACTCCTTTTTCCCTACCATTCCTTAAGCTCCTGTTGTCTTCTTTTTATAAAAGTAATATGTCATGTCCAAATTAATTATGACCTGTGTTTGTTACTTTCAAATCACTTATAAATTCTGCTACTTTTGTTCAAATACAGAGAAATCTACAACATAAAGTTTCACTTCCTAGAAATCTCATCTGCACTCTGGACACCAGAGTGATCCAGGAGAATTTTGCCCATAGGGTAGTTCTTTAGAAACTTGGAAAACTTTTAAACATTCTTTCCAAGCCAGTTTGCCCATACAGGCAGGTGGTCTTGTGTTTGAGGCTAAACCTTGGAGCCATTGCTATAATAATAATATAAAGATCACTGTTTTTTCCTATAACACAGTATTTGATGCTTAATCAAAGACATTGATTAAACTGGGATGTATGCACCTAAATACATTTCTGTTAAAAATATATATATTTATGCATATATATATTTATACACAATCCAATAATAACTGGCACCTTGCACATGCTTGTTCTGTCAAAATGATTATTTAGATATTGAAACCTGTATTAAATTTGGATTTTTTCCCAGCTTGTTTATATATGCAGACTTAATGATGTTTATTATAATGTAGAATCTACCATAACCTGGATCAGATTTGCCAAAATGTCTTGTGTCTTACACTTTCTCCTCCTGACTTTGCCAAGGAAGGTGTTTCATTTTGACTCAAGTATGCAAGCAATGTGTAGTGATATTACAGATTATCTTCCTTCTGATACATGACCAAAAGCTTATCAGTAAACAGCATGTATGGCCTCTTCATTATCTATAGATTCAGTAACTCAGCTGAAGAAGACAGACATTTCAGGTGTTTCCCTTTCCATAATCATTTCTAACCACCTTTTTTAGACTCTGAATCCTTCCAAACATTTCAGCCCGCTTTCAGCATGCCTGCTACACTCTTTTGGAAGCTTATGATTAAGCCCTGCATAGCAACTGCTGCCAGTGTACTCCCTCACTGTCAGGAGGTTAACTGGCAGATCTTTATTTGCCACGTTTTCCCCCAGGCCCTAAAGCCCTCGTTCCCTCTGCCACGATAAACAGAGACCCCACGAGCGCCGCTCTGAGCACACACGACCCTCACTTCCATCTCTGCAGGAGATTTCTGTTGACTATTCCCTAACCACTACATGCAGCAAAGTCACATATGTTTTGTTATTATCCAGGCACTGCAGGCCTCCTGAGGGGACGGAAATGCCTGGGTCTTCTTTATAATAGTTATTGTCAGAGCAATGCCCACTGGACAAAGCACAGTAATTTCACCTTGTGAAGAATAAACACTACTATTCATGCAGCGTAAGGAAATGCAGCTAAGCCCTGAATGCCTTTGGCAATCAAAATTCATAGCAATCCTTGTACACAAAAATTGTATCAAGTCTGAGATTTCTTATAACTAACCCTGATTTTATGAGGATTTCACTCATCCATCACAACCTCCAGAAATTTAGAGTTTACCTATGCTTATTTTTAGACATGAAGGGAAAGAGGATTTCATTTTAACAAGCTTTAAAGAATAACTTGTGAAGCCAAAAATACTTTCCAGTGATAATATGCTGAAACTTCAAAATGCTTAATTCTAAATCCTAAAAGTACTAGACAGCAAGTTTTACTATTTTAGTGAAGATAAAGAGTTTATATTTGCATGAAGGTGCTGTGGTTTTCATGACCATATCATTGCAAAAAATCAGTTTCCAGCTTATCATGAAATTTCAAAACAGGAAATCATCTTGTTGTATATATGAAATTTGTTTACTACTTTACCTATAAATCACTATTTATAAAGCACACTATAAAATCTCCAGCACCTGAAGTTCATTTGCTTTATTATTCTGGTGGGCAGTAAAGCCTCTCATGTGCAGAAGGAATTCTGGTCTCCATTTTTTTAAGAGTTATTTATGCATCTGAAATTATTTTCTCTGTAATAATTTTTATGTTTCAAAAATATTTCCTTTTATTCAGATCAAATTTGACTCATCCATTACTGGAAATTATATTGCTAAATCTCAGTGTGTCATGACAAGGGAAAAAACACGTTTGTAAAAAGTCAATTTGCCAATTTGCCAAGGGTTTTAGTGTAATAGTTTTGGATTACAGTTCTAGCAAATTTAGTTCCTCAACAGCAGTCTTCAAAACTGGTTTGTTCCTTCCAGTAGGTTTCCAGTGGAGCTAAGAATGTTTCCTCTTTCTACACTGAACTGTTCACTTTTTCCCTACTGAAGAATAAAGAGAAAGTGTAAAAAAAATGCTTAGCAATGAAACTTTTTAAATTGAGTATCATTAATTTTGACATGGTCTCCAAACCCACAGACAGCTTTTGTAACCACTGAAATGACTCTGAAGGTCAATCCAGGATATTTTTATATGTGGCGAGTTTTAAAATTTGAATTATCATTTTTCCTTGAGCAGGTCTAATTTTGTTATCTCAATAAAGAAACTCCAAGAAGATGACCATCTACAATATATCAGCATGTTCTAACACAATGTATTGAAATATATAATAAATATTGAAGGTCTTCAGAAGCATATGCACAATCTGGTATTTCCTAACAATCTGAAGGGTTGATTTTTCAACTTTAATAATCCTTGATATGCATCATTTTTCCAGAATGCATGAAAAGAGATGCCTTTTATACCAATACATAATATCTCCCATATAAAGATTTATATGCATTCTTCTAAAGCAATATCTTGTTTCACACTCATAAGCTAATGTTTCTCTTCCAAATAATATACGATTAGTAGATATTATGCCAAGAATAAATCTACTGCACAGTAATATAATGAATCTGTAAGCTTCAATACTTGCACAGTACTCTACCAGAATACCTTGTAACAATCAATAATACATTTCACACTATCAATGAATAGCATAACACAGGGAAAGATGCATGGAAGTCTTTGCTATATCAAATAAATTTTGATTCTTAGCCAGATTTTGTTTGAGAACAGGCTGCATTACAAACAACTCCTGGGAACTATAAGTTCAGGATCATTTCTATAATATCTGCAGATATATTTATGTCAAATCTAGAAAATAAGGTTCCAAACTGATTTGATACCTAAGCAAATTGGAACAAATGCTGTATCAAGGGCATTTTTTTCATCATTAATAAGCCTGACATACAGCACACCACAGAGCTACGCTAACATATATTTTCAAGGCTGAGCCTAACTGCAGGTAATAGAACACATCTTGAATGCAGATGTTATTATGCAGTGGCAGCAGCAAACTTAAAGCCCACTCTATGACATTTATACTCTCTAGCCAAGGTAGATGTAACTTTTGCCAAACTTTCTCTGACTACAAGTGACAAGGTTTCTTTATAGCCCAAGTTAACAAAACGCTTGTAGCTGTACAGGTACTTCAGATGAGAAACACCACTTCTCTAAGCTATTCATACCACATCTAAGTCACCATGCCTCCCTCTCTTGAAGAGTTGTAAAACACTTCATGTTATAAGATCCTGTTACATTTTTTCTGCTGTTTCCCTCTGCTTCCAGAGGGCAATTGTATTTACAAGAGAGAAATAGGCTAGTGACATCAATTAAAAAAAAAAAAAAGGAAAACAAAAGCTGTTTCATGGAGGAAATGTTTCAAGAGCTAATATTTCAGGTCTACAAGAGGAAATAACCACCTTGAGTCTGAACATCTGCCTACCTTTTGGCTGCTCTTCCACAGACCAAGGGAACTTTATGAAGAGGCAAAGGATGCATGTTTGAGGAACAGTAAGCAAAGTTCTGAATCCCAGATTTCCATGGTCTTGGCACAATCCATAGATGGGGAATGAATTTATGAAAATCTTGTTTTGAAGGATCTGACAGAGTCTTTCAGGTAAAATAGACAAATTAATTCCTATTGTAGGTATGAGTTTTGTATTTAGTGTTCATTTAGGGCTCAAACATTTAGATCTGAAAGCAGTATTAATTGCCTTAGAGACTGAGGTGTCATCTCTCAGATTTAGTGAAAATTTGAGGGAAGGAAAAAAAAGAGAAATGATGATTTAAGAGGCACAAGACAAGAGACCTTGTGAATTCTATCTCTCAAAACATAAGAATATAAATTTTCAAAATTACTGTAGTAATTCAAATAAATACAAAAAAAAAAAAACCTCATGATGAAATTCACTGATGTTTCCATTAGAAGTGGACAATCACTACAACATCAAACAGGTCATTACCTATCTATTTACTTTCTTGACAGCAAAGCCCTGGAAATGCAAGCTGCTGCTGAAGGACAAGTGGGAATGCATCAGGCAATACTCTGGGTTGATGGAAGAGGCTCCATCAACCCAGTAACCCTTTGTGACAGCAAGACTGATAAACCAAGATCTCTGTAACTCTACAGTCTCTGTGTAATGCAACCACCCTCATGTTCTGGCCATGTCCTTGATCCACTCTTCCCCTCATTCTTGCACAAGAGTGGGGCAGAGCCAGAGCACCAAGACTGCTGCAAAAAAAATTTCAGTTCTACCAAGGTCTCTCATAAATCTATACTCACACTCCCTCATCATGTGTCTTTCCTGAGACACTATGCGATAGGTGGAACATGGAGCATGGGCAGATCCTTCAAACTCAAAATACAGCACAGTTAAAATTTGAGTAACTCAAATCAGGAAAGCAAAAAAAACCCTACCTAACCCACTTAGGGATAACCCTGTCAGGGATATGTCTTCCTGATAATTATACATGTATTACTGAGGAAACTCTTTGGCATCTTTCTCTTTACTGAACTGGCTGCCTAGATAAATCACCTTTCATTAATTATTCAGAAAGATACACTGATGTCTGAGACCTCAGAGGAGCCTGGATTTCTAGCCATTCTCTGACCAAACTTAACTCAGACTGCTTTGTGTGAAAGATGTGGCAGGTATGAATGGTACCCACTTCTGACATCACAGCTGAGTGTTTGAAGCACTTGCCTCAAAAGCAGGAGCCCAGCTTCAACAGAAGGGGCATAGAACAATTTGATACTAAAAGGTGGTGTTGAAGGCACTGCCCAGAATGTAAAACCCATTAGGATAATGTGAGAGCTCTCATGACTCCATAACAGCATAGGAACACTACAATTTATAGGGTACCACCCTGCAAATGAGAGGTCAACATCTTGCTCAAAAAGACACACAGCAATTCCAAGTTCTGATTCTGGGCTTGTTACAGGGGCATAGCTTGTAACTCCTCCTTTTTTGGTGCTAACCTACGAGTAACTTTAACACATAAGCTTTTGGGACTCCTGAACCAGGTAGCAAACCTGCCTCATCCTGTGTATGTGGGGAGTTTCGGTGTTATGAATTCAACTTCCTCAGCAAAAGTCAAGTACCAAGGGAATTTAGAAGCTACTGTTGGATAACAAACTTGTTTAAATGGATAGAAAACTTTCGTAGTCTCAGAATTGCTTGGGATATGTAATCTATATGTTGGTCTCCTGCTAGGCTCTTGAATGGAGAAAGATCATTCCCAGTTTAACTGCATGTTTGCTTCTCTACCAAAAAGTAATATTTGTCTGAGCATATTTATTGTACATCTAATTCCATCTTTGTTTGCACTTTGTATATACCGCCTACCAGCACAGATGTCCTATGTTGAAAAATATGACAATTTTGAAATCAAATTACTCGGCATATATAATGTCAACAGATGTTTTGGAAATATGGAAATATGTCACATTTTCACACAGCAGACTTCTGCTGCTTTTTCCCACAAAACATCCAAGGTAATAGAAACATCATGAGGCCAATGGTTTTGGAGCAGCCATCAGCCCTCTTGGAGGATCACTGGTTGTGGATTGTGGTAGTCTCAAACAGGTTCAGGGGAATCCCTTTGGCAACCAGGCTTCCCATGCCAATATCAAACCAAGTAGTCAATGCCAATCACATTTCAGATTCCAGCCACTGTTTAAAACCACTCGACCATAATTGCTACAAGAATGTGTGTCCACTAAAATCCATTCGCTCACTTACCCAGGGAGGTTTGACTCATTTGCATGAGGCCTCTTTATGTTAGCTTAGCAACATGGAGCAGTCATAAAATGGATGCAAATGCAAATTAAGCCTTTCTCCATGCTGTGTCCATATCATCTCTGCACAATCTTTCTAGCCTTAGTGCCCTGATGATCCCCTTCCCACTCTTTTATTGTCCCTCTTAGAGTACCCTGTGTGAAAGTAAATCATTAGCTGCTTAGAGCAGGGACATGTAATTATAGGTATTGAAAGCATGAAGAGAATGCACTGAAAAAAATGTTTTCATAAGAAAAATACTCTTGTCAGCCTGAAATAACTGAGAATTTCCTCTCATTGTCAGTGGATGGGAAAATCTTGGCTACTCTATTTCCACTACAGTGTTGCCTAAGAATCACAGGTCCCTCTCTAAGCCCTTTTTCCATCTCATGGATGAGTTTTCAGCATATGCAGATTACTTTCTCCCCTTTCCTCCCTCCCCAGGGAGGAAACACATCTCCTGTCAGCTACAGTTTGTACCCTGGTTCAATTTGAGGAACTAAGGCTTCCCCATCTCCAGATAGTTCATATCCAGGTAGCAGACCCCAGTGCTTGCCACTCCACAATACCTGAGGTGGGCATGAGCTCCTCCACTTCCCTCATCCTTTGAGCACCCTCACAGAGACAAATGATGACTTACATTGATTTGATCTTAAAGTGCATTATATGTGATCTCTGAAATAAGTTTTCAGAGTGTGAACCAAATCCAAAAGAATTGTTATATATATATTTTTCAATGAAAAACACAATCCGATTTTGGATGTGGAAAATTAACACAGTGTTCTTAAAACCTTATTAGAAATACAGTCTTAACCCTAAATGTCCTTAAGAGATATGCAAATAAGCCATTTCCAGCAGGTAACCTGAAAAGGCATTACCAGGGAATTCATCATGGGGCACAAAAGCACAGTAGTTGGAGCATCCTGGTGTTGCACTTGAAATGAGACTGCTTCCTGATGGACCTCTGCTGTAATCACACACTTTCCCAGCCAGCCTATATGAATGCAGACAAGGTCACAAGCATGGGGGATTCAAGGACAGACAGATAAGATACTAATCACATCACCTTCCTGCCTCTTATTGGTATGCTTCAACCACAGCAGCCCAGCAAGCCATCCTAATCAGGAGCTGCAACCCCAAAACCTCACACAATGCTCAGATTCAGGGCAGATGGTCCAGGGCCATCATTTCTTTTCTTTGTCATGTTGGCCCATTTTCTAAATAAATAACAAAATGCACATGGGATTCTCTGTTTTCATTCCATCCCTCACCCACATATAAAATGAAAAAAATAGATACAAGCATATTACTACCTATTGTTACAGTCCCTTAGTTTGGGGCAGGAAATTATTTCCTTTTTCTAAGTAAAAAAAATATATGAAAATATATGTTCATTCTCCCACAATGTTTTAGAAGGGTTTTAAAAATATTCCATCTATAAGATCTGAAATCTGAGAGTTCAGAGAGCATCTGGGAAGTCAAAGTATTTACCGCCACTTTTGCAAGGGGTATTCTTGCATCTATTTTTTCACCTATTTTCTAAAACAAGTGACACACAGATTCTCTGGTAACCGAGAGAATATCCAGTGCATGAGAGAAAGTGAAAAACAGAATTTATAAGTGGCATTTTTTAAAATAACCTCACTGACACTTTTTTTTCTAGGCTGGAAAACATGCTGAGATCTGAGGGCTTAAGTTACTGATTATTTTTTGTTTGTTGTTTCCTATTTAATGTCCTGAGGATATTTGCATTGTCTACATAAACGCCACAGGTTAATTATCTTTAAATGTATTTCCTTTTATCAGTTTTAATTGCAAAGGCTTTCAATTTCAAATCAAAGTCCCTTTTTGATGAAATCTTCAGAAAGTAAATAGAAGCTTCAGATTTAGATTCTTATTAATATGCACTATCTTGTATACCTTCATTGTGTCTTTTTTTCTTTTCTGAAATTCATTACTTCATCTCTTTCTTCAGATCAAAATTGCTTCATACTTCTATGTTTTTTGTCATGTACCTGTTGGCCTCTTCTCATTTATATGTATATAGCTTCAGCTGGAGTATGGAGTTAATAAAGTGATGGTACTATATCTTTCCATTTTTCCCGTGTTACACTTTTGCTCTTTGCAGATTACTGAAGAGATTTATAGTGAGCTGTCCAAAGTAGCCTCCAATACTGTACTTCCAACTCCACGGTCACTTAATAGAGAGGACTTAATTATATCAATGTCACATCTGGCATTTCAGCTGTTTCCAATTGGACTGTCTCATATGTTACAAAAAGAGTGTTATTTATTTATTGTAGCTTAGCGCCAGATACTCAAAGGCAGCTCTTTTGGTGAATTTAACCAGTTGATTTCTTATATCCTATTGATCTCCCATGGTTTTTTTCATGGAAAATAGTTTTATCAGGACACTGGTAATGAAATAAATGTCATAATCTGTGAAATACCTACAGTATGTCTGTAGGCATTTCCATGTATTAAGGAAGAGTACCTCTTTGAAGAACATAAAATAATTTAGGTGTAGCACTACTTAACTATTCAATGACATAAATCTACTCATTATGAATAGTCAAATCCAGTTTTTTAAACATTTTATTTCTATCTTTCATTCCTCCAGGCTATAGCAGGCTTCTTGCCACATTACCAAGTTCACCTTCCTAGCCTTTCACTAAGAAATATAAATTTTATTTAATATTTGGCTTTTTTATTTAGCTGTGTGTTCTGATATGCCATTAAGTTTTCAGGATACTCCTTTGTGAGCAGCATCTGTTCCTCCTGCAGTTCAATTGTAATTTTCCTTATCTTGTATGACTGATGTCTTTGGCAGATGTCTTTGTCTGACCTGAATACTCTTTAGCACCTGTCAGCCTTCTCCTGCTCTTGCTTTATATAGTTCCCCTAAATATTGTCAGTTCTCTGGGGTAGCAGTTTTGCCCTGTTAGAGAAAGGAAGAATCATTTTCTATAGAGGATTTTGTTCCACAAAACTTCCTACATTTCTAAGTCTATTTAAAATACTTGTCTTAACTCGTGTTTTCCTACTACAATTCTGAGATTTTGAGTACTCATCCTGTGCTGCACATGTTGGTAAGTTGGGCTACATTGCATGAAAGAGTTGCTTAAGGGGTATCTTTTCCCTATTAATTTACTTTTGACTTGTAAAAGACTCATTTCCCTTTCAACTGTCAAATTCATAGATAAAAGTTCAGAATCTGGTCAGAAGGGTGTCTCTGCTCTTGCCAGAACTTTCCTGATATCCCAGGAAACAACTCATCTTCACATCTGCTGCACATACCTTCCCAACTATCATCTATGCAGTAAAAGACTTATTCAGACTAATAACTGAATTTCCCACTTAAACTCCACCTCCTGATTTTAGAGGAGTAAGAATAACACCACTAGTTCTAGTCTGAACTGGTGACATCATTGCATATTTCCACAGAAAACAAACTACAATGAATGAGTAAACAAAATGTGTAAATTATTTCTTTCAGGAAGTTGCAATATATTATCACTGGTATGGTTTGTACTTTTTTTTTTTTTTATATAGGAATGATTTTGTATTCTCTGAAAACATCACAGACAAGGAACTGAATTTTAAGTGGTAGTGACACAGTTCTCCATTTACATCCGTTTTTCATATTATTTTCCCTTGTGGCAGTTTCCCTCAGGCTAGAGCACAGGCAACTAATCGTTCCAGGAACAAAACTTTGGATTAAAAGATTTCCAAGTCCATTACAGAAGTCCTAATGAAAGTGTTTACTTTCAAAGTCATATTTAACAATCAAACACAGTTCCCACTCAGACTGTAGTCAGTCTTAGAAGTGAGCCAAGGGCTGACTTTAGAAGCAAATATTCTGCAAAATTGTTCTGCATATAGAAACTTCAGAGTAGTTTCTCCAGTTGTAAGCCCTAGTTAGCATAGTAGTAATGCCTAGTAACATCTTATCACCTCTCACAGGTATTCATGGTGAATATCTTTAAATAAGCAGGAAAAATGGGCAAGGAAAGTTCCTCTGGACTCAAAGGCACCATTAAAGATAGAATGAACTGGTTTGCTATTGCCATAGGTTAGGCTGACATTTTAAATTGTAATTTGGAAAAAGGAGGAGAGAGATATTATTGACAGGAAAAAGGATGAAGGGAAATGAAAAAGAAAAAAAAGAGTAAAGGGACACTGAGCCAAAAAGAATGTGAAAGGCAAAATGAGATCTCCCATTTACCAGTAATCTTTTAAAATCTAAATCACTGGACTCTTTCTCTCCTGTGGAGATAATCCTGAATATTTCCTGCCTTTGTAAATGCCATGTAAAGATTCAGTGAAAACATATCTTATGTAAACTGAAAGTTGTTTTCTTTACAGGCCATCTTTTTACATTCTCAGTTCCTGAATCTTTTCAATTTCTGTCAGTTGTAAATAGAAAAAGACCAGATCTTAGATGTTATAAATATCAAGGTCTAAAGAGACATTATCAGATAAATGTAGTTAAAAGAAACTACCCTTGGATATCCCATAGATGCCATTCATCTGTTCTTGCACTGGTTTTTGATACTGCAGCAGAGATAAACTTGCCCTATGCATGTTCTGAGAAGCTTACTCCATCACTTCAGAATTAGGTTGTGAGGTTACAAAGACCTGAGGACCCTCTGCAGTCCACAAAAACGGAGGGTTTTCAGCATCATGAGGGACTGGCATTTTTAATTATCAAAGCTAGAGTCCTTGGGCAACATCATTCCCTAACACAGAGCTGTTATTTCCAGTAGTTCTTCTGATGAAGTATAAGCAAACATCTCTGGAGTCTTCTACACAGTAGGAAATTTAAAAGTAGTTTCACTGCAAATGATCTCCAACAAATAAAAAGAAACCAATAAACACAAAACTCTGATTTTCAATTTTCAGAAATGACCTAATGAACTGAGACAGTGAAGCTAATGTGCCCCAGTTATGTCAGACAGGAGAGAGGGGAAGAAGAAATGAAAAAATAAAGAAAGAACTTGGATTACAAATGGCTCTGATTTCACCCTTCTGAACATCCCATTTTAATTCACAGTGAATTAGTCAGCAACTGAAAATACACTACAATTTTCTCAAGTGGAGAGTTTTAAAGGTGCACAGAAGGAGTATGCTTTGAACTCAGCATGGAAGAGCACCACAGCAAGTGTTCCTCAAGGCAGTGTCCTTGGAGCAGGTTAAAAATACAGCTATGTCATCATCCTCTTCCAGTTTACAGGATGCATTTCTTTTGTGCAGGGCCAGCTGTACAATGACAGACATGTCACTCAATGTGGAACATAGCTTCAAAGGTGCCGCCTCTTCTTTTAGCGCTTGCATGACCTATGCTCTAGACACACACCTTCATATCCACACCAAGAATCTTGACAAAACACTCCTTTCCATTCCTCTGCATGCTCCTCTCCTGCTCTGTGGCTTTAAAGACAAATTCTAGTGTTTGTTCAGCTAGAGACACATTACTTGACAGAGACAAAATGGAGACCTCTTGGCAGAGAGACAATGTTATACAGTTTAGTC
This sequence comes from Thryothorus ludovicianus, assembly GCA_013397245.1. NCBI lineage: Eukaryota > Metazoa > Chordata > Aves > Passeriformes > Certhiidae > Thryothorus > Thryothorus ludovicianus. The sequence continues at coordinate 44,240 of VZTB01001030.1, forward strand.
TGGAACTTCTTGGCTTGTCTTTGACTCTTCTACAATCTCCTCCCAGAATCTTCTCCTTTTAGCTTCATTCCTGCTGTGTTGCCCTTAGCATGCTCAGTCCCCTTCGGTTAGCCTCACTTCAGTGCATGCTTCCCCTACATTTTTGCAATCCATTTCCCACATCAACATGACTAAAACCTTTCCCAGAAAGTAACCAAAATGAACATACAGTTTACACCTTTCCATTACCTGCTAAAGCCCTCGCCTCCATTTCTAGTTTCTTGTGCTTAGGTTACAAATTTAGCAGAGCAGGAATACCTAAAACAAAGGTCCTTCTGCTGAGGAATAAGAGCATATTTTTCTCCCTCTTCTTTTTGATATATGTGATGGAATAAGGAACTTTATGTGAAGCATTGGAAAACATTTGCTAACAGTAGGATAAACTTTTCTTACATTCAGGCTCTACAGCAACAAAGGATGTTTACTTCTTATGCCAAAGTATAGACTCATATCAGCAGACTTGTGGCCATTGTGCCTTGCCAACCCATAAACATACAAGCAGAGCAAAATCTGTGATCCTTTCCTCTGTTACCATACTGAACACAGAGAGGCTCTGAGGTAGGAGACCTCATTTTTCACTATTAAAAATGAACTTGGTGATTTGAAGAAGTGGTTTGAAATCGATAGGATGCAATTCTGTAAGGACAAGTGAAAGTGCCACAGTTTTGTAGAGTAATCAACTGTACAAATAGAAGGTGGAAAATGAGTCTGTAGGAAACAGTTTGTGGCCTACAGGGGATCACAAGCTGAACAGAAATAAAGAGTCTCACTTCCCTGCAAAACCTATTGCAGAGGTTATCTGGGCAGTATCATGTGTAAGATTTGCCTGTAGTTACTCCAGAATCAGTAAGCAGCTAATGTACTGTGTGTACCTTAAGGCACTCTGCTTTAAAAGATGTGAACTTCTTGTAGAAGTCCAGGGAGAGAAACAAGGTGGATTAGAGGATTGGAAAAAAAATGATCTGCAGGTAAAGATTGAACAAAACCAGAGTTGTTCAGTTTGGAGAGTGAAACACTTAAGAGGAAATGTCATAACAGACTTGAACAGTATCCTGCTGAGGAATTGGAATCAATTGTTCTCCATGTCCACAGGGATTATAACAAGAAATAATGGCATGTAGAAACTTTAGACTAGGCATTAGAAAAACTTTCTAACTTGATGAGAGCAAAGCTTCGGAACAGATTGCCTGGAAAGACTGCAAAATCCATATCATTGGATTTTTTAAGAATAGGTTCCAGACATGTTTTATCAGATTCTGTGATAACATTCGTAACAATAACACCTTTTGCCTCTCTGCTGTGTTTTATAACAAAGAACCACAGGGTGCAGCTATCCTCTAAGTAAAACACACAGACAGGAAAAATTTGCGCTCCACTTTTTCAGACAATGAGAAAAATGTCTCGAAGTAGTTAAGTCTCCTGCTTACTGAGCTGTAGGCGTGCCCTAAAAAAGGATTGTGCTGATAATTTGGGGTCTCAGCTCCAAGATCCCATCAAGCTATAATGACTCCGTTGAGTGTGAGTCACCTGAGCATCCTACAGATGTCTATTAAGTAAACAACAGCTCACCACAGCGCTCTCCCTTTGTAGTCAATGGAAGGAAGCAGGTATGTTTAGGCAGTGAATCACCTGATCTCCTAAGGTACACAACATAAGCTATACTTCATTATTTCCCAGGCTGGGAGTGGATGCACTAGTTAGGAATCTGAGTTTTCCAACTCCTCCCTTTGTAATCCAGGATTTGAAATAAAGTACTTTAAAGCTATATATTTGAATATAGAAATGTATGGGTGTAACATGGCCATTCTCAGTACATGGTTGAGGTTACTATGGAGTAAATTCTATTTTTAGGAGCAGAAACAGGAAACATCCTCCTACATTTTAATGTGTTATGATGATGGCTCAATTGTAAGAAGATGAACTGTCTGACAAAGCTTGTATGATAGATGAAGATGGCCATAAGAATATGATCTGTTCAGCTCTCATGTGATTCTGTAATCTACCACATGGTCCATCCTGCATCTATAAAGTGAAAAGGATGCCTCCAGATGTGCTAGAATAAAAGCCAATTCTAGTAACAGCTTTCATATTGCCTTTCCCCCAGAAATCAATCTCCCTTCACACTAGATTTGTTTCGCAAATATGAAAGCTTTCCCCTGGTCTGCTTCCCAGAGGTTTTCTTCCTTACTTCAAAAACATCATCTCTTTAGCTTCAAATGTCTCTCTCTCTTTCCAGCTCTTTTTGCCCTCACTCCTAGCGTGAGGTCTCACCCTTAACTGTGTCACAAGTTTTAAGAGAGACCTGACTAATCCTGAGAAAAGATGCCTTGTTTAGGTGGCAGAATCAAAATTCTCCTTGGGACCACAAGACAATTCAGAAGTGTTATTAGCTAGGCATTCTAGCAGAGCTGATCAGACTGAGGACCTCTGCCCTTGACCTCTGTGCTGCAAGTGAGGGAAGTTGCTCTGCAGCCACAGAGTGGAAGGCTGCCAGCTGTGGGCACTGGGCACAGCTGCAGACCAAAGGGAGCTTAGCAAGAATTAGCAATGCTTTATATGAACTCCAGGCAGGTGCTGAGCCATCACCATTTGTTTCTGAACAGCTCCTACCTTAGGCTGTGCAATACCTAGTGGGCCTGCTGTAAAAGGGAGTGACCCGTCCAGCCAGTGTACCACTGACTTACACACAAGGATGAGTCACTCATTTAAAAAGTATTTTACTTCCATGGATCATGACATTTGGAGAAGGAGCTGCAGTCTGTATTTTTAATTTTGCCATTTCCCTGGACTGGGATGGAGTCAGAAAATTGGGGAGAAGCCTCCATTTTGCTCATACTTTTAATCTATTTAATTGCAGATACTCCAGGACATGGATGCAACAAAAGAAAATGTCTGAATTTAAGAATTATGAATTTAATTAATAAGAACTATGAATTTAATTAATAAGAGGCACTTTGCTGACAGTGCCTCTTATTCTGTAAACACCAGTACAATCACTGTCCTCAGCTGGCTTTGTTTTAGTCCTGTAGTTGGAGAATTGCCACTACTGGTCCCTTTGGCCACTTTCCGTCACCTCTTCCAAAAAATGCCAACTAGCTTGGCTACTCTGAGGGCTAGTTTGGCAGCTGTTAACTTCCAGATTATATTTCTTGAGAAGTGGCATCTGCAGCAGTGGCCAGCCCTTCCTCTGGCCTCTGGCCTGGCTTTGTTCCCAGTAGCACGCAGCCTCAGGTTGGTGCAGGACCAGCCTGCTGCTGGAATCCCTTCACATCCTGGTGGCTGCTCTCTTTGAGCACACCTTGAAAACAGAAAATATGCTTCATAGTAACTGCCACACTTGCAAACAAACCCAATGGGCTGCATCTTGTATTCAAGACTACCACTGGCCTTATACCATTCTAAACACACCTGGAAATTTGTTTTTGCCACAGCATGGCTGGAAGTGGTGCAAATTACTTGTGTTTGAGCCTTTTCTTTATAAACAAGGCAGAGATTTTATACCTGCCTTATTTTCTGTTCCAGTTTTCACAGAAGATTTCTTGTATACAGTCACACAATTGAAAGCAATAAAATTTAATTATCACTCATCAGCAGATGCATAACAACTAACAGACTATGTCAGTACCCTAAGCCTGGATGAATCAATGTAACATAAGAAGGCAGCCCATATTTTTATAAAGCATTAGAAAACTCTTTAAGTCCAGAGTCTGCACTTGAAATAGGAGATGGAAATGGATAGGACACAAATTAATATGAATAAGGATTTGGTAGATAAAGATCATGAAAGCCCAAGAAATCTTGCAAAGGACTAAATTCTACATAAAATGTGCAGCCTATGGAATTTTAAAAATAAATGCTCAAAGCAGGTTCCAGGTATTTCTTAGATCACTAAGCTAAGTCCTGTCTGAGACTAAGATTTCAAATTAATTAGCCTCTGTTTTTATAGCAGAAAGTTAACTCCCAAAAATATGCATGAGAAACATGGTAGGACTTGCAACCAGTGAAGCAAGCAGTGTGTGCTCTATTTCATCTTGATGTAACATTTCGCATGCAAATATAGGCTTAATTTTTTTTGAGGTAAGTTCGAGATGCAAAGTTCATTCAAAGCCTCCAAAGAACTCCCCATTGCCTACAGAGTTACTCTGCACAGGAAGGAGTCATGTCAGACACCATACTTGCAGAGGCTGCTACCCTGTCTCCTTTCTCCAGCACCATCATTCAAATCCTTTGCCAGAATGAAACATAATAGTCAAGAAGCAGAGAAAGGGAAAGTAGAGGGATAATAACACAATAAAACAACTGTGTGTCTATTCCTGTTTGTGTGAAAATTTGATATGCTGTAGGCAAAGTATTACTTCCCGTGAGATTTAATTTCCCAGTCAGGAATTGTATTTATCTGCTCAAGACCCCTCATTGCCCAGGCACTGGTCAGATGTGAAGGTTCATTCTCCCAGTGTCATGGCCCTGTAGATCACATTGAACTCCTGTAGGAACACATTGAATCTCAGTTGTAGACAAGGCAGTGTGCCAGTGACTAGGCAGAGTCTGATAAGCTGTTGATCAAATTGAGGACACAACATCTGTATTGTCTGAACCATTCTGGGACATTCAAGCTAGACCAAACTGTACTCTGGAATCACAGCAACATTGGCCACAGCTGATATGTCCTGAACTCAGATACAAGTGAATGAAAATTTAAAGAGCAAATTTCTCAGGTATATAAAGTGTGTTCAGCATTTACAGTGCAATAATAGAGTCTTTTGCTTAGCAAACGAGAATTTACATGGGCAAGTACAGGAAGTTTGATTTCATTACAGAAGCTGAAAAGAAAAGGTGGCAATCACACACCTGATAATTCTTCCATTAAAAAGGAAATTTCCAAACAGGGTATCACTACATACCCTCCATTCTGCCGGCTCTTACAGTCTTTGGCAGCGTGTGTAGCAAGGAAAAAGTTGCAAAATGGCTGCATTTTTTCATGCTCTGGTTCATCTAACGTTCTCAAGAGATTTCAGCTTCAAGTTATTCTAGCTGAATTTTTGGCATCAGAAAAATCACAGATCCCTGACCCCTCTCTTAGGTCTTGACCTGAGAGAGTGAGTTCACATGAATCTACTAGCTGTGGTTGTAATTAGGATTTTTATATTTCCTGTACTCTCTGCAAAGCATCATTTGCATTTTAAATGTAAAGTATTACTACACTTAATACAGCTAAGCAATCAAACTGAAGTCAGCACCATCACATCCTTTTCAGTGGGTGGATTTAGTTCATGTGAGTTAAAAGGCATAGTTGCAAAAGAAAGATCCTGATAAGCTACTACAGGCACCACATCCCATCATGTCTTTCAGACCTGTTCAAAATCCATATTAATATGAATTAAGGTCTTCATTTAGCTCTCTCAACTGGTCAGATGCTCCAGAATCCAATTCTCTGACTGCTAGATGATTTCTAGCCTGAAATTGGATATGAGCAATGGCAACACATTGATTCTCATGGCAACGTTGTTCAGCTGTAGGAAGTGGTTTTTCTTCCTTCGCACTTACCCCAGAATCTATTAAACAGAGCAGACATAACCCCTTTCTCCTAGGCCTAACAAACCATCTTTTAGTCTCCTGTCAAAAAAATATTGCCTGGAATTTCCCAGAGCCATTTATTTCTTCCTTGAATATGACTTACTAGAATTGCACATAATTTTCCAGATAAAATACCAATAACATAATTTTCCATCTCACTAGATGTACCTTACCTGACTTGCCTTAGAAACATTTGATCTTTTTCATGGCTAAATCATATTGAGATATGTTTTTCAATCTGTGACCATTTGATTCAACCAGGCTTCCTTACTTCCTTAGTAATTTCCAAAACTTGATTTCTCCAGCTTACCAAATAAGTTCTTTATACAAATTCCTAGATGCAGTAGCTGAGTTCTGAAAATGTTCATTATTCTTCTTCTCTGCTTTTCAAAGGAAAAGTCAAGCTCACTCATAGTGTAAGAACTTTCCAGTTGGATTTGACTGTATGGATTGAACATCTATTCCATATCTGGGCTGGACTACCACTTTGTGTCAGACATTTTGCTCATTATTCACATAACCTCAATATCAAAAGGACATTTTTCTTACGAGAGTGGATAAAATTGTACAAAATATGTTGCAAGAAAAAAACCTTAAGTCAGCAAAGAAATAAGATGACTTGAATTCCTTCCCCCTGTAGTGATGGGCTCTTATCTTTTATTAAATACACCGTCAAGGGTCATAGTCTCAACAGATACCTTTCAAAGCAATTTTGTCTTTTATCTTTAAGCAAAGATAGAAAGCATCTCGTAGATGAGGGAACCAGTGCAGGAAACTATGACGAGATTTTGCCTAAGCAGGTAACACTGCTGGCTACACTCACAGCTGTAATCCTGGCTTGGAGGAATGCACAAAGACACCGGCATTTGCTTCACTGGGACTGGACTTTCAGAGTAATATGATGGGTAAAATAAAAAGCTTTGTAAAATAAAATTCAGTTTCTGGTTTTGATTTCATAGCCAGAGCTTTGGGGGTTTTTTTGGTGGTTTTGGGGTTCCTTCTGTACGTGTAATGAGGTTTAGTTTACTTTTTATTCAGTTGTTACTCAATCACCACTTCAAGTTTTCCAGAACCAATGATATGAGCTTATGCTTTGCTGAACACCCCAGCAATAAATAGATGAAGGGAAAAATGCCCCTTATCATGTGTATTTCTATTTTGATTTAGTTTAGGTCCATCTAGGCCAGAAATAAAAAATTCCTTAACAGGCAATTTCTCTCATTTTCAATAAATATTCTTTTGTCGTGGTCCACTGTAATACTCAACAACTACAATACAATCACAACAGACAATTAACTTCTGACAAATCCCAAACGTCAGAACAAGGTTGAAGTATTTACTGCAATCATATAATAGAGAACCTTACCCCCTACCCAAGTAGGAGGTCCAAAGTGAGTTAAACTCTCCTGAACTCTCATTCTATGCATATGATATGCAACATCGTTGTTGCATATCATACAACAAATTGCTCACATTCTTGTCTCAATCTCAAGGAATGTGAATTTTGAAATGGAAAATGTCATGTCAGAAACACTATTCAACAACTCTTTATTTGAGGAATTTACCTTAGACAAGGGGCAGAGACCCTGAGTAACCAAGCTTAATCCTTGCAGAAGTGTTTTTTTCTCATTATTTTGCTATGTAAATATTACCCAGCACCAGAACACTGAAAGGTTTACACAAATTCCCCCCACTTTCAGTTTTATATCATTCTTGAAGGGTTATCCTGGTGTTTCATTATTTGGATGAGTTCACTGTTCACTGTGTAGTCAGACCAAAGAGTGGTGGTGAATGGACTTAAATCCAGGTGGCAACCAGTCAGTAGTGGTGTTACCCAGGCCTCAGTGTTGGGGCAAGTCCTGTTTAATATCTTTATCAAAGAATTGGGAAAGGAGATCAAGCTTGCCTCCAGATAGTTTGAAGGTGACTTCAAGCTGGGCAGGCATGTTGATCTGCTAGAAGGCAGGAAGGTTCTACAAAGTGATCTGGACAGGCTGGATTGATGTGCCAAGGGTTAATGGTATGACATTCAACAGGGGAACATTCCAGGTGCTGCACTTGGGTCACAATAACCCCACGGAGCACTACAGGCTGGGGAGCAGAGTAGTTTAAAAAGGAGGCCTGAGGACCTGGTCCACAGTCAGTTGAATATGAGCCAGCAGGATGCCCAGGTGGCCAAGAAAGCCAATGGCATCCTGGCTTGTAGCAGAATTAGTGTGGCCAACAGCACCAAGGCAGTGACCATCCCCCTGTACTCAGCACCAGTGAGGCCGCACCTTGGAAACCACGTTCAGTTTTGGGCCCTACACTACAAGAAAGACACTGAGGGGCTGGAGTGTGGCCAGAGAAGGGCAACAGAGCTGGTGAAGGGTGTGGAACATAAGTATGATGAGGAGCTAAGGGAGTTGGTGGTGTTTAGTCCAGAAAGGAGAAGGCCTGGGAGAAATCTTATAACTTTATACTGCTTATCTGCAAGGAGGTGGAGCTGGGTGGGGGTTGGTGTCCCAAGTAACAAGGGACAGAACAGGCTGTAAGTTGAGTCAGGGGAGGTTTATGCAGGGTTTTAGGAAAAACTTCTGTACTGAAAGAGCTATCAAGCATTGGAATAAGCTGCCCAAGGAAGTGGCTAAGTCATCATCCCTGGGGGTATGTAAAAGATGTAGATGTGGCATTTAAGATATGTTTTAGTAGTGGGCTTGGCAGTGTTACAGTAATGGTTGGATGTGATGATCCTGAAGGTCTTTTCCAGCCTAAATGATTCTAGAATTCTATAATCTATATGTTAGATTGCAGGTCTCAAAACCATGAGTTAAATTAAATGATTGAATTTTAACTACCTTGGAGAATCCCTGCTATACTATTTGTTCAGAATTGCTTTTCCTTCCTATACACAGCAGGAAACTAAGAACCGGATCCCATCAGAGAGGGGTGAAGGCTGTGCTGAACAGCCACCACTTTCAAGGTTAGAAAAGATTGCAAACCATTTAAAAAATAAAAACCAAATCTGCCAGGTCGCTTCAGCTTTCTCCTGTGGCTCCTTCGGTGGGGATCACAGAGACCACAGTGCTACCAAGGGACAGCAAGGAAGGGTGGGCCTCTGGAGGGGATCATGCCGCAGAAATCCTAAGAATAAAAGGTTCAGGCACAGAAAACAGTGCAGTAAGGAACAGGGTTCAAGAATTAGGTCATTATTAATCAAATTACAGATCAGTCCCAATAACCACATATTTCCTTGAGCCTGCATTCAACAGCCCTTTTGTAAGATATTCACAGAGTAGGATCAATACCTCTCTGGAGGTAAGTGGCATAAATTTTGTCTCAACATATACACCACAGGAGCTTTACTGTGTGTTGTATACAGTAATTGCATTTTATAGATGACTGTGGAAGGTTTCAGCTTTCATTGATTTTTATCATAAACTAAAAGGCGGCAAGAAGAAAAGAACAGCAGTTTATATGAAGAAGCCAGTCAGCTGAAGCTGCAAAAGAAAATGAAAATTTGGCAACATATGTCCAATCAATCCATGTTTCACACAGAAATTAATGCAGATATTTGAGCCTTTTCTCTCAGAGTAGCAAAAATCTTGAGTGCCGCAGAAATCCCAGTTCATCTAATAGCAGTCAATTGTGCTATCCATCAGCAAGGTTTAAGACTATAACTCTTTCTAATTGCAGCACTTTTAACACTTCTTATACCATGAATGCCATCTGAATCATTTATGAAACAAGGTAACAGGTTGTGTTTTGATTATCACACATAATGTGACCACATTCACATTCTAATTGAGGTGAGGGACATAAATTAAGATCATCATCCTATCCAATATTTGTAAATTTTGAAAGCGTATTTTTAAAACATTGCTTTTCAGATTTCCTTCTTTTTCATGTCCTTCACAGCAAGCAATTCAGAAGAGATGTTAATGCAGCATAACAACTCTTTACCCTTTTTCAAGGCCAATTTTGCAATATGGGCAAAGTGATTGGAAATGTAGTCCTGAAAAAGCTTAAACCATCTGTCAGGGACTCAGTTAAGAAGATCCACACTGTTTCACAGCCAAAGATGTGGATAAATTATGCCTGGCTAGAAATGTCCAAGGCATGTGGGTTACCATTCAAGCTTATTAGGATGAATTGCAATTTTTTTTATTGTTCATTACCCTGGTAGCATAATCTTTTCAAATTATAATATGCAATAAACCATGCAGACTAGAAAGCAAGCAAGTGGTAAACACGGGTACTAATGATTATAAAAGCTCCATGTCTTGTTATATCAAAAAGCCATGCATGTGTATTCACCCAGAAGTCTATTTGTCTGTCTCTGTTGACATAATTTTGTCAATATTTTTGTGCTCCATGTATATATATATATGAAATAACTAGTCTATTTTATTGCTGAAATGTATTTCACCAAAAAAAATAACAATATGGAGAATGAGAGGTTGAGATTGCATTGGTTAAGTTTTATTACTTAGGCTAGAAAACATAAAAAAAATATTAATGGTATGCTGTTGTTTTAATACCATTATTGGTTTAATGAACAACTGTTATCCTAACATTTCTAAACAAGGATTTTTCCAAAGTATTTCATAAACACTCACAGTCTAAAGCCCTTTAAAGATCATCAATATTGTATGAAGCTTTTATCAGAAATATGAAATTGATTATTACTTGAGGGAAGGCCTCTGGACAATATACAAAATAAAAATAAATCAAATTTTCCCATCTAAATTACTGTGCTATGATTTTAAAATCCCCAATAGACGCTGTAAATACTAAAAGGTATGTGAAGATCTATGCTTATTATATACGTGAGAGTTATGAGATTTGATAAGCAATAGTGATTTTGTGCACAAAAGCCGTAACTAGTGCTTAGTTATCTGAGATTTTCTCCTCCACAGCTATCAAAAAATTCTTCCAAGTCCTAAAATTCATCCCTCGTCTGCTTCAAAAATTACCACTAATTTCACCTGGGAAGGTATATGATCTGTAAACCAAGCCTGTCCAACTAAATTTAACCAAACCCTTAATATCTCAGATTTCACATTTATGAGTATTTTTTCTGATTAATCTTTTAAGGGTCAAAATAATCTAATATTTGATTTTCTCACACTACTTTCACTGTCCAGGAATGAAAGATGTTAATATATCTGAGAAAGCACATTGAGAAGGTGAAAGCAAACAAAAAAAAATTATCTGAATTGCTGATGCAAATAAAAATCTCATACTTTTCTCTTTCTTTCATCTTACCACAACATATTTTTGCATGTTTGAAACCAGTCTGCCTTGGGGAAAGAAAGATAGGATTAAGAGAAGCATAGAATAATTGTTCATGGTGATGGCAGAAATTCAGCAGAGTACCTGCTGTAAAGTGATGCAGTGTACAGAGTACAGGTACCCTTACAAAACCCAGAGTGGATCTCTCATGACCACTCAAAGCAGTTAACAGGCCACATATTTTGTACAGGTGTAATCAAGTGAAAATATACAATGATCACCAATTCCAAAAATGGACGCTATGCAGCCAAATTTCTCCACAAAACCACTTTGGCATCCACACAACCTGAATGGTCTTTTTTATATTTTCACAGGATAATAAAAGTGATGTAAAATCCATTAATACAGCAAGAAACAAACAAACAAACAAAACAAAACAAAGCAGCAGCTGGCACATTAGGTGCTGTTCAGGTGCCAACACAGCAGTCTGCAACTAACAAGATTATTTTGTGTTTGTTTTGCTGATTATATTCAGTGGAAAATAGATTGCAAGCAGGAATAGCAGCTTTATCAGTAAGGCTGACTGGAGACTCCAGTAGGTTTTCTGCAAAAAGTCACCTGAATTGTTTTTTTACTCACATCACTTTGATTTTTGTCTCCGTCTCAATTTTTTTATACTGGAAAATCTTGTGTTTCCTCTTATAGGTGCTAAGTATATGGCAATACTCCTAGTCAAGCACATCTAATTTACAAAAGTTGGGGCCAAGTGACATCTTGGACCAAATTTGAACAGATAACCTAGATAATGGAAAATCAAATGACTTTACAGTACCATGGTAGCTAGGAAATAGGTTAGTTTCAGACACTGGGAAAAAAAAAAACCTAAGGAAAAAAATGGTGCCCTTTCCTGATGTTATTTACTTGAGCAAATTTGTGTATCCTTAAAAGGTTATCCTCTTATGTCTTTAAGCTCCCTCCTTGACTATAACGATGAACCAGCTGAGCTTTCATTTATCACAGCAACCTAAAATTGTCACAGACTTTTCTGACTGTTCAGGGAAGGAGAGGAAAGGCAACTCCTGACAAAACCATAGGTTCTTGCCTAGTTTTACTCAGAAAATGAATTTCTCTGCAATGAGAAGAGCAAGAAGGCTTCATCCAAGTAATTGGAAAAGGGGAATTAAGAGGTGTACAACCCATGTCCAGACTTACCAAGGATATGAGAAGTAATCTTATCAGTAAAACATGGAGAAGCAACTTATCCTCTACAAAGAAATTAAATGGTGAAGGAATAGAAGGATAAAGATGTAAATCTTACTAGCAACACCTTAACATACACCCCAACACATGCCTCACCTCAAGATTAGATTGTCCTTTGGTTTATTCCCGGAATAGGGCAAGTGCAGCTGTCCTATTCTCCACCATCCCTTGGCAGATTGTAACAATCCAACAAAGAAAAGAAACCCTTCCTTTTTCTTCTGCCCTCACAGAAGTCTGAATAGTATATCTGTCAATTGACTAGATATAAACACTACTATGAAAGGCCTATAAATATCTTCTAAAACATGGGAAAACTGTATTTGAGGTCCGTTACCTTAGCTCCATTTATCTCTTATGTAGAACAAGTTTCATTTGCCCAAAGTCAAGCTCTGAACTCTACCAGCAGCAAAACATTTTTCAAAGGAGAGCTTCTTTGAATAACCCAACACCTGCACTTCTAATATACCTTCTATTCTTCTACTCTCCACTAAATATTATTTACAATAGACTCCAGAATTTATTTATGGAGTTTGGTTTGTTGGTTTGCTTTTTTAAAAAAGAAATAAAGAATAGATGACAGTACTTCACATTCAGAGATCACCAAATGAAAGACAGAAAACATCCAGTGAGAAAATAATTGTTAGACGATAAAAAAAAAACAAAGCCCATTTTTGATTTAGGCTTTCATATAGCTGGCAGTATTTAAATGTTGACTGGTTTATGATCTCATGTTTTGAAGTTCAAAACAAATCCTGAATGCAATGCAAATGAGCTCATTATCTCACCTCTCATCTTTATGTATCTAATTTCTTGATGACCTGTTTTACTTTCCCTCTGCCTTAAAAGCAAGAAATAATTCAGAGACAGAGGAACATTTTTACTTTTTTTTTTTTAATATCTATTACCCAGATCTGATTACTAATCACAATGAATAAATCATTCTTAAATGAATACTGGGTAGACATAAATGACTGACTAGTCAGAGTTCTCAAAACAACAAGGTATTTTTATGTACGATAGAAAAGCAAAGTAACCCTCTGGTCAGTTTTGAGATGTTAATAAAGATAAACGTCTGTAGAATTAATATTATGCTTTCTCAGTTCACCTGACAAAATGACAAATGACAAATGTTAACCAAAATAACCTTTTTGTTTAATCTATATAGAAAGTTAGCAAAATGCTAGTTTTAGGCACTGAATGATGAACTTCAGAAGTCTGTGCCAATGTCAATGGATCAGTCTGCTGCTTCTCATTAAACCATGTTCAGAGTACCCATGTTCGTCTCCTCATTGTGTGGGGATTTACAAATGAAATGCTTTTACTCAAAAGCACTGGCTTTCTCACTAAATGAAGTATGCTAAAGATGAAAGAAGCTGACCATGAAACATCAAAAATATTGAAGTAGCAACAATGTTGCCAACATCTGAATGTAAAGATCGTGAATTATACACACTTAAAAACTGTCAAAGGAAAAAGAAAGCTTGAATTTCAGAACAGATCGGAAAAAGCTTGCAAATGTATGTCTACAGTTACTGGCAAAACCTTTTCTGTTCCTTTTTCTCTCCCCGAACAATGCACAGGCTGAAGTGAATGCTCAAGTTCACATACTGAGTGGGTAGATTAAATAAAGATCAGCAGTAGTTTCTGGGATCTGAAGTTAACATCAGACATTAGCAGTTTTCCACTGAAATAAGGAATTTAAGTGCCACAAAGGGCTGTGA
>VZTB01001030.1:58069-92274 GCA_013397245.1 Thryothorus ludovicianus
TGCAGAATATACATAGTCACAGGCATTGTGGTCAGCTGGAGCAAGAAGGGCTCCTACACAATAGGCTTCTTATTGAATTCACTGGTATACTGAAGCTCAGCTGCTGCATGGTAGAACACAAGGACCCAGGGAAAAAAGGATTTCACATATAACATACAAATATGACATACAAAGCCCTTTCATGATGACCAAGAACTCACCTGCAGGTCAGCAAGGTCAAATGTTGCCCTTGAATTATACAGAAACAGACCTGTAGAATCTTAAATTTCCCCAACCTACACCACTTAGCAGAGTTCACTGGCAATGGAAGTATGTTGTGCCTCCTCTGCTTGTTCTTACTGGGGCTATGGAAGACTTTCAGACTCATAAAATATTTCAACCAACTGAACTGATGATTGCATTTGAAAGAGTCCCCTCTCCTGAACACTGCCTTGTTCCAGCATTGAAATTTGCTTTATATAAATCAGGAATTGTTTATGAAGCTAAACCATTAGAAAAATTTCTCTTTAGTTTGTTTTCTTGAAGAAAGGGGGGCGAGGGGGTAGGGAGAGTAGATAGGAAACCAGACACAACTTCCTAATGCTTTGCTTTGTCTCTGATGTAATTCAAAGTAAACCTATATTTGTGGAAGCTTTGCATTACCTCAGTAGAGCTGTACAATCTTATCTAGTTTGAAGTACTAGCAAATACATTCTATAATCTTTATGCATAATGAATGACAAAGTAAATGTAGAGACTTAGACCATGATTTTGATGGATAAATTAATATTCTGTCTTTTAAACAATAGACTAAAGCAGGAAACTAATGTCAGCAAAGAACACTTCTTAGAAGTAGTCTAATACTGAAGATAAATCAAGTGCCTTTAGAAATGTATCAGTTGACCTTTTGATATTCAGTGTTAGATACAGTCTGGCTCTCTGCACCTTAATTTACCTACAAGTCTCATCTCTGAAAAGCCAGTTAAAGCGGTGTTTTATGACATAAGGGATATATTTCAGGAGTCTCTCTGTGGTTTTCCACATCCTAGAAACAACCATACCATCTGGCACAATAACCTCTGCACATGTAGTCGAAGTACACAACTTTGCAGCAGCTGAGCAGAACAGTATGGGAAAGTTTGCCTGACAATTTCTCTAAGCAGAGCTCAAAATAAGAACATTAGTTTCTCACATGCTGGAGTACATCATTAATATGAATAATTGGAAATGAAATAAATGGGAAAACCCAAGCTACACTACAACACCACTGCTACAATGTATGAAAATACATTTACTTTTTAATTGGACTTTTACCGTCAATTTGAATTGTGGATATGTGATCCAAAATAGTCACAGCATGCCTACGTGAATTGGCTAATGAGATGTCCGCTGACTGCTGAGCCCTTCAATTAATCAAATAGCTGAATACATCGAAGGTAGCTGAATATTCTTCTCACTGGTACTCTATTAAAACTCAGCATTATAGCAGACATTTTCACAAGAGACTAAAATCTGAGTTCATGTTGGGATAGCCTTCAAACAAAAAATGACACTCATTTAGTGATTTGAACATCTGCTTAATTATCTTTATTACCCTGCTACTTCTTAGGAGTAATATACCAAGAATTTGACTTACAAAATAAATTACCTTTAAGACAAAGAATGGAAGATTAGTTCTGTGTTAAGACACCTGGGAGAGAAATGGGTTTAAATCCCAGTTCTACCATTGTTTTCTGTTTGACCTTGGCCATGACATTTAGTTTTCTAGCCTCATTTTCTGTATCTATTGATGTTACAAGTGATAGTTAGCTCTTCTTTCCTTACAGCAAGCTAGAATCCCTGTAAAAATTGTGCTATACAATGATGAGCTAAAAGATATCCAATGCTTCAGAAATGCTTAATGAGAAGCTACTGTGAACCAGCAACTTCCCTGTATTCCTACATAAAACTTTCATTTGCATGTGGGGGAACTGTTCAGGGAACTTCCCAGACTCTCTGTCTTAAGGACACAGAATGCTATTGAGTATATTGACCTTTTTATGTCCCATCTTCTGTTTTTCAGAGACTTATGTTCATTTGCCTGTTGAATCCAAGCCTAGTCTCACTCTGTAAATTGTGAGCGAAAAGAGACTGTCCTCACATACCTTGTCTTTTCAATTCTACTGAGATAACAAGCCAGCTTCCAGAAACAACTGCAAATTAGTGGTTACTACCATTACCTTTATAACAGTGATCACTGCAAATTCTAGTGATCAAAATAGTAAGGGGAAAGGCAGAAGTATGGGTTTTTTCTTAAAATATGCCATTAGCTACACTCCATATCCACTCACAGTTTTCTGCATACAACTTCAACACTTCTCCAGCATGCAGCTAGGCTTATGCTGTGGTCCTTTTCCTGGGCCATTCTACAATGGGGTCCTTCTGGACACCTTTCTTAGGCAAATGAAAATCTTATAACTTAAAGTCTTCTTTTTCCAGCAGTGGAGGTTCCTAGTCCCTCTCCAGCATTACATATGGCTGAGGAAGTGATCTGCTGCAAAATATCCAAACTAAAAAGCAGAACCTGAAAATAAGAATATTCAGATAATATTGCTCACATCTCAATATTTATCAGCAATTCTGACCTAATTTGAAATTTTGATGGTATAGCTCTATGCAGTAGCTAAATTTCCATCCAGTCAGTCACTAACTCACTCTCTCCTCAGAACAACAAAGGACATAATCAGAAAGGCTAAAGCGAGAAAAATCTTATGGGTCACAAAAAAAGGCTTTGTTAATAGAGTAAAAAAAAAAAGAAAAATAAATCAAGTGATGCAAAGTCAGTTGCTCACCACCTCCCACAAACAGACAAATCTGCAACTAGTTTGAACAATGTCTACTTTGGAAAAACCACCCTTCAGTTTTATTGCTGAACACGACTTTATGTGACACTGCGCAAGTGCAACAGCAATAGCTAAAACATTGGTGTGTTATCAGCAGTGTTTTCATCACAAATCCAAAATAAGCACCACAGAGACTGCTTTAAAGAAGATTAATTCCATCCCAACCATATTGAGCAGAGAAATGAAACATTCCCATGATTTTTGGGAAGCCCCACAAAGGTCACATTCTGTTTTCAGTCTTACATTGCAAACTCTCTATTATATTCCTCAGCATAATTTCAAAGTATGGAACATGAAAGTTTGTTGAATACTTGAGTAATGCCAGAAATTTTTCAAAGTAACAGCTTCTCCTTAGGCACAGTCACAAAAAATTGTCTTGTCTCAATGACAAAACAAATAAAAAGTCTCTGTTACTCCTACACCCTTCCTGTAAGGAAATTCAGGATTCCTAAAAGAAAATTTATTCCAGCCTAAAGGTTGAACGTATTCCAGGTCCCAGTTCTTAAAAATTCTGGAATAACAATAAGAATTTCTGAAAATCTTACTTTTCTTCTTTGTCAGTTCCTCAGCAAGCATGAAGTGCTACTGCTCAGTCAACCTAATTAAGTCATACTACATTAAGTATACTTCAGCTGGAAAACTCAATTTACCTGATTTTGCCTGCTTCAATAGCAAGGTGGACAAGAAATTTTACATCACTTATTCTGGTGTGATAACACACACAAGGCACAGCTCCTCAGTTGTTCACCTTGCCTTACAGTCTAGAAAAAATCACCAGAAGGCAACAAAACAGAAAAGGCATTCTTTCTGTACAAGCAATGATGAAATTAAGTGGCATAACAAATGCTCACAAAAATCTTTCCTAGGGAGAACTATATTGAGCTAAGTTTGAGTGTCTACACATAGGTGTCTGCACATGAACCAGGAGTCTAAGATTTCATTCTGGCTGATAGAGATTTAGCCTACAGGATCATTGGATCCTCTAGAAATTTTCCCCAAACTGAAATAGACATAAAATTTTCTGTGTAAGCCTAGTTGCCTTAGCCAAAACTCTAGAAGACTCATATTTCCTACTCCATGCTCACACGATGTTCTGTTGTAAGAATATTTTAGGATGCCAAAATGAGAGAAGAGTGTAGGATTTTCCTACTGCTACCTACCCCTGCCTTCAGATATCAGACATGAGGTAGAACCCCTGTATTGCACAGGCCACTCTGCAACAGTGTAGGAAAAACTAAAGGCATTCTTCAAACCTTGAAGAATATTTGGGCAAGTGGCTAGTGAAAAGATGGAAATATAACTCCCAGACTAAAACCTGTGGTTTGGCTTAGGTTTATGAGGCAGGCT
Organism: Thryothorus ludovicianus; assembly: GCA_013397245.1. Taxonomy (NCBI): domain Eukaryota; kingdom Metazoa; phylum Chordata; class Aves; order Passeriformes; family Certhiidae; genus Thryothorus; species Thryothorus ludovicianus. Next base: position 62,278 of record VZTB01001030.1, read on the forward strand.
GTTCTCCTAGTTTGTCTAGTTCATCTATTTCCTATCAGTCCATTTCCTTTGATCTATTAGTAATATTAAAGTCTTATTTTGCAATGCTGCTTCTGAACTTGTCCATTTTTCCTTTAAAATCCACTCCAGCAGGAAGGGTTATTGTCTTGATCTTCTTTGAAGATAGATTTGCTTGTTGTCACAGCTGATTTAGAGATTCCCATGACATTCAGTTCCCCTCATTTCCCATATTGCAGATGAGCAAAGCTTTCCCTTTGGAGGCCCTGACAGGTAGAGCTAATTTGCAGTTCCCAGTAATTGACCATTTCTTAAAGACTAATGATGCAGTTCACACCTAACTAGCCTTACAAAAAATGCAAGAGAGCAAAGCAGAAGAATGTATATTTCAAACCTCATTAAAGGGCTTTCATCGGCAATTCTTCCTCAATCTTGACAAACTTTCACTCTCTTTATGTTGATGCTATTTATAGTCCTAAACAATTGGCTCAAACTAATGTTATTTATTAGATGCTTTAATACAAAATTACTACACTTTCTATGGATTAATAGCTGTATATTACAAAAAAAAATCACTTTGCTAGACAGAATAAAGATTCCAGACCCTATTTATCTGTTTCCCTTTTCTTATCACTACAATGTAAGATATCTATAACTTATACTCTCAAAATATATAGACTGTAATAAAAAATGTGTTTAATTGTGTGGTCATTACTATATGTTGCGTTTCTGCATTTCCTATACACCATTAACTACAAATTTTTAAAAAATTTTGTCTGGGACAAAAGCCATAGAGAAGACAGCATCATAAGTGAGAAAGAGTGAGTGAAATAAATAGATGGGAAAGGTTTAAACAGTTAGAGAAATCAAGAAAAATACATAAATGTGTAACAGAAACACTATGAAAAAAGAGAGTAATAATAAACCTTGAACAGAGACATAGTACTCAAAAAAAAAAATAAATGAGAATAAAAAGTCTTGGAAAAGAGTTCTGGAGGAATAAAAAGAAATTGGAGAAGAAAGAAATAAATTAGCCTTACATAATATAAAACACTGGTAAAATTCCCTGGAAAAAAGTCGTCATACTCCAAATGAAAATGGGTGAAACAAAAGAAGGAAAAAAATACTAATAACAGCAAAATATTGTTGTTTTACTAATTTCTAATCTGTAAGAGACTCATGCTATTCATCATGTTTGATTTCACAAAAATTCATGAGCATACACATTCTATATACTATGTCATTAATTTTAATAACCCTTCTGCATGTGCAGGTAGTTATAGATATTTGCAGGACCAATATTTCAATCTCCCCCATATTTAATGGGCCATATTCATGTGGAAGAAACATTTCTGTTGATGTGAATTGTTCTAATATTTTCTTATTGAGCAGAAAAAAAATAAACACCTGTGATCCATCTTACATTGCTGCGAAACACACATTCCACCCCAGAATCTTATCATCTCCTGGAAGCTTTCTTGGTGACACACACATCTAAATTACTTGGAAAATATTTCATCCAGCTGTATTTATCCAATGTTAGGTAGACAGTCACAACATACAACTTCATCTGCATATGGATTTTGAACTCGTTTCAACTAACTTGCTGACAGTCATTTCAAAATACAGGCACCGAGAGTTTATTTGGCTTAGCAGCTGCTTGAGAATATTATTTACTCATGCCTACCTTCAGAATGTACATTTCTCTTTTCTCTATGAAGGAGAGAAAATAATTTTTGTTAGTAGGGGGAGAGTTCTCCCATAATTCCAGATCTGGCATGAAGAAAGCATGTTGAATGGGTATATGTTACTCATAAAATCATAATTTTATTCAGAAGTGTTAGTGATGTTGACTTTGGGGTTATCACAGGACACGTGTTTATGTCGAATCTGACACCATGGTTTCCTTGATTAAAGAATTTACCTTCTGTATCTGTCAGAAGAGAAACTTCTCAGTCATGGGGCTCTTACAATATTAGATGTCATCTATCTTAGTGTCAACAGCACTTCAGGTAGCTGAAGTAGGAGTTCTCCCCCTCTGATCTACTAATGAGTTACACCATGGCCTAAAAGAAGGTTTTCATGAGTAAGCAACCTTCTCTATGGAAATTAATATTCCAAGAAAGTTGTTTCAGGCATCTCCTCACCAGAGGCAAGCAACCAGCAAAAATGCCACAGCTGTCGGACAGTGAACACTTGATATAATACCAGCACAGAGTCATCCAAAATAAGTTTTAAAGCATTCTTAAATTAACAGGCAAGTACTTTTGAAAGCAAGTACATACTGAGTCGTTTAATGCTCCATGATTTATTTATGAGGATTTTCACCATAGTAAGGAAAAAACATCGTTGAAAAATAAATGAAAACCAGCATGATATTAATATGACCAGAGAGAACCTCTTGCTCTTGCCTTTGGGATATGATCAAAGGACTCACTTCTCTGAGTATAGTTCTGAAAAATAATCATGTCTGACAGTCAGCATATGGCCCCAATCCTTAGTTGTACTTGAACAGCATTTGCCACACCATCAGTGCAAAGAAAGCCTAAAGACAGCACAGCTTCCTCCTGCGGCAGCCATGCAAAATGAGGAACTTCCAGAAACACAAAGGAAAGCACCTTGCTTATTCCCATAGCCTAGATAAAGGAAATGTATGGGGAAAAGACCAGGATAGAAGGTCATCCCTTAACTAAGCAACAAAACAATGGCTTTTGTCCATGGATAGCAAAGTCAAAGGAACCTGCAATCTTCAAAACTACAGGAGATTAGTTCTTTGAAACCACTCCCTTTTCTCTCAAAGTTGTGTTGCTCATCCCAGTGACAGAGCTGAAAAGCAAGGGCTTCCTCCCACCAAATAGACACAGACTGCAATGAATGCTCTCTGCAACACAGCCGACAGTCCCTGTTCACAACTGCTCAGCTGGGGATCTACCAAAGCTGACTGAAGTTCCCCCAAAGCTCATGTGACCCTTTCTTCTACGAAAATGAAAGCATAGGAATAGAGAGGAAGAGGAATAATAAAACTGTTGGGAAAAAAAAATAAAAAATCAGGAAACAGAGAGGTCAACACACAAATCCAGAAACTGAGGAGTAATTCTAAGGTTTTGCAGATTTGATACAGAGTATATGAGTAGGAAATCATGTTATATATTTCCATTAATATTTCAGACCATTTGCCCTTGATAGTTTTGTTCTTTTCTGCTCCTCCTTGGCAGATCCTTGTATCAATTCTCCCAGAAATCAGGTCAGAACAAAGATATGTGAAAGAAAGGTCTCTAATTCAATGCCACTCTTCAAAACAGTCTGTCACATTCACTGTAGGTGTCTAGAAGGTGCAGTGGAAGCCACACACTCAAACAAAAATCTCTTGCTCTTCTCTTTCAGAGCTCTTCCTCACTATAAATGAGCTCATTCAAAAACCACTTGATCATCTGAAATTACACCTCACTCTGCCTGTCCTTTCCCATTGCTGCAACAAGAATTGGTCTCCTCCTCACTATGAACAACAAGAAATTGCTAGATTTGGCCCCAAAATTCACATCTCTTTTCAGCACCCTGTGAAAATGCCAGAACTGTGATTTTTTTGTCACTGAGGATAAAGATGTACTTACACTATTGAACAATCTAGGTAATTCAGCATTTTACTGCTCAAGATCTGTGATTTTCCCTAACAGTGTTAAATTAATGGAGTATAAATAAGTTTGTCACATCTTCAATAATTTTCATGAAGTGTTTTTACTTTAGTTTGTGAAAATTAAATTTGTACACATTATAAAACAATCAATATTTCACTTCCCATGTCTTTTCATTTACATATAGAAAGACAAAGGAAGAGAGAGAGAGAAGTTCTTCCACTTCAGCTTCTCCACTTGGGACAATGAAAGGGGACCAACATTTACTGAGGAAACCAACACCAAAAATTTATAAATTCTTCAACCTGAAGTGAACTTACGGCATCGGTTTCCCACACACTCTAGCATAGTTCTGTTTTCACCTCTGTGCTCCCACCCACATGAATATTGTCATCACTCAACATGCCCTGATATCAACACATCCTGATATCAAGTCTTGAGCATTTTTACACATACACTCTTCATGTTTTCAAGTTCCATTTAATAATTAGAAGTGAAGGAAGCAAAAATGGATCAAATATCTGCAACTGCTACTTATGTTCACAAATGGTGGTGCGTGCCACAAAAAATCTCCACATCCAAAGATATTTTTCTGTTCACTTTTAGAGTGGTTTTAATCCTTTTCTGTATTATTTTCAGCATCGTTTCCAGTACACATCTATAAATGCAGAGAAATGCAAATATATGCCGCATTTAGAATTTCATACTGTGAAAAGAAAGCTTTTTTTTTCCTTTTTAAATTAAAAAAAAAAATAGAATCAAGGGCTATTTTTTATTTGCAAGGAGTACTAAAATACCAAAATAGAATATGAAGTTAAACATCCCTAGAGAGGCCTAAATATTAAAAGATACTTAGATAAATGATTTTCATTTCAAAAGCACTAAACACTTATATGTATCTGTTGTACAAAACAGGAAATACTGGATTTTCACTATCTCTTACAACTTGAGCTGTTTAAACACAGGCTGAAGAATCTCATTTTAGGTTCAATCATGTTGACCAGCTGCTCCTTAGTCTTCTATTTGCAAGATAAGCACTGACCTTAATTTGTCATTCTGGGCTCCAGATAGTCCTTTATGCTCACAGAAAGTAAGTGTAACACTCTAGTGTTTTTCTAATCATTGTTCAGGTCAACAAATAGATATGTCAGCATTGGTGTGAACAGTAGAAAATGAGGTCCATCTATTTTAATGTAATTAAAACCACGTTTCAAATAAACCTGTGACACACTGTGTGGAAAAAAAATAATTTGAATTCTTCCATTACATAGATATATTTTCTATTTTATACCATTTCCTCTAAGACATGTACTCTGAATAAGAAAATGCAAAGAGTAACATGTATAGTTATACACTGAAACTTCTACACAGACAAAACTGGCTGAAATGTCAATAAAAGTTTTGAAATATAGATACTATTTTATAAAAAACAAGAATTTTAAAATGTTGAAATTAACTTTGTACATTTGAGAATACACACAATGATTTTAGAAACACACAGAGATTGTAAATACAATACAGATTTGGTAGATGAACATATCATATCAGAACTAGAAATGGTATGAAAACAGAGCACATAACTTTGTCAGGGAATACTCAGCAATATATATTTTATAAATATTTTTAATGAAAAGAAGCTACCTGAACAGCAAAGGAACAAAGTAAATTAAAATTAAGCTCCAATGAGCTTCTCATTTTTCAGGTGGTCAATCTCAAGTTCAAGTTAGTCATAGAAAAACATTCATTTTTTTTAAAGTTTGCCAATTTTATTTTTTATCAGCTGAACCAGAATATTTGATCTCAGGAGCAGAGGCAGATGTTTCTTAGATAACACACCTGTTCCCTTTAAGTTGGAAAGTATAATGAAATTGCATTAGATTATCCACCTGCATGGGTGCATTTTAGCTGCAGAAAAGCGAACTGTCTGCAAAGAGCTGATTATAGTTAGCTTGCAGCAGTTTAGATATTTGTTTCTGCTTCAAGGGCTGGATTCAGACATCAGAAGAATCAGACTCAGGGGCTGCACTCCATCTCAGGGTGTGGCACAGAAAACCATTTTCCTTCCTCCACCACTCAGAGGAAACTGTTACCATGTGAGGCAAGCTCCCCATTGCCCACAGAAGTACACAAGAACAAGCACATACAGGTGGGACCAAAGGTCTGTTTTCAACACCAGTAACAAAAGGTGCTTAGTGCAGAGTACAAGAACAAGGTAGGTCTGTAATGATGTTTCCTCATAAAATCCTTCCAGCATCTAACCATTTGTGTCTCAGAGTTCCCCAAGCCATAACATATTTTTTCTGGAAATCACCATCCACTACCTCATTACAAGCAATTTAAGGTCCAGAAAACCAAAAGCTATGTCTATTTCACAAAAAAAAAAAAAAAAATAAGGTCATTTTAGTCTTAAAAACTTCTCCTTTCCACTGATGTAAGCCATCAGTTACGCTACATATGTTGTACCCTTTTAATATTACTACTAGAGGTTAAATCAGGCCTTGCTACAAACCTGTCTCAGTGATCATTGAAGAGGAAATTTAGCCCACCCTCTCTTTTTTGCATTATAGAATTGCCAGCATTTATGGCTAGGTAAGCAGAGGGTTCCTGGGTTCCTACAAATCTCTCCTTTGCAAACCTTGTATTCCAATCTCTGACTCTCCTTCACAGGTCTAGGGACAGCTGAGCAATCCCTCTATGTGGAGAAAGCCAAGAATGATGGTTATTTTTGTTCCACACTCCACATAATGGTAGTATTAAAAACTATAATAGACATTGTGTTCCCTGTGCACAAAGAACGTGCACTCTTTGTGCTCTAACACAACATATGCACTCCAGAAGTCTACAAAAGAAATAACTTGACATTTTAATAATAAAGATACCAACTATTCTCCTCCAAGCCTCTATGCAGACAGAGGAAATAGTGACTATTGATAAGAGGTAGGTAATTTCCTCTGGATTCCTATTCATAAACTCCTTATGAATGTTAACACTATAGGTCTTGCATATGATTGAAATTAAGATTTCTGCCTGGCAATACCTGCATTCCTGTAATGCTTGGCCTTACAAAGGCTTTCAAAATTTTTAAATTGTTTGCATAGAAGAAGATTCACTTTATTGTGAGCCATGGCAGCTTGGTAGGCAGATAAATCTTTACCCGAGACTGGTGTGTTAATTCCTTTAGAGTTCTGATCTCCCTGTTCATTTACTTTTTAAATAGCAAAGAGAAAGGTGGATCAGATAGAAAATGGATGTAACTGCAAATTATGCATCTATCATGCTTGCTGCCTAGTGGCAATCTCCCTTTGACTTTCAAAAGAGTAAGATGGGGCTCTTTCAACATTACAAAATGCAGAAAAGTAAAATACAAGTTCTGCTTAGTGGTGGCATTGTGAAATGATAATTATTGAAAAACAGTAAATAAAAAAAAAACAAAAAGTCCCTTTCTAATATATAGGATTTCCATGGGCCAAAGGTCAAATCCTGGACAAAACCCACTGAAATATTTCACAGATAAGAGTTAGTGCATTCATATGAGTTATGTCAAAAGTATAATAAGATGCACTTTCCAATGAGTATTAAAGTTCTCCAGTCAATGGGACTACTTGCAAATTAATTACTTTTATAAAATTACTTTCATGCTCTGTAGTGACATCCTGGCTGTACCACAATTAAGCCTCAGAATGTCACCATGCCATTTTCATCACTCAAGTTTCTCCCACCAAGGGATACCCATACTACAGCCCTGTGGCAACTATCCACATTCCTGACCACACTGTAGGAGCTCAAACTCCACGCCCTGACATGCCCTCAGGCCTTCAGCTGTCCTGCTGGGATTCTCCACATCTTTGATAATTGCACCCTGAGACCAACCACAACTTAACTGGCCCTGCCTGAGCCTCAGTCTTTGAGTAGTTTATAGCCAAAGGAAAAGGATACCAAAAACTGGACTTGTCTATCAGCCTTTCACTGGGTATGTGTGCACGTGGTATCTGGCAGACCAAAAGGGCCATGTATCAAACATGTTTTGCCAAGGAGCCAGGCCAGAGCACTCCAGAGGTATTATGTCCTGCTTACAACATTTTTCTGGATATAACTTATGCTGTGATGCACTGGAGAATTCTTCCCCCACTGAGAAGATTCCAAATCACCAAAGGTCGCCGAGATTTAGAAATACAGAACACACAACATTGGATGCAACATTCTCAGGTTCACATGAGGAGGCAGAGAGGCAGTGGGAGAACAGAACCAAGGCTAAAGTTCTCTTCCCAAGTCATACAGACAGCAGATTAGTTACATGTCAACAAGTCACACAATTTTTAATCCTCCAAAAACCTTTGGTTTTGTTCAAGACAAAAGATTTTCCTTCACCTCACTCCACACTTTACTCACTTTACAAAGAATGAACTCTGCTTCAAGGAACGGCACCCTGAGTGGTTTTCTGTATTTTTGTTTCATCTGGAAGGCAAATACATCCCTTTTCACAAAGGACTCTGTCTTTAGCACACCCTGTAATGTTTTGAAACATTTGAATTTGATGAGGAGCCACACCTGAGCTGTCCATGCCCTAAACTGAAAGCTCCATCCGAGACAGGTAGTGTTAAGAATTCTCTTCAAGTATGGTCTTCTATGAAAGCAGGCCAAGTTAATTGTCACATACACATACATGTATTTATATCTACCAATATGTGTTCATTTATGTCCTCTTTATACTTAATTTTGATCCAAGGAAATATTGATCTTTACTCACAGGAGTCTATGCTCTGTTCTCCCTGGCAGACCTCTGAATCAAAACCTGTGCAAGCAATCCTGCATAGTAACCTGGATTAAAAAAAATACAAAGCAGTCCACTTTCTAAGAAGAAAATCCTTGATAAAAAACAGCATGTGAAAAAAATTCTTTAAGGTATACAGCCTTCCTTACCAGCCTTTGCACTCACCCACCATGTTCTTCCAGCACTCAACACCTGAGCCACTTCAAGACACACACTGTGCTTGAGACACCTGAACAGAGTCCTTTCCTCACACACCTGCTCCCAGGATAACAATCACCTGATTTGGTAGGATTCTCTTGGATTTCTGAAGTTGTGAACAGGGTCTCTCCTCCCTCCCACCTCAGTGAAAAAGAAGATAAATCTAAGGTGTCACAAAGCACATACATATGGCTGCACAGAGTAGTAACAGATGGTTATCCAGGAAGAGCAAGCTGGAGAAAGGAAGAGCAAGACAGAAGCAAGGCTAAACCAAATACGTGTATACCCAGTAATCTTTCATAGATTACAATCTTGATTTTTTAGTCCCTTCAGATGCCAAATGAATGGCCATAACCCAGGATACTGATTCAGAGAATGTGAAGCAGTAACTGAGATTTGGATAAACACAGAAGCACGGATGTGGCAGCCATCATCACAATGAACTTTCTAAATAACACAAGAAAACTTAATGGCTGGAAAAATAATGTATTTTTCCAGATGTCACTCTCATTTTGTCTTCTGCATGTATTTATGCTAAAGCAAATTAATAACATAAGGCTTTGTACAATTATGCATACATGGAATGTATCCAATCCCTACACATCTTCGACTGTGGCAAAAAAACTCCACTTTGTATATGTATTCCTGGAAGTTCTTGGAAAGGAGCAGGGGAATGATGTGGAGGGAGCTGGGCAGGTTTCACAGCAGGAGGGCACAGCTGAACTCCTGATTGAATTTTGCTTAAGCATGGGCACAGACTGGCAATGGACAGTACCTGCATAAGTAAAACTAGAGCTTGGCTGACATGTGAGGTGAGAAGAGGCAGGACCAAGCTGAGACAGCCACAGACCCTTGTTGTAACTGTGGGAAGCCAAAGCAATGCCATTCATGCTTATTCATGCTGCTCATCACTGTAAATGTCAAGGGTCAAGGGTTTTCAAGAACAGATAGGCAAACCTGGGCTACATTTTTCTCAGCATTTGGGCCACCATCACCAGCAAAAGCATAGTAAAGCAGAAAGATCTGTTTTATGCTCTAACCAAGAACTCCAGCCACAACTTGTACAGTCTTGTAAATCTTGTGGGGATAATGTAGGGTCTAGCTGCAACAGATGAGACTCTGGGTAGTGTAACCAAGGTCACTTCTTATTATCTCCCTCCAAGTAGTGGACAATCATCTTTTTCCAGAACTGAGCTGGGTTATTTTGCAATATACACCAGAGATTACATTAGAAAATTAACAGCTAAACAAAACTCTGACCAAAAAGCAAGTTAAATAGGTCTCTTAGTTTCACCAATTTATAATGGTAGCGGAGTTACACAGAGCTTCATCCTCTGCCCTGTGTGCTTCAACATCTTCATAAATGACTCGGGCACAGGACTGGAAGAGATACTAGGCAAATGCACAAACAATACATAAGTGGGAGGAGATATTGACCCCTCAAAGTCAGGGAGATCCTGCAGAGAGACTTCAACAAAGTCACAGAACAGGGCAATCACCAACTGTATGAAATTTAACAAGGGAAGGTGTCAGATTCTGCACCTGGGATGGGGCAATCCTGGATGTACAGACAGACTGGGGAATGAGATGATGGAAAGCAGCACTGTGGAAAGGGACCTGGGAGTCCTGGTTGACAGAAAGTTAAATGTGAGCCAGCAGTGCCCTGGCAGCCAGGAGGGCCACCCGTGTCCTGAGGGGCATCAGGCCCAGCACGGCCAGCTGGGCAAGGGAGGGGATTGTCCCACTCTGCTCTGCACTGGGACAGCCTCATCTCGAGTACTGGGAGCTGATTTGGGGGCCACAACATAAAATGACATTAAACTGTTAGAGAGTGTCCAAAGGAGGGAGAAAAAAAAGGTAAAAGGCCTTGAGGGGAAGCCATATGAGGAGTGGCTGATGTCACTTGGTCTGTTCCACCTAGAGAAGAGGAGACTGAAGGGAGACCTCATTCAAGTTAAAACTTCCTCATGAGAAGAGGGGCTGAATGACTCTGTGACAACCAGTGACAAGACCAGTGAGGAAATGGCCTGAAGTTGTGTCAGGGGAGGTTTAGGTTGGATATTAGAGAAAGGGTTATCACCTAGAAGGTGATTGGGCACTGAACAGGCTTCCCAAGGAAGTGGTCACAACACCAAGCCTGACAGATTTCAAGAAGCATTTGGAAAATGTTCTTGGGCACTTGGGGTGATTCTTGAGGATGGTCCTGTACAGATCCAGGAGTTGGACTTGATGATCGTGTGGGTCCCTTCCAACTCTGTAATTCCATGATATGCCTCGTCTCAGAAGCTGTTGGAAGCAAATGTTTATATACACGAAGAGCCTCATTGTAACCTGTGTTACATATTCAGAATTTAGAATATGTTTTGTTGTTTCACTTGACTGGCATTAACAGAGCTTCCATATCAGATAAAAAGCGACATCAAGTAATTCCCCTTTTATCATAGTAGTGAAAAATTTACTGACACTAAAACTCTGCCTGGATTTATTTGCAACAATACAATGGACAAGTGCAAATATCCTTTGGTTTATATGCTATTATCTTCAAAATAATATAGAAAGCACATAAGTAATGTGTAAAGTCTTGCAGGGAGCTCAGTCTAGCTATTCTCCATAGGTCAAACACAGCAAAACATTTTGGCCTCTAAAGATTGTTGCACAGCTCTTCTAATACCAAGGAAAGAGATTGTTTACCATTCTTCTGCAAGGCCTCTCTCATTGACAATGAGCTATGTATAGATTTCTGAGATATTGGATTTTTTTTGTGCTTTTAAATCCTTTTCTGAGTCATATTTCTCCACTCTTGTCTTTTTATTACAGATGAGTTAGTTGCAAAAGCACATAACATCCCAAAACATCAATCTAAGATGGCATAATGAGAATAGGATTCATGGGGTGTTTTTTGATTTTTTTTAATCTATTACTGACAAATCAATATATTTTATACTATTTCTGCCTCCCAGTTTTATTATTTCATAAGGTCTGCAACTTCTATTAAAGATTAAATGTGTTATCATACCGTTAATTGTTCTGAACTGGTGAATTGTTCCTGATTGTAAATGAATGTCCTTGTTTATGACAGATAGGACAATTGTCTCCCACAGAGACACTGTAGCTGTAGTGTGGTGTCCCACTGAGTATCCAGCTTTACTGGTGCTGGAAAGTGTGTGTGGTTAGTGTGACTTGCAAGGAATTGCTTTGCACCTCTAACTTCCCTACCAGTGTCCTCATGGTTAGTCAGCCAGACAAGTGATGTAGCTCTTTGGAGAAGAGCATCTAAAACTAGCCCAAGATAGGTAGCACCTTTCACTCCTCTGCACTTCTGATTTATCTTTGTTTTAAGATTTCTTGAGGTTTTTCTTTTTTTGGAAAGGGGTGGGGGGGGGGGGAAGTTGAAGCGTTTGTTTGTAGGGGGTTTTGTACTTTTTACAAAGCTCTGAAATCTTTTTTGTGGAAAACTTTGTTAAACCTGCCTAGAGGTAATGCAGAAAAATGTCCAGCTTTTTCATTGATGGGGTTTAGATCAGACTACACCTAGCAAACACTATAGGCAAATATTATACTTTTCTTCACACATTCATTGCTTTTTATAATTTATTGAGAGTACATTTTATAACCCCTAGGGCTCTCTCCTGCTTGTACTTTTCCTCAAGAAAGATGGCATAAAAAGGTAAAAGGGAAAATAAATCAACATAAAACTCTCAAGCTTTACTTCTCCAAAACATGTAGTAATCTCGGTTATAGTCAGCACATATTCTTAGATCTCATTGAGCCTAACAGGAGACTTCTTTTAAACACATCCATTCTGAAAAATATTCCCTCTTGGTTAATAACAAAAGGAACAATTTCCTTTAGACTTCCAGGCTTTCTTTCACTTCAAGCTGAGTTTTGCTGTGAATATCACTGACCTCATATGCCTTATTTAGCCTAGAAACACCTCTGTAAGCAAAGGTTAAATAAAGTAAACAAGAGGAAGAACGAGGCAATTTCTGGAAGATAGATCTTGACTCCTGTGCCTCAGTGGTAATATTCGCTTTGCTCATTTATGCTGAGGCTCGGGACAGAATTCAACAACGTATCTGTATGGTCAAACACAGGGATTTTTTTGCCAGCATTTGAGTAAGACAATTATGTTTGTGCACAGCTAAACAAACACCCATGCTCACAGTTCACCTAAGAGGAAGGTGCTCTTTCTTTGCTCAAACACTTTGACTTCCTAACTGAGCTGCATATGTTCAGGATTGAGGATACTTCCTGCTCCTGTAGCTTAAAAGACAGCCTAGCCAAGCACCTAAGTTGCCTGCATCTGGCTATGCAGTTGTGTTTTAAGAAAGAGCTCCAGGTACGTTCTTAACAAAACCTCTTTACAGACATCTAATTCATGAAAGGTACTGAGCTCCCCCGTGCCAGCCATTGGGATAACTCCTTCTGTTCCTGACATAAGAACCTATATGAAATTCCATCATAGAAAACTAAGAATATATTTGTAAAAATTTAATCCATAGTATCTTGGCTTAATACTGCAAGTCATATTTTTATAAAGATCCATGGATATCTAGGGGGAGTGTGTCCCATCAAATTCTGTTGCTGTAAAGCATTTGTAGAGTCTAATAGTGGTTAGTTTTTACCAGATCCTCTCAAATCAGTTAAGATTATGGTAGTGTATTCAGCGTGTTCCACAGGATACAGAAATGAAGTTATGGCCAAACCAATTCATTTAATCTAGTGTCCTGATCCTACCTATGGCAAATATCAGGTGTTTCTAATGAAGCTCTAAATAATGCAGCACATAAATATTTTTGAAAAATATATTGTTCACATTCTGGAGAAAAAAATCTATTGTTTCTACTGAGCAAATGCAGAATAAGCTGCAAGTGGGAAAGTCTCATGCCAACATTAAGTATTTAAGGGTTTGTTTCAGTTTCAAAGCTTCACAGTTTACACTTTCAGAACAATTGTCTGCTGGCCAAGAGAGGAAGCAACAACAGAAGGTATGCATAGTCACATATGGCCAGATCAGGGGAACCATCCAGACTTAATACTAGCTGAAGCTCTGGCCAAGAAAGGTTCCAGATATCCAGAGAGAAGTCTGTGTGCACTTGGGTAGTCTGCATTGTGGCAAACAAACTTTGCACTTATCCCAGATCTTGCACTGCCAAAATCAGAAAAATCTCATTTAATTAAAACTGTGTTTTTATGCATCCCCACCTCTAAACGGCACACACATTTGCTTTTGTTTTCAATTTTACAAGAATGCAGTTTATGCCAAACCTGCCACAAAGATGATCTGAGAGAATTGTGTGAGACAAGCACATAAAAGTTTAAAGTAAGTCTATCAGAGAGCTCTTGAACTCCTTTGCTAGTGATTCCTACCATCTTTTATAACACTCAGTCTTGTTACAAGACTGCAATACAAGATGTCCTGGGACTCTAAAATCTTCTCATTTATTTACAGACATTCTGTAAATAAATCTGCAGTGAAGTTCTTAAAGATTTATTTCTTACCTTTAAGCAACTAGGCATAAAATGTTGGACTATAAAGTGCTAAAAAATTAGATTACTGGAAGGGAATGGAATGCTTTGTTATCTACTGAACCAATGATGGGTCAAATGGCACTTTGAATTCTTGTAGTGAATATGACTGTGACCTTCATATAGCCCATTGACAGAAAGCAATTTTATTTACATTTTTAAATCCACATAAAGGTGAAAGATGTACCCCTACAAAATGAAACATTAATTTTTTTGTCCCAAGGAATAACTGAGATCCCCCAAGGTCACATATAGCCTTAAATGAGGCAAGACTTTCTAAATCCTGCTACCAGTATGTTTCACCCAGACCTTGTAGTACTGGTGATCTATTTCTGTTTGCCAGTCAAAAAATCTCCTAATTTTAAGATGGAGAAATAAGAAATAATGAGAGACTGTTTCTTTGTTCCTTAACTGTTCTGTACAAACAGATCATTAATTATGTTTGAGCTGCTATAACAAGCTAGTTTCATCTGTACAGATAAAAAAGTCTAGCCATAAAGAGATGGCAGGCTGAAAAAGCCTTATTCAAAATGAAATATTTCACATCCTTCTGGGCCAGCAGCACTATAATGTCTATACTTTTAGAACAGGGTCTTTAGGAAATAATTAAAGCTATGCATAATTGGATACAATCTCCACGTTAAAACACTTAACAGCTTATTTTTTCCTATGTATACGAAATGTGCCTGTCATTTTCCAATTTTTTTTAAAAAACTCTATTTAAAAATCTATCCATTACATCACAGTATTCCCTCTGCACTTTCTAAGAACCTCATGCTTAAAAAGTTATTACTTAAGGTTTTGTTTGTAAGGCCCATAGAGTGGGTAGTGTTCTGTTTAACCATGCAGCTACTCCAAAGCACAACATTAAAAAAAGGGCAACAATTATTCACAGAGTAACACCATATTGCAAAGTACTGTCCCACAGAGCACCTAGGAGGATACATATGTTTATAAACTATACATACTTTTGGTAGCAATGGCTATGATTAAGGTTGTCTGAAACTTTATGTAAGACTCTTTTTTGCAGTTGCTTGTAAGTTTGCTGAATTCCGACTACTTGGCACAAAATTTTTCACTGCAAGGTATTTACCTGAGTATTTCTTTAGTCTTTCTGGGAAGATTAACACAAAATGATTTAGAGACCAAGACTACAGGAAAATATCACTGGCTTCAGAATAAAAAAAAAATAAATAAAAAACAAAACTCTTTTTCTTTGAGAAGTCCAAATGTTGCATTTCTGGAGAAGGAAAAAATTTTAAAATTAGTTAGGGCATGGCCTTTTTGTCCAGCACATAATTTTTATGATTCCTGGAATGCCCATTCAAAGACAGGCTAGTTTGTTGGGTGTTTTCAATATAAAGCCTTAACTACTTCCCAGAATCACCTCAATTCATATAACTAAAAAATCACTAGATTCTTTACATGTTTTAACACTCAGGGCTGTTTTCACACAATGACCTACACAAGTTTCATCTCTGGAAAACAGTTTGCTTTCTTCAGCCCATACAGCTAGTTGCACCAAGCAAAAACGCCCCTCCAATCCTTGCTCTATATGTCCTAGACCAACAAAATAAGATGCTGGAGCCAAGTTCTCCTATCCTTTCCTGACAGTTCCTGACTGCATTGAGAATGAAAAAGCAGCTAGACATAAAGAGACATTGCAATCCAGTAACTTGTTAGAGGTTTTTATGCATGGATGACAGATACAAAACATCAAACACAGGAAATCACAAGCTTAAAAATAATGGATGGGGAGTGAGGGTAGTGGCCTGCAAATTGGTAACTTGTTGCAAGCTAACAATATGCATCCACAGCTAGCCATGATTATTGCTCTTCAGGAAAAAAGTAAAGCTTTCAGGATCTTGGGCACATAAGCAGCTTTCTAGAAGCAATTAGTTACTAATTAGTTACTGTGCTATGACAAGCCAACAGGGTTTCTTAAAATGTAAGACAAGAACTGGATTTGTATGTAGCTGTGAAGATAATGGAGGTTCAGCAAGCAAACTAAAATCAGGACTGCTTGTGCTTACTGTTGGCAACCTTGGAAGATCCTTCAGGCTTGAGCCAGAAGGTGCCTATAATTACTGCAGTGAAAGGCTCACTCTCTTTGTCCAGGGGACCTGTTAAAGTTCATAACCTGCAACCAGCTGCCCACATATTTCTGTTGGGAAATGTTTCCTGAAAGCATAATTCACAAAAGCTACTAAACAGTCCAAACTAAGTAGCCAAAGAAGAGGAATTAACTTAAACACTTTACAGTATTTATGAAGAATATATTATTTTAGAATTAAGTACCTTATTTTGCTGTTGCTAGTATGGCCAATGAATAGAAATGGCAAGGCAACGTATTTTCAACTTTTTGGTTCAAGAATTATTCATGATAATAAAGACTTTTTTACAGATAAAGGGCTCTCAAAATCTGAAATGTTTCCATTATGTGTGAACTCAAATACAAAAGGCCAAAGAAGAGAGACCTAATTGCACAAATGTCTCAGAATTTACATAAAATGAGATCCTGTTTCAGATTAAAGCAGTCCCTGTGACTGTATTAAACCAAGCAGAATAAAATTAACAAGAAAAATCAAGAAAATTCTACAGATTATTCCACCTGGCAGTGGTTAAAACAATTACTCAGATTGTAAGGTTTGGATTCACATTTCCTGAAGAAGTAAAAAAACTGAATCTCTTAAATCCCTAACAGAAGCTTCAGTCACTGGGCTTATGAGAAAAATATGAACAAGAGACAGAGAAAACGAGAGTGGAAAAGTCCTGTGACCCTATCAAATCTTTTCTAAGTCTAGTCTGGCTGTTACATACCCAGCTAGAACTGCTTCCCAATGGTCAGCACTCCTTTATTTTGGTTTTTTGGTTTGGGGTTTTTTGGGGGATTTTCTTGGTTTTTTATTTTGTTTGTTTGGGGATTTTGGGTTGGTTTTGTTTTTTTTTTTTGCTTTCATGTGCCTATGTGAGTCAACAGAATGAATACTAGAGGGCTTATGGTGTTTTAGGCTGAAGTGGTGGCATTTAAGTTAAAAAACTCAGAAGTCTATGACATCTGACATTAATTTTGTTATGATAGCTGAATGTGAGGCACAGTCATTTATTTGGGAGCAAAGCTTAGCTATATGTTGTTAGTTTCCTACAACTGACTGATAGGATGCTTGACAGTGTGAATGCAGCTGACATGGGATGCCTGGGATGGTCAGGTCTGACTTCTACCAGCCATGGAACAGATACTGTTCAGTGAGGACAGGCACACTGGAAAACATCCAAAGAATGTAGTCAGACTGTCATGAGACAGAGCTTGAGTGCATGGTTGATGTGAATTAATTATTGAGCAATACAAAGTAGTTAAACAATTAAAGCTAGAAGCTGTGATACAAGAGAAGAGAAACAAAAATTATTGCATGTAGGAGTAGCTTTCTGGACAGTCATTTTGTTGGACATTTGAGAGAGTTCTTTTCTGTGTTCAATGGCAGTAAAATTGTATGAGAAAAAATCCCTAGGTGAAGAGTTCAAACTTGAACCAAGCCTGTGACTGAACTCAAGAGTTTCAGATTTGTGGGTAACATTGACTCAGACACCAACAATGCAAGATGTAAACAATTCCTGAGTAGTCAAGAGTGAAATAGAGGTTAAGGCTCAGAGATGGAGACAGACTCTTGTAAAAACAGACATCAAAGCTAAGCAATTGGGACAGGATGACTCTTTATTCAGATTCTGTTTTTGAGATTTTGTTTTGATTTCTAAGAAGGAATTTGTGTTGGGATTGCCTTTTGATTACTGTACTTATTTCTATGCAACTACAGTGACTCATTCATATTTTAGAACCAACAGTATTCTATTAAAGACTAATCTCCTGTTTCTTCAGGCATGAGAGGTAATAAGATGCATTCCCTACCATTCCCAATGAGTCTTCTAAGAAACACAGAAGTGACTTTGATGCTGGTATTTCTGCTAAGAATTCTCTGCCTAAGCAATGATACATTTTACATCCTTAAGTAACTTGAAATTAATTCCATTGTCAAAGAGAAGTATCTCAATTAAAAAAAAAAAAAAAAGTTGAATCCATTTTCTGTCAGGTTATCTTTATGGTAGCTTTTGTTTCCTAAATTCATTCTCAGAAGGCATTGGAAACTAGGATAAATTCATCAATGTAATTTCAGTAGTGTAGATTTTCCATCCCCACTGGGCATATTTATTGGAATCTTACTGTAGCTGGTCACATTATTAATAGCAAACAATCTATTTGATTAATTTACCCTATACTTCTGTTCATTAGAAAGCCTCTCCCATTTTGATTTCTGCTGATTTTATTCATAAGAATCCAGTGAATATTTTCAGCATATTTTAGTCTGGAGTTTGTTAGTAAGCTCTTTGCTTCATCTAATCACAATGTTTATTTTCTTCCTGGAGATGCTGTGACTTGAAATCTTCAGTTAGTATTGCCTTTGTTCCCCTAATTGACTTTGCCACTGTAAGTGCAGTATCAGGAACACTTCTGACATAAACAGTGAATATCTAGTATCATATTTGAAGCACTGACTTACCAAAGGATGCACAAATCCATAGGAAAACAACCTTTCTCTAAACATCAGACAAAACAAGTTTACACAGGGGTATGTTGAAAAATTAATAAAAACATATGAGAATACAGAAAATTGAAATCTTTGGAGAAGCAAGAACTTTTTATAGATGGATCCTCACATTATTATCACAACTTATTTCAAGCCACTCCTTTGTTATCCTATGATATATTTTCCCAACACAAAATGCTTCTTCATTCATTCCAACCACCAACTGATCAGCTCCAGCTAAATAAAGGCAACAATTCTAATGAAATTAGAATTTTAACATTTTTGGTGTTTATATAAATGTTGTTAATATAACTCCACTGGAACTAGTTTCCTCTAAACACACAAAAGACAGAATTATTCCAAATATCTCTACAGTCTTTGAGAACTTAACAAACAGGTCACAAAAAATCAATAATGCAAGATAGACCTTGCTCAAAGAGGACTAAGTGGAAATATCATCTTAGACTCCAAACAATTTCTTCATTAATATACAAAGCTGAGATAAAAAAAGACTCCCATAGAAGCTCCCTATAACTACTGCATTCCCACAAACAACTGTTCTTGGTGAATACATAAGCATATATGCCTCTCATTACCTGCAATGTTTTATAGGTCAAGAGGTTAAAAACTTTCCGTCTGCAATGGAAATGTAAGTACAAATTTAGAGAGTAAAAACACCTGCGTAAAACTGAGTCAGGGACCTGCCCAGGGAGGTGAATTTTAGCCTGAATCAAGAAGCTAACGAAGTCACAGCTCCACCTGTTGAGCTAAAGCAAATCATCCACCTGTAGCAGCTGGCAGCACAGGTTTGTTTTTGTGCCAGACTAACACTGTGCTGCTTGGATAAAGGAAAACATCAAAGTTTAGGGACAAACCATGCAGTCGTTACTCTGGGTGAGGGAGTACTACAGCCGTGGAGCCATTGTGCCAGAGAACAAAAGGACTCGGATCTACAGGAAGGGTCTCATGGCAGGCCAAAGACAGGATTACTTTCTTCTGGGTAAATTTAGTAAAGAATAAAACAGCGACAGAAACAATGTTAGAAATAAATAAAAGTGTATAGAGTCTGCTCAGCTCTTTTTGACTTCACAGAAGACTAAGTTGCTCAGACCAGAGTCTATGAATACCAATAGCCATACACATATATTCATTCTTTCATGTTCATTAGAGACGTTTACCATGTCTTTCCTGCATTAGTACCTATAGCCAGTTCTTACAAAGAAAATCAAGTTAAAATGTAATGAAATATCTTTCCTAACCACCTTATAAAATGGAAATATTTATCAAGCTAAAGACCCCATTTTACAGCCAAAGAAATCAATGGCAAAGTTCTTCTGAGCCTGAATGGTCTTGAATCAACATGCAAGTTTCTAGTGGAAGAATAAATAAGGCTACATTTTTTGCTTTACATGCTCATTACTCCAATACATTTTTCTACTGAAAGAAAACAAAGGAATCTGCAGTGGTCTGCAAAAAATGTACATCAATAGTGCAGTTAGACTTCGACTTTAGACCTCAAATATAGTTCTACAAAATGGCCACACATGGCTTTCTGTGATATGCCACCATTTGCATCTCTTTGTAATTCTAGATGGCAGTAAGGGTGTTTTCTGAATGCTTCAAAAACATATTTACAGGGAAAAAAAAAGACACATGAATTATCTATTTGAAAATCCTAACTTTAGTTTAATTTCATAAATAAAGGTATTTTTGTAGACTATTTTTTCAGAAGCTGGAGCAGTAGTCAGAACAAGTCACAAACCATGACTCAAAAAATTCAAAATTAATCCAATCATAATTATTGTCTCATAAATATAGGATTTTTGATAATTTCATTATTAGTCAACAATAATGAATACAATTTCTTAGGATAAGAATAAAAAGTGTAATACTTAGTTATAGAAAAATACTGTAACACATTCTAAGTTGTCTGGAGGTAAATTCACCAGATTCTTGGCAAAAATATTACTCTGTAATATTTTTGGAAGACATTGATATGTTATCTTTTCCTCCATGGAAGAAGTTTTATATCCCAAAAAAGAAATGCAAAGACCATGCTGCATTTACTTTTTCTTAGCTCAGTAAAGCACTGGAGCATATGTGAGTAAGTGTCCTGACTTCAGCTGAGATTGTGTTTTGCTTCTAAAAAGTAGTTGCAAGCTGTTGGCCTTCACTCTGAAGTGTCTGCTACAACACCACAATTTCAGAATATTCTATAAATTGTGGAGAACAAAAACAGCACCTCCCCTAATGTACTTAGTCATACATTTCCATATTCATTTGGGTTGCATTACACTGGAAGACTGAACCATATCATTACAATCTGCTAATCCACACAATAACTATTCCAAGACTCACAGTCTGCTCTAGCTAGCAAATATTCAGTGCATTTAAGATGCAAACACAAGCTATGTTCGAATACATTTATAATTCTGTGGGATGGTACCTCATAGTAATGATTTGTGCTAGCAGAGAGAGCAGAGCTGCTCACAGAGGAAGGAGACACACAGCAAGAGGTCCCACTGAGCCAGCACAGACAGAAGCTAAAGATACAGATTATTCTACACATATAAAGATATAGATATATAGATAAAGATATAGATGATACTACAGTCTTGTCAAGGACCAGATAATGTCGTTTTTTACCCACTCCAAGTGACCACTCACAGATGTGATTCTACTGCAGGTGTCGATGCACTACCCTCTGCCTGCAACACGTACTGCACTGCCACCTGCTACAAGCAAGTCAGCTAAGCAAACGTGATGGTTTGTGGAAGCAGGGAGAAGAAACAGGTAGGAATATCAAATGTGGACCTTGTCAAGTAATATCCATTGCAGATGAAGGCAGCAGGATGGAGCCCATCTTTTTAAATGGTGAATCTTTTCATGTACTATTTATTATGCACATCTTTTATGTCACATCTCTGTAGTCTTTCTTATCTTCCTGATCCTTAAAGGTCTGCTCACTCAGCAATTGTCCTCCACAGTGGTACAGTATTATTGCTATGTTTTACCTATCAATATTTCTTACAAAATCTTCTCAAGGTGCAAAATATTCCCAACATAAACATTAAGAAAAATCTCTGTATGTAAAACCGAATAGTTGCAGTAAGTGACAGCAGAAATTACTCTAAATTAGAGTAAAATTACAAACTAACATTCTGATTTTAAGCACACCAATATTTTACAATACTGTTACTGACAGTGCAATAAGCATGAGGAAACAGTTTTAACGTTATTCTTATTTTAAGTCTATCTCTTCTTTTGCAAGACCTCAAGTGCTATGGATGAGATTGTAAATATAAAAAGCAGTCCATTAATTTTATATAAGCAGTTTTATATACCTAAAGGCCTATGACAACATTTCTTGACAAAATAGCCTAGCAGAAAGACTATTTTTCTAAAGTTCAATCAAGACTAGCTTATAAAAATGACTGTGCAGATAAATATTATGGTACAGGTGGTCTGAACTACCCATAACAGAACTTCCATTAGCTGAAATTTTTTAAGAGCTGCCAATTACACTTTCAATTTGAAGTGGTATCTGAATAGTGACAAGCAATTCTCAGAAACAGAAATGGTCTATTTAATCTTCAACATAAACAGAATCCGTTCTCCTCACACAAGTAAACAAATCATGGATTTACACAGAATCCTTTCTTGTATTATACTGCAGGATCAGGGCATAGGATCTGCTGCACAGGACTCTGTTCTACCATAGTGCTCTCAATACATGGCTAGACTGTTTCTCCTGTTCTATTTTTACTTTTGCTCGGTAGATCACATGCACCTCTAAAACAAGTGCAGGAAATATTGTGCCAGCTGAAAGTTAACTCACACATAATGCAAGGCTGACACAGGGCAGGGGAAGGGGAAAGAGGATTGTAAAACACACTGGTCACTAAGCATTGGTAACACTACTTCTGTTATTTCAAAGCGTGTTTCAACTAAGGTAAGAAGTATCTTTTATTTTTCAGCTGAGGATACTGTACTGGTTAGATTTAAGTGACTCTCTATTTTTCTTTCTAAATAAATATATATAATTCTACTGTCTCATATATTAGTCTAATATTAATAATTAATATATATATAGTATATATTATAATTTAATTCCATGCCTTTCTAAGAACTAAGGTTATTAGATCATTTCTTTCTTAGCATTATTTTGGCTGTCAGCTCTGCTTTCAAAACAAGTTTGCTGCACAGATATAACCAAGTTTTAAGTAAATATATAAAGAAATAACATAGACATATTTGACTTATCAGTTTTCAAAAGCCCAGATAAATAAGAGCATTCACAAGTGCTCTTGTGCACACAATAACCAGGTTACATTTACAAAGAAATAACCAGGCTCTTTGTTCTTTTGTGTCAAGTCTGGGTTGGAAGACAGTATTTGAGGAAAAGAGGACACTAATATCATCATCTTTTGGTAGGTCTAATTTCTTCCCCTTCAACAACCTGCAGACTTGGAAACAGCAGAACATCTTTGCATGCACTGGTCAACCTGTCAAAGTGATCAAGTAGATTAACAGGAGAGGTGATAATCCAGAGGACACTGGCAAAACTAACTTGTGAATGGACAGGAGAGAGGCCAACTAGTGGACAAAACATTTTAGCAGGCACAGGGGGCAAGGAAGGAAATATTACTAAATCTCTCCTCAGAGAGGAGAAGACAAGGCAGTGGGAGAGATGGTGCAGTGTGCAAGGCAGATGAACATCTCTGAAACATTTGTCACTAGCTGGACGGTGAGACATTGACATTAATGAGGGTGGCATTTGGAAGATAAAAGCAGTATCTCTGCAGCAGACAATGCAGTTTCGAGACACCACGCACAGGGACATGGTGTAATCAAAAAGGACTGGAGAATATTCACATCCAGCAAAAGCATCACAATCACTGCTGTTATTCATGAGAGAATAAGGATCGGGAATAAATGGCTTATGGTTTTGTCTGGAAGGCTGGTGGAGATTGTGGGTTATTTTACCTCTCAGCCCAGTCAATTCCCATCACATTCCTTTATTGAAGGACTCTTCATCAGTCATTCACTTACACCTGCCTTGCCAAAAGTCACTGTTTCATTGACAAGTGCTTTTCAGGCCGCAGAGCTCTAGAGGATAGCTCTGTCGATAGTAAGTGGGGATTTACAGGGGTGAAGGTGGTTGCCTGTGATTATCTCCTCGTGAAAGCAAGGGGAGAGCTGGGAGATACCCTGAGCACTGTCTACCAGGACACACACTATCAATTGAAGGCAGCAAGGTCTGGCTGCCCCTCACAGATGCCTCAGAGTGCCACTACCCCAAAAATGACATCAGCTGTGTCTGAGAGACACTCCTGCCCTGGCCAATGGAATAAAAAGTGTCACTGTTAATTTCCAACTCCCTGTTCTCATGTCTCCGTGTCAGCCATGTCTCAGACCTCATTTTTCACTCCAATGCTCTTGGATGTCTCTGGTCTCTCTCCAAAAAGAGAGGATGCCTTGGTCCTGGTATGGAATGAGACAAACCTGAGCATCTCAGAACTCCTACACCCAGATTCAGTCTACCACTCCTGTTCCACCCCATACTCATGTATTGTCCCTCTGACCAGCTTTTCCTCAGAAAAAGTGGAAAAATTTTGCCATTGAGAGAAATCCAGTCAGCAGCAACAGCAAACAAATATATCGATCTGCTGGTCCACCCATCTCCTTCTTCCTTCAGGAAAACTGGGACAGAGCGCCAAGCCCCAAGTCCACAGCGTGTTGAGGATGAGGTGTAAGCAGCAGCAGCCCGGAACTTTGGCCATCCCGGGACGGGATGAGTGAGAATGAGCCCCGGCGGTGCGGGCGGGCCCGGGCGCTGTCCGCGGTGCTGCCCGCCCCGGGCTCTCTCCAGGGTGCTGCTGCCGGCCCGGCCCGGCCCGAGCGGGCGCTCAGCGCCAGCCTTGCCCCGGCCCCACGGCCACAGCTGTCCCTCCGGCCCCACGGCCACAGCTGTCTCTCCGGCCCCACGGCCACAGCTGTCCCTCCGGCCCCACGGCCACAGCTGTCCCTCCGGCCCCACGGCCACAGCTTGCCCGCTCCCCCGCAGCACTTGCACTCGCTGTCCGCGGCTGGAAACACTCAGCATCTCCGACAGTGTGGGGAAAAACACACTTTTTAAAAATAAATAAACAAACAAACAAATAAATAAATCATGCATAGACTAATCGTACTCTGAAGAAAGTTTTAGACGGGATTCAGCAACGAACGGTAAAATAGGAAGCCAGACTAACCCGACATGCGCTAAGGGCAAGCTCTTTCTGCTTCCTCATTAATGCTTCATGCAGGGAGTGCAGCCCCACACGTGAAAATAACCATGCCCCCAGTCCTGCTGCAGAGTTTCGGGAGCTTCCCTATTGTCCTTCAATACCATCTCTCTGTTTTGATACAAAAAATTGAAAGAGTATAGGAAAGCGATAGAAGAAATCTGACTGAATCAATCACCAACAAGCCCAGCAAGACGGATTATGGGAAAAGAAGCTGTATTCTTGAGTAACGACCGTCGTCACAGTAGTTAAAATAGAACAGAAACGCCTCTCGAAAAGTCAATTCTTATGTAGATGAGGTGACATAAGAGCTTTTCTCTCCTTCGGAGGGCTTGGTGAATTCCTAATTTGCCCCTAGAAGCCCTAGAGGAATGAGGAAGAAAGGGCAGGAATATTTGGGTTGCTAGTCGTAACAAATATAACCGTGATCTGGATTGTTGCCTGGAAATACTCTGAAAATGAGGGGATCCAATGCCATTGTCTCAGCCGAGCTATTTGTCTTGACCTTCGGCTTTGTCCATCCAGGCTGAACAAACTTCCTGTAACAAACGTCGCCCCTGCTGCCTGCCAGTCACACAACTTTGATCTCTCTGGTGACAGGAAGGGATAGAGGATGAGAGGCAGTTTCCCCTCCGAAAGAAGGGCACTCGCAGAAGTTTATACAACAGTCAGAAAAACGTAGGGTTAAACAATAAACTGGAAAATGTGCTGTCCTGTTGAACAGAGAGTAGTTTGCACAGCATTGAGGACCCGCCAATATATATCATATCAATAAAAAGGAGCTCTTCGAAAGCTTGCATAGTAATTGAGATTGGAGATCTTTTTTGATATGGGTTGGCATTTCCTCATATCAATCTGACAGAGCCAACTCAGGAAATTGCTGGTAATATTCATCTGGGGAGCACTTTCATTAAACGTAATTCATTCGACTTTCACAATAAATTGAGTGACATCCTTACAGCAGAACCTTTTTATCCTTGATGAAGTGCTTGCCAGCCTTTGGTTTTCCACTTTATTGTCACATTCCTTAAAGCAGAATCGTCAACATGTCAATCTGCTGCATGAAAAAAAATGCTAAAGCTGTATTTACGAAGCACCCAGGAGGTGGTTTAATGCTGACTTACAAAAAGAGCGAGCTGGGTGTTAAACTATCTGCTAAATCACAGCAAAACTTCACCCAAACCCAGTCGGGAGAGCAGAAGCCAATCCTAGGGAGGTAGGATGGCTCACACATTCATTTTCTCCAAGTGCTGGCTATTCAGAGCAATTGATTTCTTAACCTGCTTCACCACATTTTCCAAGACGATTAGGAAATTGGCTTTTTGTTAATTAAAATGGCGGTTTAGAGATGCAGGGAAATATTAAATAGGTTAAAATGGATACCTCTTGGTACCGTACCGACTTGGAAGACTTGGCTAGTCGAAGACAGGCAGAGATATTGTATTATACTCAGGTGACTCCCCAGAAGGTGAAATCTATTCCCGACTGCTTTCTCCAACTATATTCTAAATTAAAATAGTGTGTACTAAGCATCAGGAAAAAGAAATTTCAGTGAGGGGAACCCCCTTCTTAAACTAGCACAGGTCCCTTGTGGTTAGGAAGCAAGGAAGCCTGGAAAAGAATACACTATCCTCCACTTGGAAAAAAAGAAAAATCAAGAGCGCAGATAAGTTTGTTTCACCTACACGAAATCGGGGTTCCCGTTGTTGTTCCCGTGTCTTATCTTCTGAAAGGGTAATTTTTTCCCCTTACTCCACCGCTACAGCATCTCTGAAACTCGTTTAGTAAGAGGGAGCAGGAGAATCTCAAGGCTACGTAAACTCCCCCGCACAAAAAGCCACTACTGTCCCTGCTCGCCAAGCGCTCTCCCCCGCCCTCCCTGCCTTCGACGTCAATTTGAAAATTGAAAGAAATCGCTTATTTGGGGGGAAAAAAGCAATACTCGAATCCATTCAACACTAAATGCCTCTGAGAAAATACTGCGAGTGGTGATTACGGTAGGACAATGCCTCCTCTCTCTTTTGTTTTCTGCCTATAGAGGTGTGGGTTTGTTTGGTTGTTTGGTTTTTTTTTCTTCCATGACAAAGTAGGACACAATCAGCAACAATCTCTAAAAAGAAAGAAGGAAAAAAAATCAACTTATCTTCGCCGGCACGTGATAGTTCCACACGTTCACCACAGCTTTCATTAACCGGGGTGAAATGACCGCAAACAGTGCGACACACAGTGAAATTAAATGTACACAAACTCTGGAGCCGTCTATCCCCTGTTTATCCCCTCAGCATATACTGTACCAATTGTGCCATCGCTGAGGACAATTCTAAACCTCTATTATTCACAACAATTTTGCAAGAAAGCTCCCCTCGGCTGTCAGAAGGCCTCCGAGCTACAGTGACGGTGTGAAACAGACCTTAAAATCCCAGCCCGGCACGGGGGGAAGGTTAGCAGGCTGTTTCCGAAGCCCCTCTGCCAAAGCCATCGCCCTGTTTAACAAGGTGCCCCGTGAGCCCCGTAGTTCTGCTCCTCTGGCAAAGCGCCGCGCAGGAAAGCTCCCCCCGAGAAACAGCCTCACCGCGGCGTGACAAACACCCCTCCTTTGCTCTTGCACTGCTTAACTTCGGCACTGAGTTGAAGCACTCTGCAACCCGGCTCCGGTGCGTATCCTAATTAAACCCACCGCTGAATAAACACTTTGCTGGGAGAAGCCGGGCGGGGGATGAAGTGGGGGAGGGATCCTTACCCTAGCAGCACGCCACGCAAAATTCCGACTGATTTTAGCTCCGTACCCGCTGCTTCGGTTAAGGAGCACTTAAAGAGTGAGCCGAAGTCTCTTCGAGCCGGGATGATCCCAGCAAAAGAGGTGCATGCGGCGCGGGAAGGTCTCCCCGGAGCGTGCAGAGCCTGTGCCCGTGCCGGGGGTGAAGTCCCGCCGTGTCCCAGCCCTTCGCCGCGGGACGGGACGGGATGGGATGGGACGGGACAGGACAATACGGGATGTGACGAGACAGGACGGGACCGGACCCATCCCGAGGGTCGACAGGGCGAGCGCCCGTCGCCGCCCGGAGCTGCCGGCCACAGCCCGTCGGGCCCCGCCGAGCGGAGCGGCTCCGCAGCTGCCGGCACGGAAATGTTCTGCCTCCTTCTTAGAGGGCCTGCTTGACCTGTCCCTCTGAGAAATAACACATCGGATCCTTGCCCTCCTTCCTAACAGCCCGCGCCTTCTGTTGTCACTTCTACAGCTTGCTGCTTCCACACAGGGGGGAAAATAGTAAGGAAGAAATGAAAAGAAACATCCTGGCCTTTTATTGTCCTGTGGTGTCGGACTGGAAGTTCACGACCAACAAGGCAGGAGGTACAACGAGAAGTTTTCCATTAAAGGAATAGCATAAAATCCCAGCGTCCTTGTATACAGAACTCAATTCTATGAGAGTCTGTGATCTCTGGAGGTTACTTTGGGCTTTTTTTTTCATTCTTTACGTGCTTCCTCACCGACGATTTTGAAATCAGCACAGCACCGTTAGTTAACATCATCTATTAGAATCAGAGTGAGATGCTTTTGAAAGAACAGCGGGGATGTGAAGTGTCGTGGTAAATAAGACCTAGTGTAGGTGTTTGAACACTTTCTGGAGCTTTCTAAAAGAAGAAAAAGGAAAGCACCGCAAAACTTTAAAGGTTAACTCCTAATTCTACCAAATAAGTACTATGTTACCCATTCAGGCCAAAGGAAATGCACTACCACTGCAAATCAAATATAACATTTTCAATACACTGCACAGCTCAATACAAGACAAAAATGCACACCTCGCATGCACAACTGATGCTCTTTTCAATAAACATAATATGGTGAACCATCTCTACCCCAGCAAAATTCCTTCTCATTCAGATCAGCCATGATCTCTATAAATTTCAGGCAATAAGGCTGGATAGCATATGGCTCTATTAAGAGGGGAAGAAAAGCAGAAGCACTATTTTTTTTCCTTAAGATTACATTACAAAGATGTTTAACGGTGGGGGGGAAAAAATAAAAAAAAAATAATAATAAAAAAAAAAAGAGCAACGGTTTGCTGAGTGAAGAAAAATGTACAAGGCAGACAGTGTCTGTAAATGAGTGACTTCAAGGCAGCCCAGCTTCATTGCAGCTGTTCACTCTCCATGAACACCTCCTAATTCAGGCGAAGGGGAAACAGGCTATTTTCCCTCTCACCTATATTATTAACCCCTCTCAAAAAGGTTTTTTATTTTAACAAACTCGATAGGAAGCTGTTTCTGCTGCCATTTCATTTACCCTTCCTAACAGTTTGAGCATTGAAAATTCAACTCCTAATTGAAACTGCTTTTGTCCACGCGGAGCGACATGCACATACGGATAGGAACAACAAAGTGCTGCACCTTGCTGCTTTCTGGTGTCACATTAAAGCTTTAATCAAAACTTCATGCTTCGGTGCTAATAAACAGTTCGTTATCATGCGACGGCCTAATGCAAACTTTCAGACTCACTCCTGAAATACAGAGAATAGGGAGAGTTTGTCATAAACATAGAAGTATGGAATTAGAAAGAAGAATCGTACTGGGGAAATCCTTTGGATCCTCCCCGAGTGTTTTGGCAGAAGACACAGACCAGCTGAAGGGCATATTTCCTCCCCCTAACCCCCTATCTTGTCTTTTATTCCCGACCGCTTTTTTTTTTTTCTTTCTTGCTTTTTATTTTTGTATCATATTTTGCATTGTTTCGAGGGAAACTTGAAAATCATCTCCTTCCCTCTGCAATGCCAAGCCCTTGGAAAAAAAAAAGAGCATTCAGGTAATGAAGTCTGTAACTAAACGGTAATTGAATCAGCATAATTTGCACACTGAATGGTTTTCAAATGCTCCCAGTTTACAATTAAAGGAGAATTAATGCGCTTGTTGTTCAGACTGCAGCGCATTAGAATAAATCCAGCACTGTTGTTGTAATGAGTCGAGAGCAGTTTAACTGCCAGCAAACACATTTAAAATTTAACACGACG
>VZTB01001030.1:92412-117096 GCA_013397245.1 Thryothorus ludovicianus
AGCCACAGCGCAGGGAGCGGCGGCGCGGGCAGCGCCCGGAGCCCGAGCCCGAACCGGAGACCGAGCCAGGGCCGGGGCCGGAGACCGAGCCTGAGCCGGAGACCGAGCCAGGCCGGAGACCGAGCCCGAGCCGGAGCCGGGGCCGGGGCCGGGGCCGGGGCCGGAGCCTTAGCCCGAGCCGGGGCCGGATCCGGAGCCGCAGCCGGGCCATCGCCGTCACCACTCCCAGCACGGGCCCCGGTGTGCTTCTCTCGGCAACGCTCCTGGAAAAAATATCTTTTCCCTCCTCCGTAGCCACGGGGATGAGCTGCCGCCAAGCGTTTGCCTGCTTAACGCATCACAAGCGAGGAAGGATGCGGACTGCAAAGGGGGCAGTCTGCCTGGTTTTTGTTCCTTGCAATCGTAGCGGGAATAAAGTGTGCGTGCGTGAAAGGAGATAACGCCGATGTTTACTCGTGTTCCCGCGGTAATATTAAAGGAGATTTGCTACAAAAGTCGATGACACTTCTCGCGGAAAATACTAACTGTGCTCGCCGCCGAGTGCCCGCCCGCCTGTGCCGCACGGCCCGTAGCGGCACATCGCGGGGTTCCCTTCTGGAGGGGCTCCCACCCTCGGAAAGGAGCAGAGAGCAGGAAGTTGCCTCCATGGCACAGCCTGCCCGGGCGGCCCCGCGGCGGTGCTCTGGTGCCCACGCAGACACCCAGGGACCCGGTCCGGGAGGTAGCGCCAAGGGACGCGGCCCGTGAGACCCCGACCCTGGCTCTGGCCGGGCAGAGCACCCCTTCCCCGCGGAGAAGTTACAGGTCCGCGCCCGAGCTCCTCGCGCCCCGCCGAGATTTCGCGGTTCGGCCCCGGGAATATGGGGCAGGGCTGGCTGCGGGGTGCAAGTAGTTGCCGTGAGTTTGTTCGTTCTCCGCCAGGCTGGCGCCCTCCTCCCCGACGAGCTTCCCCATGCCCGGCCCGTACGAGGGGCCGGTGACACTCACCAGGTAGAGAGTGGGCTGCAGGAGAAGGACCGCGTACCAGTACACAGCCTGCATCCTCGCCGCTCAAACTTCCCCCGCGCTGCTCTCGCTGCCTCTTTGTTCCTTCCAGAACATAGATCCACCTGACATCCACTTTACAGAACAAGCAGAGCTCTCACCAGCCTAGACAAAAACGAAATTATAGATCCCATGACCACAAGACAAGGTTAGGCTTAGCACAAGAGAGGAAAAGAGGTGTGTAGGGAAAGGGGGGAGTGGGAGGGTGGCCGGCGGGAGAGGAGGAGATGGGGTGTGTGAGTGGGGGTGGGGGAAACAAAAAACGATTAAAATCGAGTTAATCCAGCGTCAAAGCAAAGTGATCGCACGGTCGGAGGTGGCGGCACACCGCCTATAGGCAGCGCTCCCCGGCACTCAGTCGGTCCTTTCACTGGGCGGGAGAGCCCCGTGGTGTGGGCTGGGACGGCCCGTGGGTGCCACTGTCAGCCCTGCCTGTCTGTGTGCCCGCGGCGGGGACCGGGCGTCAGCCGCCCGCCAGTTGGCTGCGGGGCTCCGGCAGCCAGCTAGGAAGCGGAGTGGCGCCGGAGCGGGGAAAAGGCGACAGCGGACGTTGGGATCGTGGCTCCGGTTGCTTCTGGGCGCCTAAAACCGAGCTTTGCCTTCGGGACGCCCGGGCAGGCTCTGCTTACCCCCGCAAGCGCCCACCTCCCTCTGCTGCTCCTAAAGACGCGCCGTGCCTTGCCCCGGGCCGGGACCGCGCCCCGGGGCGCCCCGACGGGCGAGGACCCCCATCCCCGGCCCCAGCCCTTCTCCGCCCCCGCGGCCCGCGGACAGCCCCGCCGCCACGGGGGGGCCGCGGTGGGGATACGTACGGCGTGGGGGATCCGACGGCGGACGGGGCTCCGCGGGACGCTCCATGGGCGAGCCTAGAGGGGCTGAGTGCCGCGGCGCAGCCCGCCACCCCTGCGCATCTCCTCGCCGCGCTCCGCGCCGAGGTGTCCCGCGGCCGCTGTGCATCCAGCGCAGGCACTGTCAGGGCGGCGGGGCGGCTGGCAGGCTCTCCCCCCCTCGCCTCCCCTTCTCCGCACACGGCCGCGCTCTGGATCCGCCGAGCAGGACACTTACGGGAGGAGGGAGCTGCCCGGGCTGCCCGCTCGCCTTCGGCGGGGGGCGCGGGCAGGAGCGGCGGCACCGGCGCTCCGGGGCGTCCAGAGCGATTTGTCTCTATTAAAAATGACTTATTGGCGAGTGAGCGGCGAGCGCCTGCTATTTAACTTCAGATAAAATCTATCTGCAAAGACCTTGGCCGATCATCTTAAAATAAAGCGCTGGAGCCGAGCACTGTCCGAGGCTCACTGCTTGGGGAAAGAGAAAGAGCAGCGGAGGGGGGAGGAAGGGGGGGCTTGCTTGGCGAGGGGGGAAGGGAGGAGGGAGGAAGGGGAGTTTAGCGGCGTCCCATCCTCTCCGCTGAANCGTGTGTCCTGCCCTGTCCCTGCTGCCTGCCGTGTGTCCTGCCCTGTCCCTGCTGCCTGCCGTGTGTCCTGCCCTGTCCCTGCTGCCTGCCGTGTGTCCTGCCCTGTCCCTGCTGCCTGCCGTGTGTCCTGCCCTGTCCCTGCTGCCTGCCTCTGCCCAGGAGCGGGCGCTGCCCTCTCTGCCCTCCCTGCTGCCCGCACTGCTGCCTGGGCGAAGCCCTTCCCTCTCTGCCTGCCCGCGGGAGCCGGCTGTCTGCCTTAAAGGAGCGTGGGAGAGCACCTTCTTTCTCTTTCTCCCCTTTCCTTTTAGTTTTTCCACCTCCCTCAGCTGTGTCCCGACGATGCTGCTCCGCCTGGGAAGTCAGCGGGCGCCCGCCAGTCAGGCACGGAGGTGGCGGGATCGCGGAGCCCAGACGGGTGACGGCTGCGGGAGCCAGACTCCAGAATGGAAGGGCTGCTTCTCCCTCTCTAGCAGGAACCTGTAGCTGGACACCCTTCGGAGTGAAGCTGGAAAGCTCACCCCGGTCCGGTGCTGTGGCTTATCCTGCCAGCTGTCATACAAATGGAAAGGTCTCATCGACCTGTTTTTCCTTCTACTTTACAAAGTATTCTATGAATGTTTTTCATACACTCTTCCATCCCCTAAACGGTATCATTACTAGTGTGACATTGGGACTGGGTCAAGGGGAGGATACCTGCAGCACAGAGCAGCATTACCAGATGACCAAACTCAATAGCAAACCTCAGATTTATCACTTCCCAAAGCCAGAACAAGAAGCACACCAGTAAGCTGTACAGAGAGGGAAATGAGAAAGAAAAGGAAGACTTCAGTTGTCCTGTCAAATCCTTGCTTCCCTCAGAGCACATGGGGTAACTAATATCTGTGATCTGAGGCTTCAGTATCAAGCTGTAAAACACTGTTTTAATTTGGGAGTCTGAGTTTGGAACACTATAATAAAGGGGGAGCAGGGAAAGAAAGGGGAAGATAATGAGTACTCTTTGAAAGAGCGGCATCAGAGCCCTCCCCCATAGCCATTTCTGCTCCAAACACCTGGTAGATGGACACCTCCATATGCTTCCAGCATCATCACTCTGCTAGACATGCAGAATGCTCATGTCACAGCTTTGAACAGGAAAAAATTCTGTGAGGAATCATACTGTCATCCTGCCCCTCCAGACAGCCTCTGCGTTGCAGTGCAGGCTAAAGCTGCCTAGGGACTTCTTGTTTCAAAAGAATAACAAAAAATCACAGCTGACTTTTCCCTTGCAACTCCTTCCTTCCTATCACTCCCACTCTCACCTCTCCATAAGTCTGGGGCCAGAACCACACCTAATGAACAATCTAGAGAGAGATGAGAGAGATAAAAGGAGATTGCTAGATAAATATTGCTCTTTGCATAGAACAAACTTGCCATAGACTGTGTGGAGCATACTGCTGATCATTGCAATTGCTTGATGTTTAGACCCACCATGGTTACTCTTATCTTAGATATGAAATTTCCAGGTTAGTATGGAGCAGAAAAAGCAAAGCCTGACAGGTTTCAGTAGGTCATGTTCCTGGAGAAGGTGTAATTTCTCCAGGAAGGAGCAATTCAACTCTATGTATAACTTGATTCAGTTTACCCAAGTTCTGATCACTGCCTTCATATTAGAGTGATGAAGAAGAGTCTTAGGAGAATAATTATTCCTTTAGCTGGTCAAACAGAAGGTTCTCCCAGTCTTTCTCATCTTTTTCTAGGAGGTGGAGGTAGTTCATTATTGTGGTGGAGCTCCTGGCACCACTGAAATCACAAGCATGGCTCCTCATTACTTCATCCCACTGAAATGTCTTCACCCTGTGAATTCAGCAAGGTCTCCTAAAAACGGCCTGATCTGTGTGGCATCTATTTGAATAGTTAGGCAGGCTCTCAAGGCAAAGCTCTTAAAGATGGATGAATCTGTTTACTGAAAGTTCAGACTGATCCAAGGTCTCATTGGCTTAACTGAGGGCTTCTTTCTTTGCCCTTCAGCTGACCTCCTTAGCCAGAGGCCACTGGGACAAATTTTCTAACTACAATAGAATTGAGATTTTCTTCAGAAACACTGCTTGGGTTGCTCCTTCTCTCCACTGTCATTCCAGAAGGAGTAAGGAGTATATAGGAGCCTGAATCAAACATTTTTATTATTAAAGGAAAAAAAAAAAACAAACAAACAAACTCCAAAGTATTCCATCTGTGAACATGAGATACTTTTTCAAGGGGAATAAAATGATAAAATGCATATAAAATCTGACATTTAAGATTTTTGGATGCAGTCGTTTGACTTTCATCTGATTCTGTGATATTGGTGCAGCAGCTTAAATGGAATATTAGATTTTTTTACAGTGAATAAGTGAATTTTAATTTCAACTATTTGGCTGCTGTTTCCAATTTTAACAATAAGGTCCTCATCAAAGCAATATCAGCTAGTGAGGTTTTAAAAAATCACAAGTTCTGGACTTAGTAATGGACTTTGAAAAAGACCAATTAGACTTTAGAATGTAATTGGATTATTTTTAATGCTTGGAAATACATTCTAACCTTTAGATATCTTCCCTGTTTCTGCAAAGATAGCATCCTAGCTTGCAGAACTGAAAGGGTCACAAGCAGAAAATCCAAAGACAATGGCAAGTGATTAATAACTGCTACAGGTTCCAATGGAAGATGGACACACGATTTAATTGCTAGAGGCACTAGAAGAAAATACAATGCTGTAATGATAAATATCAAATGATTGTGCTAAACTTACTGCACAATGTAGCTAACCTGTCTAAACATGGACAGTTATTTATGAAACAGTAAATAGAACTGAATCCCGTGGAATCCTATTCATAGAGGCCACATCTCTTATTTTGGAAATTAACTGCTTGGAAAAAAAAGCAAAACAAAGAAGGCAAAAGTGGGCCAGAGAACAATGAAATATATTTAAAATGTGAAGAAGTGGAGGAGTAAGAAGAGAAAGTCTGATGAATCAGTGTTTGGCCATATGAAGAATATTAATCAGTAAGATTATTTACATGAGTGATATGAAATGTCCAACCTGTAAGCTGTACAGTACATACATAGTGCATGTGCAACTCTGCTATCTTATCTATATGCAAGTTGAAGTACTACTGAATTCAGCTGGAGTTGCACATGCTCTACAATGACAGATTATGGCCTCCACAGCTTTTCTATATTTGTACTGTACAGTGTGTGGGCCAGATGCCTCATATCACTCATGTAAATAATCTTATTGAAATGTTCTTCATATTGCCAACCATTAACTCATCAGACCTTCTCTTCTTATCCCTTCCCCTCTTCACATTTTAAATAGATTTCTTTTGTTTCAAGGAAATTTTCATGTTTGAACAGAGTATTTTTATGGTTGGTATAAATACTACAAACAGAGTCCCTTGTCACATTTTATTTCCATTTTTCAAGGTCAGAATATGACTGTATATACCATTCCTATTTCTAAATATAAAAATATGTCTGTGAGACTTTTATTTTTATTACACCGATTTCTTCCTACTTACAGTCAAAGGCATACCACAAAGTGGTGTTTCTCTGTATCCCATAAGGAAAAATACAGGAGTACTCCAACCACTTCAAGAGAAGTGCCTTGGATTCATGATGTTCTTAACTATTTCTCCTGACACTGTATCATGAGGATTCACACCACACTGGAGTGAGATGTGACGTTCAGCATCAAAGATTAAAAGGTAATCAGCTGTATCTGGACCACTCAGGGCTTCTGTGATATAAACATGAGCAAGCCTGCAGGCTTCATGAGACTTATTGCAGGTGACACTCAGTGTGCACATATATACTCAGGATTTTACCAAAAAATACTTGAGATTAAGTAAAACATGAATTATAATCTATATGAACAAAACGTACAGGATCTACAGGATCTTCTCATTGATAATGCCTTGAAATTCAAGGAGGAGGGGAAATCATGAATATAATAAGAAATCTTCATAACTCCTATGGCATAGGGAGCTTCTTTTCTAACATAGTATTTATAATAGAGATTTTTATTTGAATTCCTCTTTAATTTCATCTATTAGATCTAGAAGAGTTTCTATAGTGACAACACAGGAAATAGAAGAGTTTTAGTAATAACTATAAGTAGAGAAAAAGAATTTCAGGAAAGGAGTCTGTACTAAGTCTGTATATTGTCCAGAAAATACCACAACTTGAGTGAGTTTCCTGAAGACATAATTAGATTTCAAAAATAGTGTAGAACTAAGTGAATTGCTTAATTAAAATCCAATTATTAGAATATTTCATGATGACCACTCTAGGGATTATTAGCTGACAGCAACACTTGTTGGAATAATAAAACTTGATAACAAAAGTTTTATTAAAATTTCTATGTCTATGAGTATGGGTTTTAATTGCAAAATAACACAATGTATACCAAGTCAGCTGGGAAGGCTTTATACAAGAGAGTTAAAATATGAGAGTTAAATTGTATTGAAGTAAAAACCGATGTAAGGGAGAGTCTGCAAAGCCAGTTTTCTTTCTTTCTTTCAGTGTGATGGTGAGGAAGAGAGCAGGGAAGTCCCTGAAGGCTTCTTGGGCTGCTGCCTGAGCTGAAAGAAGGAGGGATGCTTAACAGGGCACTGTTAAAGCAGCTGCCCTTGGCTCCTGGGAGCAGTTTGCTTTTCAAGGCTTGAGTCAGAGAGCTGCATAAACCTTGAGCATTCAGGGCAGAAGGACACTCCACAGAGAATGAGGAAGAATGGCAGAACTTCATCCAGAAAGCCTGCCAGGGTAGGACATCCTGGCTCTACCTTGTATGTGCCAAAACAACACTGTGAAGACACACCTTGTGAAGCAGCAATCAACTATTTTCCATTCACTGTATTATAAGCAGGAATAAACTCTCTGATGCAGTGTTAAGGCACTGAAGGCAGATCTCCATAGTATCTTTGTCACTTTTTTTCTCTTTCATCCTGTATTGACTGCATACACCCAACAGCAGTGCTGTCCTGAAGCCAGAATTTACTTGTCACTCTATGGAGTGGCTACAGCAGCAGCCAGGCAGGGCAGGACATCAGGCTGCATGCCCAGCCAGGCTCTTTTTGATGCTGGAGCCATCACACTGAAGGCTCTGTGACTCTTCCACCTCTTGGGGTTTGTGGCAAGCACATTGGTGCCAGGCTGACAGGCAGCAGTGCTGGGTCTGCTGCTCTGCCCTCACCTGCTCAGGGAGCCGGGCTGGGGCTGCAGCTTTTACTCGCTGCAGCACAAGGCTCTGCTGACCTCAGGAAGGGAAGGACAGGTGGTAAATGACTGGAACGGCTGTGTCCAAAAGGAACCTTATTCTCTTTTAAGAAAGCATCTGATAAAAGGATCAATGACCTCAAATAGAAGAGCCTGAGGTCAGACGCGAGACCCTTCACGTCAAATACAGCTGCCACTGGCTGTAGCTAGGAAGAAGCCAGTTTCTGAGTGAGCATTCAGTGTGTTTTGTGGAGCCCTGCACCCTTTCACATTGCTTTTGCTTCATGGTGGGTTTATAAATTACCAACCACATTGATTTTACCTCGAGCTCAGCGAATAGCAGAACCTGAGGGGGACTTTTTACCTTTCATAATGAATAAATTAATATTGCTTTACCTGTAAGGTAAAATGAGCTATCAGGAAACTATTCAGAAAAACTTTGTGTTTCATTTTTTAGACCTGCAAATTTGGGTGACTCTGTTCATCCACAGATAAATCTAAGTACTGAGACTTCTTTTGAACAAGGTGGAGTTGAGCTTTTGTGAGAAGTCTCCTTTGGATATGTCCTGCAGCAACAAGAACTTTTAAAGACAAATTTTTTCCAAGTCCCCAGTCAAGTAAATTATTTCATGTGGTCAGGTCTTAAGAGCAGCAAAGAATATTTCTTTAACTATTTAAGGCTATTTACACTTCAAGATCTTACATTTCAGCCAGAGTATTTAGGACTAAAAAGGCACCAACAGTGTTTTATTTTCTTTGTAAGCTAGAGGACATTCTCTTAGGTGTAAAAGACAGTCTTCAGTAAGAAAATAGCCCTACCAAGTGAATAATATCTTGTTTCTTCACTTTATTCACTTGTAATAGCAATACAGTAATTAACTGCTTTTGCTTACCCAAGTCTACATCTGATATTAAAACCAAGTGAGGTATTTTGGGCTAGAATATTGTGAAGTCTATTAGAAGTAGACAAACCTTGGGAGAACTTTCACATTTGAAGAAAATCTGGAATAGATTTTCAACTTTACTTTGTAAGAGCAGAGAAAGATAACTTATCAAAGAAATTACAGAGGGAATTAAACTCCCACTTTTGCATTGCAGTTGTTGCTGAGGTATGAACGCTTCGCTACAAAAACAGAGACAGCTGTTAGGATGGCCAGTATTAACAAATACATGTTGAAAGACAAAGGGATACTGATTTGTCAAGTTTGCTTGTCGTGCCTTTGCATTAGCTGCACTACACACAGACACATTTCCCTTTCACTCTTGACAAAACTTCATTGAAAAATTTTAGTGAACCAAAAATCATAAGAAAGAAAAAGAACCAATTCCCATAGTTTACATCTTTTAATAGAAAAATTCGTGCCGTCGCTGTCCGACCGCGGGGTGACGGTGTTAATTACGCAGGATTACAGCAATCTTCCAGTGCCACCTTGTGGTGCTCTACAATACCGCAAAAGGCATCCTACAGTACCCTCGCCAAGCAAAAGCAGCCACCTATCCGTGCAGCAGCCCGTAAATATAACAAACTGAGAGGTGGAAGAGTTTTCATCTTAGATATTAAACTAACTTCTGGCCCCGCCACGAGAAAATGCCAGCTTCTGCTAGAAGAGAGTTGCACTTGTCACACCTAATGCTGATGTCCCCCAAAGCAGCGTGCAGAAAGATCCCCAGGGGGGCTTTGCAACAGGCCACCTTGAGGTACATAAGCATTGCCCTGTGTTACACCACGCAATATAGCACCAAAGATATATATTTTTTTGTTTAAACGACCATTCCTATTTTGCAGTGTGAAACATAACCAGCATAAGCAAAACATCACCATATGTGGCCATCTATTCCAGTGTTGACTACTCTCCCTGAGAAGATTGTTTCTCTGAGCCCACCAGGACTTGTCTTGCTGCAGTCTGAGGCTGTGTTATCACATCACAGTCACAGCAACAGAATCACAGCTCCAGAGCAGAGCTCAGAGTTCCCATGTTTCCACGGGAACTCCTTGCACACACACAGAGTAAGTGCTTGGAGGGAAGTGCTTTCCACCAACAGATAAGTGGACTTCTGAAAGCTGGAATTTAAGAGATATAAGTAATCCAAAATAAAACAGGTTGATTTCATTGACACATATCCCAGAGGGCATAGTAGTTTTAAACGGGGAAGGGATATCTTTGAAAAGGAAAAGGGTACAAGGCACAAGGATGTCAGCAGCAGTGGCAGTACACTGGCAAGAGCTGCAGATCAGTTCATACTCAGACTGGTCCTGTGAGCTCTCCAGTTCCCCAGGCTGGTTAAACTCACATCCTACTGTGAAACTGCCCTTCTCAGCTATACAAGACTTGCAGTGACAGCAAGGACATTTGGAGGATATAAAAAAAAATTAAACCAAGGGGAACCATTGGTTTCCCTCAACTTCCTTGAGTGTGAAAATTCATGAAATCCACAAATGACATATGAATTAAAATAGTCTGCAGGATGCTAATGCAGAATTTACTAATAAGATCAAAATCAGTCCTGGATAGTTATGTCTCAGATGATCATCCAGTGCCAGGCAAGCATCATAGAGCAGGCTTTAAAATGCTCTCGTGTTTTGGAGAGTCAGCCAATTACCCTACTGATAGATCCCTCTTTTACTTTTCATCCTATACTTCTTACAGATCTGTGCTGACAAATCTTTTGTTCCTTGTCATCTGTCGATAGTATATATTACGTTATTTTCAAAGGTGCTGAGCTTATGTAGTGTACCACTCATAAGGTAATAGGATCATAAAATATAATTGTAGGAAGCACATTTTCAGAAGATTCATCTTCCTCTTGAGGATGTAAGATGTGTCCATGGTTTTATTTCTACACATAGATTTAAGGAGACTATCAGATGCTGACAGAAGCCTGATTTAAACAGCAAAGGTGTTTAAGTCTAGCAAGGTAGCCACGATTACCTCAGCTCCTCAGGTAAATTGAAGCTTGCAGATCTCATTTTTGTTTTTACAGAGGAGGACAGTTTGAAGATAAAGGAAAATACTCTTCTAAGCCAAGCACATGCTAACTACATAGGCATCTATGTAGATCAGAACATGGATGTATTTTTTTTTTCTAGTTCAGATTGTTTGAAGGTTTAGATATACAGTATAAAATATGTATTTAAAAATAGGAACAGACTGTTTAGGATAAAGTCTGTTTTTCTGACCTGACGAGACTCGAACACTTCAGTAAAGTAAATTCAGTAAATTTGGATTCTACAAAGCAGCTAGTCTTAAGGGGGAATTACATTTAAATTTGAGATAGGTTGAGAATTGTGTAATTCAATTAGATTTTAAGTTCAGCTAATTTAAAACTTTGCCAGGATGGTACAGTGTTCTTAGACAAAACAGTTATACAGTTTTAGAATTTGTTTAATGAAAGCACCAGTGATTAAAATTTAGCAAATCCTTGAGCATGATAGTTCAAATTCTGAGTTTGAATTAAATCCACAGCTTTAAAAATATTAACCGGATTCAGTATAAAGCTGGTCTGAAAGAGTGATAAATAGGTTGCTGTTTGGTTTCCATTTGAGTGCTGGGCACTGCAACGGTAGATTAATTACCCTTAATTAACTATCTCCTTTGTAGAAGCTTGGAGCAAACTATCTAATGAGACCAGAAGGAGAGCTACTCGATTCACTTAATGCTCAGGTATAATCTGTACATTACCTGCCCCCTGAGCAGATGGGGTGTCCTCACAGCAACTGAGCCCCTGGCCCTGGCAAGCACATGACACATGGAGAGAACTTGGGGAGACAGAGGAGCCACCAGCACACGTGGACACAGCACAGTGCCAGCTGCAGGCTACAGCACCTGTGTTGATAAACAGTCCTACATCAGGGCAGCACTCATCTGAAAAGGAGCAAATTTCTCCAGGACACAGGTTCCCTTAACCCTAGGATGTCCATATATTCTTTTTCACCAAGGATATCGCTCGGTGGATAAGGAATCTGGGTTTCATTGTAAAAGACATACACTACAGAAAGATTCAATTGTCAATTACACAGATAGTCCAGTTTCCAAAGCCATGGAAACCTGCCCAGTGTTTTGTAGGCCACATGTAGGCATTGGACCTCTGAAGGCTTCTAGGGAGTTTCTTATACAACATTAAAGAGGATATGGTAGCTCTGGACCTCAAAGGGAAAAAAACGTAATCTTTTGGGTTAGTAGTTCTCTCTGGAACTACCATAGAGGGAGAGAACAGATATATTTTAAAAATAAGGTTAAGAAAGCAGTAAAGGCAGAAAGGTTAATCTTTTGAACACTTTGGAATAGCTGAAATCTATACAAGAAGGAAGGAAAAACCGAACTAGAACCAACTCATTGATTAACTGCAAACAAGAGAAGTTTTAAATTTTTTTTTGAAAAATGAATAAAAGTGAAGGGAAGTCAATACCTGTAGAAAAGGTACATACTCTTTCCAACTCTGCAATGGTATATCTCTCTCTCTTTCTAGCCAAACAAATGGCATACCTCTTCACCAAGTCCACAGCTCTGCCAAGGCTCTGGAGCTTGTCTTTGTGCGTGGTATCTGACTTCCATGCTGTTTGAAGGGAGGCTCTCACCCCTTAGTCCCTCAGAGGACTCATAAATTCTTATTAAGAAAGGACTATATGCATGACAGCCCCTGCAAACAGAGCTGCCTCACCTCCATGATGATAATCCAAGGTGATTCTTATAGCCAGAGAATCTGTAATTTCCCAGTCCTCTTACAGGCAGCAGATACCCCCGTTTATGGTCTGAGACTCAGCTCCAGAACTGACAGCTGAGAACAGTGTCTGGTTTCCTGAGAAAGTACCCTGAGATGGGCTGGACACTGGAGAATTCAAAGCTTTGGGACACTGG
This sequence comes from Thryothorus ludovicianus, assembly GCA_013397245.1. Lineage (NCBI taxonomy): Eukaryota > Metazoa > Chordata > Aves > Passeriformes > Certhiidae > Thryothorus > Thryothorus ludovicianus. The sequence goes on from VZTB01001030.1 coordinate 104,956, forward strand.
AGAATTCAAAGCACCATGATCTCAAGGACTAACAGAGAGAGTCTGTTCTTTGTTAGCAGACATTGCTAAGGAAATGAAAAACAAGGATTCCTTCTTAGCAAGGAGCCACAAGGAATAAATGTTTGGCATTAGATAACAACTTCCTCCTTCTTGGACTAAATACCCCAGAGAAAGACTTCTGCTTCTGAGTCTTCATTTACTTCAGACATTCTCTCCTTCTGCTGCAAGATACTGGTGGATAAATCAGGCAGGACCCTTTCATCACAGTGGCAGGATGGGATCATATATCATGTGCAACAAAGCAGGTCAGTGAGCCATTAACTGTCTGAAGAAATCTTCCTAGAGGTTCAAGAATCCCAGGAAATGCTCTTGTGCAGAAGGGTGTCAGAGGTACCTGCTGTGTCCTCAGGCCTGAGGGCTGGAGCCATTGCCCACCTCTGATTACATGACATAACAGCTTGGAGAAAAAGTTATTATTGACTCATAAGTCACATGCAGTGGCCTTCTTCAAATTCTCTGCAAAGGGGACATAATATAACCTTATATTACAGGCACAGTGACTATGCCAATAGGAGCAAAAAAATTGAAAGAATTAATGTGAAAGGTGTTTGACTTCTAAAAAGAGAACTCCCTAAAAAAGAGAAGAGAAAAAAAAGGAAAAAGACAAAAGGGCAAAATTTTTTATATGGTGTGGAAATTGTTTTAAGATGTCCTGTTTAATGTTGGTTCCAAGTAAGCCAGTAACTACTATCACAAAACTTTAAAAGAAACAAAATCACAAGTCAGTTAGAGTTAACAACAGAGTAAACAAAGATTGCAAAAGTAAAAAGAAAAAAAAATAAGTTTCATCTAAGTGAGGAAAAGAGATCATTAAAACTGGAAAGTTTACAGAAAACCACAAGGAAGCCCAAAATATGTTTTTAGGAGCAATTTGCTGAAGGCATAAAAATGTTTCATAAAAAACTCCTTTTAAACAATCTGAAGTAGGAAAGCTGCCAGTTAGTTAGTCAGGCAGATATATGATCAAGATGTAAAAGGAATGCTCATGGAAGATAAGGTTGAAAATGTTTAATGAATTTTTCTGCTACTGTTCATGGTGAGGGATCTGAGGGAGGCTCAGAGCACTTTTTATGGCAACAGAGCACTTTATATGGGATAGGAATATGATGACCTGTCTCAAACTGAAATCTTAGAAAAAAATAGTACAGAAAAAACTACAAAATAAGTTGTAACAAATCAGGTTGCAGATTTAAAAAATGTTCATTCGGGACACCTAAAGGAATTAATGTATGAAATTGCTGAAGAGTCAACTCCATTTCATATCTCAAAACACACACCAGTATTGGTACCAGAGATGTTAAGTTTGTTGCAAATTTTTTTTAAATAGTTGTTGACATGAACCTAGTAAATTTGTTTTCCATCTTGGGTAAATTTGTAGAAACTACATTAAAGAGCAGAATATACTGACTCAGAAATAAACATGATATGTTGGAGAAGGGTCAGTATGACTTTCATGGTGAAAAGTCATGCTTCATAAATCTACTACATTTCTTGAAGTATCAATTAATATGTAAACAAGAATTCTGAGGCATAGTAGGAATAATTGGTTAAATTCTCTCCATAAGGGCTTTAAAAACATTCTGCTTGCTTGAGGAAGGTGGAGGTCTTGTTATGAATTAAAATTTTTCACAATGGGGAGATTGAGCCAGGGGGCTCACAGGGATCCATGTAGACATTTTTGGTGCTCGACAGATTTTCAAATAGTCTGGATGGAACCAAGATTGGCACAGCATGATGATACAAAATTATTCAGGAAAAAAATTAAGATGGCAGTGAAAAGTTGCAAAGGGACCTCATTTAATAGCATGTAAAGTATAAAGTGTAAAGTAAAGTTCTAAATAGATAAATAAAAAAGCTAGACCTTTTAAACAAGGGCTCTAAATAAAATTTTTCCACTCAGGAAAGAGATGTGTGGAAAGTTCAGCTTAACAGTCTGTGGGAATCATGAAGAGAAACAGATCTTAAGTATTAAACTTAAAAAAAAAAAAGCAAAGATGCCAGAAAACAGGAGTACATAAGCACATTGCTCACAAATGGTTGCTACATCCCCATCATTGACTCTGCACAGGTCTACTCCTCTATCAGCAAATGGCTTTAACAGAAGTAGAAAAGCTGCAGAGAAAGATAATATCACCACTGTGTTACAGCTTCCGCATAAGGAAAGCCTCTACAAAGCCACTTTTCCACTAGTAAAACCAATGGCAAAGGAATAAAATGATGTTTAGAAGGAAAAAAAATCCCCTTCAAATGCATCACCTTGTTTCTTCTTATATTCCAAAGATACAGATGCCTGAGAGCCACCATTAAAAAGTCTGATGCTGCTTTTCCCTTTCTCTGTTGCAATTTTTTTAGGTGCATCTGAGTGACTAGGGCAAGAGAGATGCCAATTTTTGTAAAAGGAAATAGAAGTGCTGTTATTCAACTCTGCTATAAGATCACTAAATCTTAAAGCTTGTCTCATAGTAGAGGAGCAGTGAAGCAGGAAATTGCTAATGCAAAGTGTATAAGAGAAGATCCACTACAGCAGGATTCAAGCTTCACCCCAAAAGCCACTCTTGCAAAGAAAAAAAGAAGAAATATGTGAGCAGAGGAAAGCACTATGAAAATTAAACAGCTTTCCAAAACAGAAAAAAAAATAATCCAAATTAATCCTTTTACTACTACATTCAAATTTTAATTGTATTATTAATTTGTGAACAGTATTTAGTCTTCAGTAATGCACAGAGCTGAAAAACAACTCAGCTCCACAGAACTAAAACTGTATCAGTCCGTTTTATGGAGAGTTGGAAAAGTTATATGATTTATTTTAAATTTAGTGATAATTTATCTGAGTTTGGTAGTAGTACTTTGGTTTTAAGGATTTCTAGCTGTTTTTTGTGACCCTGCATACAATGTTGGTGAGCACCTCTGCTTTTCACCCAGGACATGTAATTCTCCAGTGCAACTCTGTGTGAATACAGTTTTTAAAATCCTGTGTCATCTATGGCCTTTAGGCACCTTCTTTAATTCTGCCCACTTAAGCAGTAACATGCATCAATGGTACTATTAGCACTATTTATATCAGGCACACATTTCAATGTTTTCAGAGTTATAGCTTGTATACCTGCAGATATGTGACCAGCTGTGTCTGGCAGATATAGTCATGTACAAGTATGTAAGATGACTGACAAATGAAATTATGTGTCTGTAGAAGTCTTCACTACAAAAAGTCTATGTGCAGATAAATTACATCTTCTTTTCCCGAGGTGCTGTAAAACATAAGATTCCAAATCAAAATTGATTTCACACTGTTTTCTCTGCTCAGCTGATGTAGTCTGTGGTAAATGTCTTCATCTCTTCATGACACTGCACAGACCATTCTCTAAGCCCAAGTGGGAATTTTTCACATCCCAGATTTTTTCTGGTGTCTTCTCACCAAAGGAATCTGGACATCCTAGAACCCTTGCTGACTGGAGAAATGTGCTATGAACAAAAGCCTATCTACATTTTGGATTAAATACAGCATCCTCTGGGGGTTTTCATTTTTTTTTTTTTCAATTTATTTACCTATTTATGGAAAACACAAAATCCTCTGCAGAAATAACTTGCTAAAAAACATAGCCTTCACAAGGTAGCTGCAGACACAACAGATAATTTTCAGTGTATTTGTATCTGTTATAAGATACAAATACACTTCAACAGACCTGAAATAGGCACTCATAATGCACAGTGCTTCATTCTGTCTGGGTGATGTGTTCATAGGTTTCAATACTTACCCCACAAAGAGATTAAAAAATATTAAGTTAAAAATCTCACAACAATAACTGAAGTAAAGAAGTTTGGCTATTCAAGGGAATTGCAAGTTGGAAAGTTTAAGGGCTTAAACATATTCTAATCTCAATAGAAAAACAAACTGTAGTTTATTCAAGATAAAGCTATACTTGGCTCCAGCCTTAAGGTTAAACTGTGGTTTGTACTTTTTGTAAACAACTAACCTGGTGCACCGTTATGCCAACAGATGCTTCTGTTGGTGAAATTTCCAATTTTTTGAGCTTGTGATACAGAGCAAAATGCTTCATATTCTTTACATCCTTCAGAGCAGAAGCCAGAAGTGTTTACTCCCAGAAGGACTGTTCAGTTGATCCCTCACTCTCAAACAGTATTAGCAGAACAGAGGGCCAAACACCCCAAACAGATGTAGTTTGAGCAGTATTTTCATAGTTATCATTTCTGATAGGGATTCAATGCGTTAAGAGCAACCATCAGCATGCTTAGATAACTAAGTTTCACTGTCAAAAGACCAAGCCAGGAAACTCCAGAAGGCAATTCATCTTGCATTACTCAAACATAAAGCTTTAGAGCACTTTGACATTTGATTCATCATTTTGACACCAATTAGACACATGCTTTTGTCAGAGTATATTTTGTTTTCAAGAGGCCATATTTCTTCACTGGCTGAAGAAGTGGGGCATAATAGACTAGACTGTGGATTTCAGATGACTGAAGTTAGAGAGAATGAAACCTACTTCCTGTGTCTTCCAGCTTGCTGGAATCATTAATTGTGGATTTTAAACTCCAATGCATAGGCAACCCCTTGCTTGACTGCTTCCAGTCACATTATACAGACACTAAAATCCTAACCCTTAAGTCCAAATTACCTAATGGCAAAAATCAGGGGGGAAAAAAAAGCCTGATACAAATTTGAAATTACTTCAAAGTTCACACTACAAAGAATTTTATTTTTCTCCAATACAAATGTTAAGCAGTCATTAATTAAGGAATAATGTAAAGCAATTGCTCAGACAGCCATCTATGTCATATCACCACATATAGACACAAACTAGACAGGAACATCGACTGTCAGGGACAAGTAGCTATTTTCAAACACAGCCAAGGTGGTTTCAGCAGGGAAATTACTCACATGCTGCTTTATGCAAACAAACAGCTTTTTTATATTCTCCCTAGTTATCTATTCTGCTGAGAATTCCACCTCAGCCACCCAGTCAAAAATAAGTGAATAATATAATGCACAAAGACTTCAGGAGCACTTTTGCCATCCCAATTACAGGCAAAACAATTTCCCATTCAGTGTTTAACATAATAGATTTAAGCCCATGAATAGTCTAGTTTTATACCTACTCTACTCTAGATGCCACCTTGGACCGTGCCACAAACCAGCACCTGGAATTCCCCTGCTTTGGGATTTCTGTCTTGAGTCCTTCATCTCTCTATTAGACTGAGATGCCCTAATAGACGTGAAAATAAATAGATGTCATGACAAGCAGTCTGAAAAAAATATGAAAAATATGGCAAAAATCAGTGTGGTGGAGCAGCAACTCAAATTTATGTAGCATTTGGCCTCTTCCAGAAGAGGAATAGATCAAAAGATTTATAGTTTAATATTCCCTGTGTAGCTCTCCTGGCAATCTTTCTTAAAAGTCAACATCCTTACCTGAGGAAGAGGAGGGACAGGTACTGATTTCTTCACTTTCACAAATCATGACAGGACTTGAGGAAAGAGGGTGAGTCTGAGTCAGGGGAGGTTTAGGTTGGATTTCAGAAAAGGTTTTTCATCCAGCAAGAGGCTGGATCAGGCTCCCCAGGGAAGTGGTCACAGCACTGATAGAGTTCAAGAAGTGTTTGGACAACACTCAAGCCCTTGGTGTGACTCTTGGGGATGGTCCTGTGCAGGGCTAAGAATTGGACTCAGTGATCCTTGTGGGTCCTTTCTAGCTCACGATATTCAGTGATTCTATTATTTTACTGCTGCCAATGAGCAAGCTGTGTGACCTGTGACCTGTGTACCATTTGGCTGAGTTATATGCCTCCTGCTTCACTCACCCATTGTACTCATTAGCAAAGGCCTGAAGAAAAATGACTTCATTTGTATCTATTTCTTATCCAGAATTCCCACTGGATGCTCAGATGTCAGAACATCTCTGTGTTTGAAGGTATTCGTGCATTTCTGAACTAAAATTTGAGTTTTCTCCTGTATTAATTACAGGAACATGCTGAGCTTCTCTTCAATCAGAAATCTCCTTTTTGCTACACAAGAATGTGTGATATATAGCTTACAACAAAGGAAAAGAAGTCACAGCTGTATTTAACACTTAAATGAAATTGAACTTGATGTTTCAGAGACTATTGTAAAATAATTTGAAAGAATCTCACAGGATGAAATAACATAATTATAATCTGTAGCAGTAGCATGATGTTGGCTGAGATTAATTTGTCCTAACTTTGTGCCTTCTCCCACAGGGAGAAATGTCGAAATTTTGAATTTCTCAGTTAGCAAATCTGCCAACAACACAAAGCTGTATGGGGTGGTCGATGTGCTGGAGGGAAGAGATGACAGACTTGGGAGGTGGGTCTGTGAAAACCTCATGAAGATCAACAAGGTCAAAAGCAAGGTCCTGCATTTGGGTTGGGACAATCCCAAGCATGAATACAAGCTGAGCAGAGAATAGAATGAGAGCAGCCCTGCTGAGAAGGACCTGGAGGTGCTGGTGGATGAGAGGCTGGACATGACCCAGCCATGAGCACTCACAGCCCAGAGAGCCAAACATGTCCTGGGCTGCAGCAAAAGCAGCGTGGGCAACAGGGCAGGGAGGGGATTCTGCCCCTCTGCTCTGCTCTGCTTTGCTCAGACCCCATCTGAAGTGCTGCATCGAGCTCTGAAATCCCTAACACAAGAAGGACATGCTGGAGTGAATCCAGGGCTACAAAGATGATCACAGGACTGGAATACATCTCTAGGGTAAGGAAACTGGTGTTGCTCAGCCTGGAGAAGAGAAAGACCTGGGAAGGAACTAAAGCACCTTCCAGAACCTAGAAGGGACTGCAAGAGAGATGGAGAAGAGGACACACAGTGACAGGAAAAGAGATCATGGCTGCAAACTGAAAGAGGCCAGACTCAGATTAGATATAAGGAAGAAATTATTTACTGTGAGGATGGTGAGGCACTGGAACAGATTGCCCAAAGAAGCTTTGGATACCCTACCCATGGAATTGTTGAAGGTCAGGCTGGATAGAGCTCTGAGCAACTTGGTCTAGAGGAAAGCATCCTTTCTCATGGCAGGGGAGTTGGAGCTAGAAGAATTTTAAGATTTCTTGTAACTCAAACCATTCTACGATTCTGTATTTCTATAAACCCACTGTAGGCACCTCTGCGTTGGGGAGAAAGGAAAAGAAAAAAAAGAGACAAAAGCCCAGGTCCAAATGAATAGATAAGAACACAGCAGTGAGACGTGATGTGATGCTGTCCTTGCAAGGGAAAAGAATGGAGATGGACAAGGCAAGTGAGATGAAAGCAAGAAGTGGTTTATGTTTGTAAGCAGGCTTATTGCAAAGGGAAGTGAAAAGGTCACTGGATTGGAATCAGTGACTGACAAAGATGAAAGAGAATGTTGTGTGATGAAAGGATTCCTATTATTTATAGAAACAGGTTCTTGAAAATGGAAGTAGTGTGTAACTGTGTACCTGCTGATGCTAGATGAGCTGCTAATGACTGCATGAAAGTGACACTACTCAAAGAGAAACAGGAAAAAAGAGTGAATGAAAAGATTAGAGAATTTATGGAATTTCTGTTAAACTGCTTGAAGAACTAGTGAGTGGTAGGAAAGTGTTTATGACTGTACATCCTTATAAAAGTGTTACATGTGTTTATCAGAGCACACTGCAAAAGCAGCCATCAAGAAAGTGCTGCAGGAAATCAAGAACTGCCAGGAAACAAATGGCAAAAGTTTGCACAATGTTCCCACCACTAAAGTGTTTGTGACTTAACAAAAGATGTGGCTGAAAGTGCAATATGTCCCCAGAGATGCAGGTAGTGAGAAGAGAGGTTGGCTTGGGGTCAGTCATCCTGCAAAACCACAGAAAGAAATTACTCCGGAACTTGCAGGTAATTTCATGGATGTAGATGTAATCCGAAATCTTTTTACAGGGGTTTCTACTCAAGTGTTTACCCAAATTTCACTTAAATTCTAAATAAAGAGTAGTGAGCAGTAGGAGAGTAAGAGAAAGTAAGTAAGAAATAATAGAAAAGAGTAGTGCAAAAGGTTGTAGATTTCTCCAGAATAAGCAGAGCTGTGCAAATGGCAGTATTGCCTCCTAAATAGCTCAGTAATAAAAATGTGAAGAACTGGTAGGCAAGCTCAATCAAGCAGCAATGTGAGTATAGAGTGAAGAAGCAACACAGGAGAGGAGCTGCCAGCTAACAAAATTCTGACTGGGGAGAGAATACCCAGACTGTCTAGGGAAGTCTGCAGATTGCCCTCTTGCCTTCCCCTACTCGTACAAAGGACCTGCAAAGTCTGAATGAAACAACTCCCTCTCCTTTTTCATTCCACAGGAGGGGCTGCTAGGACAGCAAGTGTTTCAACATGTGCAGGTCCTGTTGGTCCTGTCACTTAGTCTTGTAGCTCTTCCTGAGCCTAAGTTTGCCTACTCACGTAAAACAGGGGAGTCAGACTTCAGTGACACTCTTCTGTCTTAGCTAAGCTACAGGAACAAGAGATGTGTGCTAAAACAATGCCTGAAGGTACAGTGAAATTAGTTCATAATGCTGAGCCTCAGCTGGACTCTCAGGAAGCTGCAGCTGCTGGGTAGTGTGGCTCTGAATAATAATAGGAAGAAAACACAGAAATGTCACTAGTGTTTTCACTTTATAGAAAATGTATTAATTGTGTCATCCAGCTACTTCTGTGCTGCACTGAAAGGGTGGTGAGATGATCTTTTAGCTTACCACAGTGCTTCTGATCCCTTGGTTATCTTTGCACAGAGGTAAGATGTTCTGTCCTGAAAACACTGACTGTGCCTCTGATGAGTCTTCTCCCTTTGGGGCCAGGCTACCACATCACAGCACCTCTCCAAGTTTCACCTTCTGATAATGGCATCTGTTTGGCTTCCCTGAGTAGGTGTGTGATTGCCTGAGAACAACTAAGTACCAACAAGTGACCTATAAAACTCCTAAATAAGCTAATATTTGGTCAATATGGTTCAAAAGATGTGTTTTAGAAGAGAGTCCTAGTTATCTCAAGTAAATGACACTTATTTGAAATGACATCTCATGTAAGCCATAGTCCTATTTTAACTTTATTCATTTTTTATTGATCTTAAACAGAAATTTCTTTTGTCTTCGTAGTACTCCTTTCTTCATTCTTCATTGAGCATATAACAAAATATGCATGGCTATATACTCTTCATTTGTTAAGTACCATAATGATTTCAGGATGATTGGTAGTGACAAATTCAAGATTCTCTTTGCTAAAACTACCTTGAAAGGGCTGAGAGCATTAGCTGGCATTCCCTGAGCGTATTTCTCATTACATCCCATCATTTTACTCTCTTTCAACAATGATGTCCCTTGTCTTCATTCCAGTGCTGCCTTGGGGATACAGTAATGAGTCCTCAGACCATTTTCGTCTCTTTCTAAAGGGAAAGCAAACAAAGTGCCAGACAGAGGAAAAGATAAAAAAGCTCTCATAGTAGGAAAGCAGGGAAGGAGATGGGACTATACATCAAAGAAATCGTCAGTAGATTTAATTCACACTGGGTCCAGGCATCACTTGACCGTACTGTAAGACACACCAGCTTGGTCTCTTCTGCAAAACTCCATTGAAATAATTTTAGCTTTCTCATGCTATCTGATCCCCTTTTCTCTGTCTCAGCTGCTGTATTTCAAGTGTTCCCCTGGAGTATTTGAACATGAACGCAAAACAAGTATTAGAGAATTGTATGATAGACCTTGACATTTATGAAATGAAAGGAAAGACAGTCAAGTTTTGTTGGGTTTTTATTACACTGCCAGTTGCTGGAGACCTTTCCATGGCTATGGTATCATCACTAATTTCCAGTATATAATACTGAAATTGAATTATGGATAACACATAATTTTCCATATCTTCAGCTTCCAGCTATTGGCAGTCTTGAGAAAACTGTGTCTTGGACTGTCTACCATTTTAAAAATGGTAATGTCTCTGCTTCAAGGACATATCTCTGTTCCTTCCCTTCAGAGAATCATAGAATATGCTGAGTAGGAAGGGGATCATCAGGATCATCAAGTTCTACTCCTGGTTCTTCACAGGACATCCCCAAGAGTCACACCATGTGCCTGAGAGTGTTGTCTAAATGCTTCTTGAACTCCGTCAGGCTTGGCTCTGTGACCACTTCCCTGAGGAGCCTGATCCAGTGCCCCACCATCCTCTGCGTGAAGAACCTTTTCTTGATATTTAACCTAAACACACACCCCCCCTCACCCCCCCACCACCACCCTAGCTCAGCTTCATGCCATTTCCTGGAGTCCTGTCACTGGCCACCACAGAGAAGAGATCAATGCCAGCCTCTCCTCTTCCCCTCACGAGGAAGTTGTGACTGCAGTGAGATTTCCCCTCAGTCTCCTCTCCTCCAGGCTGAACAGACCAAGTGACCTCAGCCAATGCTCACACAGCTTCCAATCAAGGCCCTTCACCATCTTTGCTGCCCTCCTTTGGACACTCTTTAAGAGTTTTATATCCTTTTTTATGTTGTGGCACCCAACATTGCCCCAGCACTCGAGGTGAGGCTGTCCCAGTGCAGAGCAGAGTGGGACAATCCTCTGCCTTGCCCAGCTGGCCATGCTGGGCCTGATGACCCTCAGGACACAGGTGGCCCTCCTGGCTGCCAGGGCACTGCTGGCTCATATTCAACCTGACACTGACCAGGGCCCCCACGTCCCTTTCTGGAGCTCCAGCCTCTCATTCCCTAGTTTATATATACAAACAGGGCTGCCCTGTCCAAGGTGCAGAATCTTTGCAGAGATTACCAGAACCATTCTTTTTCTTCCCCTCCTGGCACATCTCTATCTGCTTCTCTCTTTGTAGGTGAGGAGAATGTTTTCTCTGCTGACCACAGAAAGCCAAGTTGGCCATTGTTTCTCCCAGCTCTAATGCTTTGCTGAAATGAGGTCTGATGTAGCCTTCCCCACTTTCTGTTTCTGCAGGACTGGCCATGGTTTAGGGCAGTGGACAGCTCAGCTGTGGCTGCTGCTGCCATAGCTTCCAGCTGAATGAATGTTTCTCCAAGCACAGAGACTGACTTGGTCAACACCTTTGTGTTTTCACCAGCCAATGGATATCTCAGTTCCCACTCTTTTAAACCAGAAAATTAATAATACGGGCTCTTCTATACATAACAGAAATCATTACCTATTTGAAATCCCTGCAGTGTGAGTGTTGTTGTCCTCTTTTTACTGAAGAACAGTTGACAGCTTTATGCCCTAGCAACACAAAGCAAGGCAAACTATGCTGTTCAAAATAATTTCCTCTTGCTGGGAATGTGTAAGAAAAGCACTGAACATGAATATGTAGAGAGCATTTGTGATATAACACTCACTTTCCTGCCATAGCTCTCTGCAGCCCCACAGACTTCCTAACTTATGATAAACATCCTAGGGAGGTTTGGAAATAGTTTAGGAAGTTTGGCATGAGAGACATGAAAGTCACCTGTAAAAAGCACAGCACATTGCTCAGGTATTCCAGGGAAGCCAGAAATAAATGTATGATTTATGGAAGAAGTGTGCAGAAGAGGTTGTTAAAGCTCTGAACATGGTTGTTGTGGCTCCTGATGAATTGTTTACCAGAAAAGAAAAAGACACTCAATTTCCTTTCAAATGCAAAGAAAAGGTACAAAAGAGAGTTTCCACTAGTGGTTTTCAACCTTCTTTATATGTATTCAAAACATTGCTTTAACCACTTACTGAAGGACTGTGCTATCCAAAGCTAAAGTCACTCACAAATCCACTGGAAGAAAAGGATACAACTATACAAATCAGAATAATATACACTAGCTCCTCTTTTGCCCTTCACAAAAATACATCTAGAGTGCAAACCTGATTTTCTTGCAATCAAACACATATGGCAGTCAGAGGGGCAGGGCTTCTTTGGGTCACACCCCATTGCCACCAGTCTGCCCCACCTCATCAGAAAGGCTCTGCTTATGGCTGCAGCTATTTCTCCCTTTAACCACATCAAGTATTTGCTCAGTGGCCACAGCTTTACAGGGGCTCTCAAAAAGACAAACACAGCACAAATACAGCAAGTCTTTACTCTTTGTCCTCTCCCTCCC
>VZTB01001030.1:117102-157861 GCA_013397245.1 Thryothorus ludovicianus
CTCCCTTCCTTCCTCCCTTCCTTCCTCCTTCGCTTCCTGTTTTTTCCATGCCAGTCACAACTGTGCATTTTTGTCACCATTGCTGCTGCTTTTCTTGTTGCTTACACCCTCAAGCCAGTTCAGAGTTGTAAAGTGCAAATCTCATTTCTTCATTCTCAGCTGGTACCTCGAGTACAAAAGCTCATTCCCAGAGAGAGAAAACTGTCCAAACGATATTCAGACATCTAAACATTTCCAGTCTATACAGAACTATGGATAAGCAAGCAGATATGGGTTGAGATACTCTAGGGAACAGGAATAAACATTTTTGGCTGATAACCTTTCCTCAGGTGTTTTTCTGCACTGGCACTTTCAAACATCTGCTGCATCCTTCCACTTTTTACTGCAATACTGTCATAACCTATCAGTGATGGCCAGGTGGTATTTGCATTGCAAAAATCTAAGGAATATCTAGATTCCTCAGGAAGGGAAAATGTTTATTTGGTAGCTTGTATTTTACCCTCTAACATGAATTCTCAGATTGTTATTGTAGGACAATGTAAAGATCATTGACCTGCAGAGGATTTTGTCTCCCAGATAAGACATAAAGTGAGAGTCTGCCACTTGTAGTCACTAAAGACACTGTGACACTTTTGTTTAAGGTGTATTATTTCCTCTACTCTGGTGAAATCCCAGCTGTGAACTTTACATTCCTCCTATCTCCTTTCCCCTTAAAATTAAATTGGATAGGATGGTTTTCATTTCCTGTCCCCTCACTTCTTGTATTGTGTGGCTACAGGCAGTTGAAAAACCACAGTGTTTTACCCTGGAGGTGCCTGTCTCTCAGTAAAAGGTGAAATAATCTTTTATGAAAAGATTTACCTGCCTCACAGGAATGTTTTGAAGTTTAAGCCTTTTCTTTTCTTTTTTTTTTTTGGTTTTTTTTATAAAGGATTGAAATTAAAAGCACCATGGGTATACGGATGACCTGCATATTTACAAGGAATTAATAAATTTTGAATGCAATTAGGATAATAATTTTCTGAGATTTCCGTTTCCTTCATCATTTTTTGAGAGGAGAAATCAAAATAAAAGCAACTGAAAGGTAATCCAGAGAAGAAAGAAAAACCAACCACAGCACTTCTCTTTAAAGGAAATAGCTCTCTCTGCCAGGCATGATCTCTACAGGATGTATAAAAACTCTTGTGAAGGATGGCTGTCGTATTACTGCATTTTCAGGTCTTTTCCTGCAGCCACTTTGAAGACATGTGACTCAGCTGTATTTCTTTCTATTAGGCAAAACTAGTGCTTGCTTTGAATACCAAAGGATTGGGAAAAAAAGGGACACAGAGAAATCTCTGTCAGCAGTCACACAGTCAGTGCAATTCCTGATGAAAATGATGGCAGATGCCTAGGTTACATTGGTAGCTTGCACTTTCATCCCTATCTCACTGAGTTTTGCAGATCTGGAGATTTGACATCGAACATTAACCCCTCAAAGAGAAACAAGGAGATGTGATTAAAAGAGGGTATTAGAATTGTTTTTAACAAATTTATCAAAGACAGGGCATGGTTAGATGTTATTCCATGCAGTCCTGGCAGAGGGAGACATCCGAAACATCTCCAGTTATTACACTGGAGGATCATCCACCTTGGAAGGGTAACAGCTATTATTAATTCTTGTTTTCAGCAGCATCCAGCATGACTGAGAGACTTTCAAGTGCCAACGAAGATCAGTCCTTAACCTTACAGTTTGAAACTAAATCCAGTGTCAGAGGTAAAGGAGAAAGAGTAAAATGTGCAGAGGGCTCCTTTGGATGGTCTGAACCAGACACTGTAAATCAGCCAGGCAGTCTTACAAGTAGGGATGACCTTGAGAATCCTCCAGTCTATTTTAGTCATAACACTGCTTGTAGAAACTGTCTGCTTCACTCTTGATGAGTTTTGTCAAGTGCCTTCTGTGAAAGTAGACACACACACTGTAGGAAGAAAATTAAGTGCAGTCTATTCTCATTTATTTTCAGGAGAATTTTCCAACTTGTAGTTTAGTGAGACTTCACAAAACAAACCCAAATTCTTGCTGTTTAAATCCTCCTTTTCAAGTCTTAACTTCTTTTCTTTTTTACTTTTTTTTTCCAACAGCAAATGCATTAACTACATGTTGGCTTCAAACTCTAAAAATGTTTTATCTTAACCAGGTGTTTACTTTTTTGCATTATATCGTCCCCTTCTTCCATGGATATTTGAGGATTAGCATATGTTGTGGACAAGATCAAAGCAATCAACTTACAGTTTGTGAGCTTTATAAGGGAATTATTTGATTTTTGCAAACACAACACAGCTGTTTGTGCATGAAAAAATCTAGTTAATGCTATTTAAAGAAAAGATTTCTACAAAATCTTTTGTTTGACAGAATTCACTTTTCCATCTCATACAAAAATCAATTAAGATGAAAATGAAACTGGACTGTTCATGTGTAAATTTTTTTATTTTTTTTTTTTTTTTAATCAAGAGAGCTCCATGTCTCCAGATTCTATTGAAGTAGGTTTTCAAAGCTCTTTTGTTCCCACCTGCCTATGAAAAATCATTCCCAGCATCCTGGATCTCAGCTCACAGTGACTGCCTGAATCCAAAAGGTAAAGCAGCCCATCCCCATGGAGGACGCCAGCTGTCTCATTGATCCTGCATGGCTCTTGGCTGGCGCTGAAGCAGCACTGGCATAATTTCCAGAGAGAGGTGTATAATGAGGCAGCACCGTGTTAACTATTAACAGGGAGAAGTCAAACATCTGGTCTGGAGGAAAAGAGGAGTCCAGAGCTGAACTATCAGCATCAAAGCATGAATTTGTTGGGAAGTGTATGCCAGGATTCAACACCAGGAAGCAAAAGCTTTGGGGATGAAAAGGGATGCAAAAATAATAGTAAAAATAGTAGGAAGAAAACTTCATGTTCAATGTAGTTCTTTTCTAGGAACTACGTTCTTGATGATTTAAAACTAGCACTATTAAAATTCTTCTACTGTCATGAAAGAAAGGGTGCTCAGAACGATCTTCATTTTGTACAAATGCACAGTTATTTCCTCAACATTTTTTTAATCTGTCTCTGAGTCTTTCATAGACCAAGCTGCCGATTTGATGCAATTCCACTAAAACTCCATCCCAGTGCAGCACTTTCTATCCTTTCTGGGTTGCAATTCAGAAGTTTATGAATGCCAAGAAGCCCTGTCTGTGAGTTGGGAGCAATTGTCTTGTGGATTTCTCCTACAGTCTGGAGGGAAGAGGATGTAAAGAGCGAAAATTATTTAGCAGCACTTGGTGGAGATGAAGGGGAGTGTTTTAAAAACAGAGACAGAGGGTGAGAAAAGGACGGAAGTCATCCTAGCCAGCCCTTGCTGGCAGGTGCATTCACACCAGGTGCTGGCTCTGTTCTCCACTGATGGCAGCAGCAGGACACGCACAGTTTTTGCAGTGGTATAGAAATGTCTGGGTATATTTCAGCTTTGTTTTTGTTGGGTTGACACTTTTAAGAAATCTTGGTTTCTATCAACAAAACAAAAGGAGAGAAGAGTCTTCCTGTAATGTGTAAGGGATAAAGAAGTCTCTGCATCAGTTTCCACAGTGCAGCTTTCTCTTCGGCTGCAGTGCCACATACCCGGGTGAGTGTATGGTACATTCACATTCTGGACGTGCTTCTTGCTGAGCAAAGTTGCCTCCTAGAGAACTGATCCTAAGGAATTTGGTCAAGTACTTGTGATGCCAAGTCCTGGTGGCAGGCATTTTACAATGAAATTCACCATTCTTTCCTACAGTCATGGGGGAAGGTGACTGTGACCTGTGATTTGCTGTTTGCTTTGGCAGGATTAGGCTTCCCAGTATGCTTGGTCTCATGACTGATTTAGAATTAACTGTCTGATTAACACATCGTGTTAGTTGTGTACCGAGACTTTGTTCTTTTTGTTTGTTCATCCCTGTGATCTTTGCAATGTGTTATGAAATTGAATGCTATTTTCTTATAATGCTAAATATGGAATAGTTAAATCTGCCAAAGACCTTTTAAACAGTATCTCTACCAGCTTTCCTTCAGTCCCATCTGGTTGTTCATAGTATGGATTTGCTATGACATGCTTTAGCTGATACAGCAAAGAAAAGCATTTTTGGAGCATGTGACTCCCACAACCACTTTCAATCCCAATTAGGACTCCCCAGAGTCCCTTATTTCACCTTGCAAGGAATCAGATGCACAACAGTAAGTTATCAGCTCCTAAACCAGAATACTAATCTGTCATCCTCACCCATTTCCTCCTCTTCTACTCATAAACTGCTCCAGGTAGTTTTCTACTCTGAACTGCCCATTGTTCTTTCTCTACTCCCCCATATGCCTGCTCGGAGCAATACATCATCTCCTTTTCTAATCATCTTTCCTTATCCTAGTTTTTAATGTCAAAATATTTTGTGCCTTTGGAGATTTGCTAGGCCATCTTCCATTCTTTTTCCTGCTCACTGACTCTTTCTGGTCCTCCCTTCTTTGTAAATACCAGAAACACTGAGGGTTGTAGCACATATGCTATGTATGTATCACCCAGTATAGTGCTATGAGTCTATATTTGCATTATTGGGGATGTGGAGCCTGTGAAACATCTTTTCATTCCCTGGCTGTTCAAACTGGTGGACCTCTTGGTGTAAACTGTGTCCTCCCTTTCAGTCAGTGAATATATTTTTTGGCATAAAGAAAGGGAAGTCTTGCTCCTCAGTTTTACCTCAGCAAGAAGGTGGGACAATGCTGGTGTGTGCCTCTATAGCCAGAAGCTGCAAAACCCAAATCCTAAGGTATAGATGTAGCCAGGGGAGAAAAAAAGAAGCCCCACAGCATTTAGAACAGGCCATATCAAAAGGTTCTTTATATATCCATCAGTATAAATGTAAATGGTTGATCCATTTATCTCTAACAATTCTGGTGTCAGTCACATGACAAGTTACTGGGGGGTCAGAAATAACAAGCCATCAAAATAAGCTCCTTGAGTATTTCCATTTTAGTGCACAGAACATCTGATAAAAAGAGGCACTTGTCAT
The DNA here is from genome assembly GCA_013397245.1 of Thryothorus ludovicianus. NCBI lineage: Eukaryota > Metazoa > Chordata > Aves > Passeriformes > Certhiidae > Thryothorus > Thryothorus ludovicianus. The sequence goes on from VZTB01001030.1 coordinate 122,150, forward strand.
CCCTTCCTTAAACATAGTCTTCTGCCTCTTTTGTTCAAACCACTAAAAGCTAGATAGCATATGCACAGGGACTAAATTCTTCACAGGCAGGCATCTGGACCAGTATATTGAAATTGAGTCTATTTTTAGGCCACTGATGCTAGCTTCCCCATGAAACTGCATATTTGTAGTTTTCAGGCTTTCTGAAGTGGATTCTTGCCATAAATTGATTGTAAATCATTTTGAGTGCATGGGAGGAAGGGCCTGCTCCAAAGTCTATTGAAAATACATTAGAGTCTTTCTATTGATTTGAAAAGCTGAAGATCCAGCCAGCAAGAATTCATTCTGTCCATGTAAAATACGTGCAATTTGCATTAGAAATGCAACATAAATGTATTTCTTATGCAAAACTCAGCTGAACAACACACTTCACTGCATATCTAGCAAATTCCACAGCTGGAAATATTGTTCTCTCTTTTATACCCTTATTCTTCTTATCCAAGTAGCTAAGCAGATATTTGGGGTTTTCTCAATTGTTTTGTTAGGGAGATAAATTAATGAGAGAATCTGTGATTGCTCTGGTGCAACCATTTTCTTTATGAGGAACAAACATAAGTCCTTTATACAGCAGGAAGGGCAATAGAATGTAATTTTTTTTGTCTTCAAGCATTCTAAATCTGTCTTTTTAACAATCATTCTGCCCCAAATGCTGTTTTTATCCCCTTTGGCTTTCCTTCCATCATGCCATATATATTTCTCTGTTACCTGTGTGTCTGGTCCTTTCTGTGTTTTTTTTTTCATGGTTGCTGATTCTCTGCTCTATTTATTAGATCCTTAGGCTCTGAGACTGCTTTGCAAAAACCTGGGGCTGCTGGGATCTGCTGTCAGTGTTCATAGTAGCAATTCCACTGTGTCAGTTGCTGCTTAACACCTACTATCACTTCACTCTTCTCATTTATTTTAAAAGAGAGTGATTGCCATGCCCAGGAAGTTCAGTGAGATCTCTGATTGTTTCCAAATCAAAAAGCTCAGGTCTATGATCAAGTTACAACATATAAGCAGTTACCTAACTCTAGATGATCCACAGTAAGTGTCTAAATATCCATCCTTTCAAGCCATATCAAATACATAGGAAATTCATTTATCTAAGTCCCCAAAGAGTGTCATCCAAATCAAAATACATTTCATATTAACTCCCTTGGTGTTCCCAGACCACTGAGGCTCCGAGAAGGCTTTATATAAATCAGTAGGTTCATATGGGGTCAAACAAGAGAAGCATGTGGTTTTCAATCTCTTCAGGAAAAATTTGAGCTACCAATCAAGCTATTCCTCATTCTGTGAACTTGTATTACCTTGACTGATCACAAATTGTGAAGCAGTGGGTATTTATTAAGTAATTACCTTTCAGGAACAGCGTAGCTTCTCTAAGCCGCACACTGCTAGGATAAGAGAAATTCTGTATTAAATGGAATTCTGTTGTGTTATTTTTTTCTCTCAAGCTCAAATATTTTTATTTAAAGTTTAATTTTAAAGTTTTGAAATACATACAAAGTCAAGATGTATTCATAGAACATATGTTCTATGAATACAGGTGTGTGTGGTATTTGGCCATGAAGGGAATAGAGTTTCCTGGTGTTTATTCTAGCATAGATCAACAATTACATAGAGTTTTGAAACATCTCCATATTTTAATTTTTGATCTTGTGTAATGGCCTGGAGAATATTTTTAAGCAGACTTATGAATTCTCATTAATTTATGAACTCTGGTTTTGACTTATTTTCAACATGGAATAAATCTATGGAAAAAGAGACCCTGCCTGTGAGACAGAAATGGGTCTTGGGGCCATGTACAGCTTCTCCCCAGGAAAATAATCGAAGTCACTGCCTGAGATGTTAACTCTTTACAATTTTAAGCCTCAAATTAAAGGGATGGAGAATAGAAACAACACAGAGGAACAGCAGAAGAAGGAGAAATTTTAAAATGGACTTTACAAGCAACATTCTAATAAAAGTGGCAAAAAAAATCCCAAAGTGTAAAACAAGAAAAAAGGTATGACAGAAAAAAACCCAAAAGTCCTAAGAAACGTTAACCATGATATTAATGATCCTTTAGAAAATCCTAAAGGCTGGGTTTTTTTTATTTTATTGTTTTTGCATCTACAATTCTTTGTTTTCCATTTCTTCCATTATTGGTATGCTTAAAGTCTTTTACAAAGGCTGAATGTGTTTAGCTTCAGCTGTCACAGAGCTCTGCAGAGTTAAATAGCCTGTCAGAGCTACCTCAGGAGGGCCTTGATGAAACCAAAGCTATTTCAGCTGAGTGTACGTGAGCACAGAAACATTCTAATGTTTCTGGAATCATATTAGTATAAAAAGTATTGCTTTTGTGTCTAGGTTTTGTGTGCCTCCCTCTTACTGCTGAGTAAAAAAGCCTATTTATACCAAAAGTAAATAAATTGTGACATTGCATTCATTGAAGAAACTACTGAAATTAATGACAAAAAAGCCACAGCATGTTGAGTCTTCTATATGAATTTTACTTTCTGACTTATTTTTGTCTTTGCTTTGCTTTATCAAGATAAAAATGTATAAACACCTGCATAATCTGTTTACCCAGGTCTTCTGCTCCCTGCACTTTCATGTCCCAGCCACTAGGTAAAAGATGGGCACTATTGTTCTCCCTACCCTTTCTCTGTACCTTCAAAGAAGAAAAGGATGTAATTATCTGTTCTAATGAGTTGACATGGAGGCATAAAGGAAAAGGAATCCATTTCTCAGGGTCTTAAATCTCCCCGTACATTAGACACCTAAGTCAGATTTTTCAACTCCATTCCCAGAGCCAATTCAGTTTCAGAACTGAACCCAAGCACATGTGCAAAGCTATATTTGACCAAGGTCATGTTGAAGCCTGGGATGGAGTGAGGGATTGAAATTCTTTCCTTCAAATGGCTTATTCCCTTCTAGTGCATCTGGAACAGCACTGAAGACAAAAGCACTAGCTATTCATATAATGAATAACCCTCCCATTAAAAATTGCTCCAGGCACAGTTGGCAGCAGGAACAAGGGTAAGAGGGAGGACCAAGGTAGATGATAACACTTGGTAAACTATTAACCAGCCCACACATGGGCTTGAAAGGTTTGTACGTGTATATATTAATCTTTTGTGTAAACACACAGAGGACAATTATGGACACGGTGGCTTAAACTGCTAGTGCTAAAAGATTGCTGACCCAGCACAATTACTACTGCACAACTCCCTCAGATATCTGTCCTTTATGCTGAGAAGGACATCCTAGTTGGGAGTGCTTCTGTATAAACATGTGTATAAAATGGCTCTTGGTTCACACTGGGAGATAAAAAAAGTACCACAGAAAAGTTCTTTATGACACCCAATAGGGAAGATCATATTGATGAGTGTGTGACTTGTCCTTACTTGAATCCAGTAACTCCAGGAAGGAGAATGTAGAGAGGCTGAAGTTTGTTGGCAATGGCTGCACAGCCCTGCTCAGTGACCCTGGGTTAAAAAGCAGGTTTGTCCTCTGCAGACCATTCACATTCCACCCTCCTAAAGCCTGAATACTGAGATGATAAAAGCAGAGCAGCTCTCAGTGAGAGTGTGTAAGTATGAAACCCCCCTGAATATAGACAATTACTGATGTCTCTGAGAACATCCTGTCTGTTTTTGAAGCCCCAGGATCCCAGGAAAAATATTTCACCTTGATCTGGTTTCTCTGGGAATTCTGTTTTAATGGCTGTGTGATACTTCTGGTTGCTTTGAAAAAGGTCTCACCCCAGAAGTACATACATACAAACTCTGAAAAAATTCATTCCTCTTTACATCATAGCATCTGGCTTCCTTTTGCAATAAAAGGTGCCATATAAGGCAAGATATGACAATCTGAGCAATAAAATTACAAATTCTAATCTCTCCATGCTGGGCACAGAAAAGTTCACTGAGGCATTGGTTTACTGTAGTATGTTATCAAATTGTGATAATGCAGATTAAAAGGGTATGGAAATGGCAAAGTTATTAAACTAACTCTATCTGCAAGGATATTAATTTGATTTATCTCACTTATTATTATTGCCATCAAGCACAAATGCAAATCCTAAATTTTTAGTTAAATTGATGACTGAATTTAGTTAGGGGGAAGGAAAATAAAGGATTAACAGTTATAAAAGCTATTCCCTTACATGAATTTGGAAAAGAACACCCTTCTAAGTTTTCTTTTATATCCATCTTGTTTTCTAATCTTCTTGTTAGTAATTTTTAAAGCTCCCGTTTTAAAGGAACTGATAAAGACATCTAGTGTGTACAACTTTGCTTTACTATACATTAACATATTTTCTTAATTCTCTGGTGTCTCAGTAGATTCTCAGAGGGTGCTCAGAAGCATATGGAAGTCAGAAGACCTAGTGCCCTCAAAGAGATACAGGAACTGTTATTCTCTGCCTACAAATAAACAATATGGTCCAAAAAGTTTTAAAGTTTTTATTACATTATTATGGTGCTAGCACATCCAAAAAAACTATTAAAATGTGAAATATATGGTCTCTAGTTTATGCTTCCATTTCAGTGTATGGCATTCTTTATTTACATATCACTTTTCTCTAAGGAAAGAGTTAGGGCTCTGTTAGGTTTCTTATATGATATATATTTAAAACCCCACATCCAGAGCCTAGAACAATAAATAAAAGTGTATTCTGATACATCAAAAGTGAAGTTTGGTCTTCTTTTAAAGAAATGACAAAAGTCTAGACTGACACCTAAGTTATATATTAAGGTATATACCTAAGGTATAAATTCTGGAGTCAAACTGACAATCCTCATCTTGACTGAGAATATATCTATAATATTTACAACATTTTCAACTCACTGAAGGTAATTTAATCTTAGAAAGACTGCTTTGTTAGGATGATTGTGATGCTTTTGCTAACCAAGTAGGCTTCCTCAGAGCAGTGTTCTCCTAAGACATGAGATTTTTTAACAATACACAATGCTTTGGTATAGTCTATATACCCAACTATTGTGTCAGGATTAAATCATTTATTCTTAAGGTAATGTATTTGAGGTGGAAAACATGCTTAAAAGACTCGTTAAATTGCAGTCCTACTTTGTGATGAAAGTTAGGATTCAGATCTTATGAATTTAAAATAAAAGCTAAGCCAAGAGTACCCAAGGTTTATTATTATATCTGAGTGCAGCATGGTAATCAAACCCATGGAAATGTCTGCAGCTGTACCCACAACATGCCTTCTGAAATGGTTCTGTCACTAAGCTGAGATCTTGAACTAAGTGGATTGTTGCCTACCAGGCAATGCACACAAAAAAATCCAAAAAAAACAAAACCAAGGATAGAAATCAAAATGTAATTTTGGCCACTGCATCCCTAAGTGAATAATCTTCATAGGAGCACATGTTGAGTTTTTGTATTAAAATAAAGAGTTTCATATTACAGATTATGGGGAGACTCATGTGAATAAAGTGACAGATACAGACAATCAAAGTGTCTATCGAGGCATGGAGCTGCAATACAAAAGCAATCAGTGCAGAAAGCAAGGCAGAGACAATACAATTTTAAATCCATTTGACAGGCAAACTGTATCTGTTGAAGCTTCTTAGGCTGAATGAATATAAAACTCATTATCAGTTTTCCAGCATGCCCCATGACACCACTTTATTTATTCTGATGAAGATTGGAGAGTGTGAGCGAATACAGCAACCCTGCTCTCTACAATGCCTTTGCAGGTAAATCCTTTGCCTACATTTGTTCTTTGTGCACTTCCCATGAGTCTCTCGTGCAATCTCCCTGCCCACTGCAGGCAAACAACCTTTATAGAAAGTACAGGGCATGTGAAGGGAGTGTATTTACCATTTAGAATGGTCAGTGCACACAGACAAGCAATGGTACGGGAAGTACTGAATCCTTAATCTTCACTTTCATCATTTAATGATTTTGGTTGACTACCTCAGATGTCTGTGAAGCATTACAGACTACTCAGTCATGTCTTTACATGGTGAGAGCTGTTTGGCTGGCAGAGTCCGTTCAGGTAAACTGTGGTAACAAACATCTTCTGGACACAAATATTTGGGTTTTATAAGTCCTTTCCACTTGCTGATTTTCCCAGATGGACTATGGATCCCAAGTAGTGTGCAGCCCATTTCAATCCATATCAGCAGCCAGCACCTTGAAACCAAATGTGGGGGATCTATTTTTCTCCTCTCATTTGAATACTAAGAAATCTTATAAATAAACATTCCCAAAATATTTAAAATGCACATGACCAACCACATGTATACAATTTTCAAGATAACAAAACTTTTAAAGAACACATAGTCAGTGATTACCAATGGTTTAGACAGTGATTTTTTTTTCGCCCAAATCCAGAACTAATCCTGATTTGATGGTGTCTGAAACCTGAATAATCTACATATGTAGGAATCCCTGTTTTTCAGTGACTTTTGAATTAGACTCACATACAGTAATTATTATTTTCCCTGCTTTGTGGTGGAAAAGTAGTGCAATTTCAGAGTTCTTTTTCTTTTTTATTTTTTCATCCTTTTTATAATATCTGTAATTGTGACAATAACTATCTAAACTACCTTGCCCTTTTCTTTGGTGAGTAATTTGATTTGAAAGCAACTCCTAGTCTCAATTTCAGCAACCTTAGGGAAGAGGTGAAAGAGAGGTTATTCAAAACACAGAGATTATCAAAAAGGTTTAAATAACAGAATCATTAAGATTCTGTAACTGCCTTTGCATGAAAAAGATGGTAATGAAAAGTGGAAATAGTATACTATGCAATGTATTCATTAGAAAAATAATTGTAATGAAACTTAAGCCCAGGAAATAATACAACTGTAGCCTGTTGTCATTATATTCAAAAGATATACAGCAGTGTATCCATTTCTTCCTATCATTTTTACTCTTTTAAAAATCAAACCTTTCCTCTTAAAAATCACATTTTTCTCAACATACAATACAAATGTGTCACAAAAAATTGTAAGACCAAACATGCAGTCAAGCAGAGTATTTCTTTGCAGTTCATACAAATTGGGAAACAAATCTTATGCTTGAATCTATATGCAATATTTATTGATCATTACAAATATATTAAGATTTATGGGGTATAGAATAGCCCTTGGAAATATCTAAAGGAAATCTCTATGTGCAGTCATGACCTAGTCATCACCTGGTGAAACACGAAGTGAAATCACAAGTTTTCCATAGGAGACTATTGTGCAGACGATTACTCCAGGAATCCACAATATTCATGGGCTTACTTGACAACTGCAATACAAAATGAGTAAGATGTTGCGGGTTCTTCCACTCTCCTTGGTGACCTTGATCTCAACTCTTTCAGTTTCCTGTGGCCACAGGTGCAGAAGGGAGAATGGTGTTGTGAGGTTCAGCACTCCTTATCTCATAAAGTCTGGTATTAACTCAATGCAGTGAGGCACACTGTACATAACTTTGTCATCATGTTAAAAATCCATTAAATGAAAAACAGGCATGTGTTATCAAAGGATTTCTTGTGCAGAGGCACTAATATACTGGGAGAAGATGCTACTTTTATTCTTTAGACTTCACCTGGAATGATGTGACACTTGACAGGTGCGGAATTTTTTTCTCTTCCCATCTGTCTTGCTTCCTTTGAGCAGAATTCCAGCATTCAGTGCCTGGTTTCCTCTGCATCAATAAACACCCCTAGGTTTCTAGTGTTACATCTTCACCTGACATAAAAACAAATGAAAGTGTTCTTCTGAATATCCAGTTCTGTTTCACGTAGCATTGGCAACTGCCAGCTGGAATAGAAACAGACACTCTGATTTCAATAGTTGACAGAAATGATACGCAGAGAAAGCCAGCCAGTGACAACTGAAAAGGAACAGGACATTACAGAAAACCTGTATGTTAACACCAGAGTCCAAGGCCAAAGAGAGCAGATTCAAACCTCACCCCTTCCTTGTCCCAGCTGTCACCAGGCATCAGACCTAAACAATTCTCAAGTTCATGGTTTTTATAATGATTCATACTAAGTGCCCCTATACACAGGTAATGCAGCTGCTGTCAAGCATAGATCACATTTAATACATTGCAGAAAGAGAGGGGCAATATCACTACAACTCAGCACCCATGTACTTTCTGAAGACCAAACTATATGCAAAGTTGGGAACAACTCCACAGGCAGTCTAGGGTACCTAATGTACCACACAATGGGCACTTGGGATCTTCCATAAAGCCAAAGCTCCCAGCCAACCTACACACATCAGTTTTCTCAAGCATTGCCCTCCTCCAAACAAGGACCTGTTAGAAGAAGACAGGAGTATGAATCAAGTGAAAAGACCCAGATATTCTCCATGGCTTCAGTTGTTCTTCTTTTCTTCTATCCCAATGATGACATCTGCTCATAGTGAAGAAGGGGAAGAAAAGGGAAATGCATAAAAGAAAAAAGTTGGAGAGCTGATAATAGTGTATACAGTGGGCACACTATATAATATTTTCCTAATGTGAAGCCTCTTCTTATATTGGAATAGTGCTTTTTCCTCATGACCACCACTGTGTGTATGCGTCTGTCCTTAAAATGTGCAATGTCCCCTTGTGGGTACATCTAAAGATTTGGAAAGCCAAGGAAAGGGAAGAGAATTTGTCATCACTATTTTTCCAACCAAAATTAAATATTTTGATCTGAGTAACTTAAAAAGGCTCTGAGACTATGGCAAAAAATGGAGATTTTACTGTAGATCTCATATTAATTCTTCATTCCCTAAAATTTCAATATAGCAAATTCCAAGGCAAGCTAATCTAGAGACTTCTAATATGTTCAGAAACTTCTTTCACTTCATATATTTCGAGGCATGTGACAAACTCTGGATGGAGCATTTATGACACCTGACATCTAGAGCATTCACGCCTTTTCAATGACAGCTGCTGAGAAGAAATAGCATCCTCCAGCTGCACAACTTTTTTCCTTCCCTTACTTGTGAATTGAGATGTTTGACTTTAAAGTGGCTCTCTGTACTGTACTCTTAAAACTGCAGTTGTCGCTTGATGAAAAGAAGCCAAATGCACCGCCAATGACATCTGACAGCAAATAAAAATCTCTTTCCTAAGGGCATAATGGGCAGGATGCAGCCATATCATTCTTTCCTCTTAAATCACACTATCCTTGGGATTAGCTATCAAGCACTAGACACATGGGCTCCACAAAAATATACAAAACAGAAGCAGGGTACAAAAGGCAAGCACATGTTCCTCCTCAGAACTGAGCACTATGACATTCCATGAATAAATTAATATGATTATTCCTCCCAAGAAATACCAAGGAAAACATCTGGCACTAAGGCAAGGCCAGGTACTCCATCACCTTAAGCCTGGCCTTCACAGTGGGATAAAACAATGGAGGAGGAAAGAAACATTAGTTTCTCACTATCTGCATTTTCTCACTTGCAGGATAAATTTTAAAGAACAACACAAGCATATGCACAATAATTTCCAGATAGTTAAACAAGGGTGAAAAACATGATCAGATGAAACAGAACTCTGAGTTGGTTCATTCTTTCCTCTCACAGCTGCTGTCCAGCCGCAGTCTCCTTCTCAAGTCTAATTAGCAGCCCAAATTAAGCCTTCATGTTGCTATGTTCAATAATTTTCAAGTGGCATACATTTGCACTGATATGCTGTGGAAGAGATTTTGTTAAGTGACTCTCTGCTACTATTTAGATGTTAAGGAATTTGATTTCAGAAAGGGCTGAGTATCTTGACACACTGATAGATTCTCTGTATAAGGACTAAAATGTCAAAGACAATCCAGAGTGAATTGATTCGTTGTAGTTCTGGAGAAGGTAAATCCACTGCGGTCCCCATATCAGACCTGCACACACTCCCCACAACATTTTCAGTGATACAAGACATCAGTAGTAAAGAACCTTAAATGTGCCCCACAACCCAAACAGGGAGATTTTTGGCCTTTATGTGTGCTGTATCCAGACACAATGGCCCTAAATTATTTATCACATTTCTTTAGCCTAATATGCAGAAAATAACACTGCTAATAAAAATCAGATTAAATATTGGTAATAGTTTTTTGTTACTTTTTAGTATTTCCTTTATTTACTCCTATGATTCTATTTGCAAATTACAGTTCAGTTCCAAATGGCTCACACAGGACTCTTGAGCACAAACAACTGCAAGGCCAAGGACAGACCTCCCATCTGCTACTACTGGGTCAAAGAGGAGCAGCTTAATAGGGAGAGCCCCACTGTACAAAGAATCTTAATCACATATTCTCCATGTCCTTGTTACATCCTCCCCAGAGAAAAGCTTACTATATCTCCTCTTCACCACAAGCAAGAAAACACAGGGGTCAGCAGAATTCTTTTGCTTTTATCTATCCTCTTTTAGAAGCATAGGAGGAAAAAGTTCTCACTGTGAAACTTCCCTCCTCTTATTTCATGATACGGCTTGAATCCCTGAGACACAACATTTCTGTTTCTCTCTTGCACAAGGGAAGGCCAAATTCTGTCTTACATGAGATACATGAAGAGTTGATTTGGGCTTTCCCAAGCAGGTATCTAGTGCAGAGCTCAACTGAGAAGTGTCTCGCATAAGGACTTCCATGCACAGTGAGAGAGGACACACATCAATGCACTTATCTCTGACTGCATAGCAAGCCCAGACCTTGGTGCTCCAGTCAAAAGCACCATGCAAATTACCTTAGCTGACCCCAGTTTATTCACAGAGCATTTTATTCTAGAACATGCATCCTGTGAATCCCCTTGGCAACTAGCTAACAGCCAGCAAAATATTCCCTGCCAAATGCCCATTAAACTTCACATAACGTTCCTACGCCAAAGAGGCTTTATCTCTAGTTTATGGTCTCATTTTTTTAAACATCCTGCAGTAACAGATAAGCTTTTAAAAAAGGTATTCATTATTTGATGTTTCTTTTGTTCGGATAAAAATGACAAAAAATAAATTCAGAAAAAGAAACAGACACCACTTTCATATTTTTGGTGGTGCTATTCACATGATGAAGATACATTTTTAACATTCCTGCCCAGAATATTAAAGTCCTGCATTTTTCCAGGGAGAGAATTTGGATATAGAGAGCTTCATTATCAAAGGTCTCAGCACTTCTTCTTGTCTGTATCTTCCCCAACAGCATCTTGGATGTCATAATCATTTTCTGGGAAAGCAATTTTGATCTTCCACAGAAAGCTATTAAAAGTAACCTGGATCTTACAGATACAGCATCTTAACCTGAGAATTTTAAATAAGCAATAGCCCTTCTAAATTATTTAATAGAGATTTAGCATCAGGTATTAGCTCTTGGACAGGGCTGTATGTCAAGTATATGTCATATAATTTGTTACTGAAGGATGAACATTTATGTCTGTTGCCACCTTAGAAGACAGGCTTGACCTGGGCAATACTTTACTAATAGTTTGCAGGGTGGGAGGGTTTTGAATTTCCATCATTTTTAATGATTCATTTGTGTTTTAATGGGGAGCCAGGTTCACTTCACATCCTTAGGCCATTAAAGACATTTTACCCCCCTGAGTTAATTCTGTGTTCATTCCCCGAAATGAATATTCATACCATTCAAATGCAATTTTTAATTAATGGCACCAGCAGCATTATCATTATTACACCTGAAAGATTCAAAGCCAGATCAGAGAAATGTTGTCACAATAGAATTCACTGAATTCTGCTCACATTCTCTTCTAAGGCTGATCACCTTTAAAGTAACGAGAATAAACTGTGGGATAATATAAGACAGATCTAATTAAGATAATGAACTGGAGATTATGAACATTGCTACTCCATGTCTGAAGAATTTTAATATATTAGTCTAATAGAAGGTTAAGGATTTACAAAAGGAAAGATAGTGAAATATAAAATGTGGGCTTTTTGGACAAAGCTTGAGATTCAGCACCTAAAATGTATAAATAAGAAGGATAAAAAGAAATCAAGGAGGATATTTCAGGAATCACACATCATAATTTCTTTTAATTAATTTACTTAATACTTCTATAAAACACATGATGAGAGAATTCTTCCTACAAAGAAAAAGTAGGCAGGGAAACATTGTGGGAAGCTGAGAGGCACTTATAAGGGTATACTGCAGAGAGTTTTATCCTAGCTTCCATCTGATATGGCTATTATGGCCTTGGATGAATTTTTCTTGAGGGAGCAGCCTAATTAGCTTGCCAGCAGCAGCATGGAAAGGAAAGGGAGGGAGGCAGGCAGAGAGGAAAGAGGTAAATGAACTGTTAGGTAAAATAGAGTTGATATCAATAAGACCTACTGTTCAGTTTCTGAGAAGCTTCATCTTCCAAAACAAGGCAGCAGAGAGACAAATGTTTGAGGGTGAAACTAGAACTAAACAATTTTCTGTAATCAATAGCAGATTGTCAGAAACTGTCCTTCTCACATTTGCAGAGGTACATTCTTCAAAGCAAATGCCTGGGAACTGCTGCCTTGGAATCGTACCCCCAGATAATTCACTGTAATTATTCTGCTACTGGTAAAGTTTCACTCCAGAAAGAATCATTATTACCCTTCTAGAATAGAAACATCAGGTTACTAGAATATTTGTTGAGGAGTAAGTAAAATTAGGCCAGGCTGTGTTGGCTAATTTTACTGGTGTCAGTGCTGCACAACAGGCCTCCTCTGGAAAGGGGACATTGGAAAAACAGAAGTCTTGAGGGGTAAGTCAATACAGAGGCACGACTGCAGCTCAGGTGGGCATAACCTGCCCACCACTGGCAATGACAGGAGCATGTCTGCAGCAGCACAACTTCCATCAGACTGTAGGTAAGTGCAGAGTTGTGAAGCCCCAGCTGTCGCAGGGGGATTGCTGCTCGTACTCAAACTCGCCATTGTAACACCCAGCCCCTGTGAGCCAGGAGCCTTCCTGTGCGAGGGGGGATCTCCTGGAGATGATTTGCTGTGTTGCATTCTGCTACTGCAGACTAACAGGTCCGTGATGTGCCCCAGTACCTGTGGAAGTATAAACATGTCAAAATGTCCACAGTCTCATCACAGACTCCTCCACAGAGCTAAGCTAGCATTGCTCGAGGGAACAGGAGGCACCAGACTCTGCACTCAGGGGAGAGCACAGCCCTTAACGGAGGCTGGTCACTGGACACAATGGGAAGCAGTTTTATGATAGCCAGCTCAGCCAGCTCAGAATGCCATTTCGTGTTGTGTTGCCATAGCAATACAATATAAGGAAAATAGAATAGAATTTTCCCTGATTAAAGACAAGGTTTAGCTTAGAAAATATCCTTTGACAGAAAGAAGTATCTGAGAATAAAATGAAAGTAATGTCATTCTGGTTCATTTCTATTGCTCCAAACAGGATGCTGTAGACAATTCATAATGGCTCCAACATTCATTTCCAAAAGGATAATTCTCACTGGTGCCACCTGTCAAATTTTCTTCTTGTTCCAGACACAGAGGTTGTACTATAGATAAGCCTAATTGTCATTGGCTTCACTGAAATAGCAGTGCTATTTCTCTGTATTTGGGAGCATCCACTTTCCTCAGAAAAACAGACATCTATAGATCTGGAGACAGAGAAATTAAATTTTTTTGAGCTCTCCTTTATATTCTAGTAAAACAAATCCCAAACAAACAACAGCTTTTTCTCCCAAAAGCAGCAGAAAGAGAATATCCGTAACACAATCTCTGCAAAGAGCAAAGCCAGTCTGTGAAGCAGGCAGGTTCTGGAAGCCTGCTCAGTGCTTGGGCTAAGCAAGGAAATAGGGACATAGCAAGATTCACTGTTTGTACACTGAACAACAAGCACATTTCTTTTACCCTTGATTCTCTCTTATTAGCACAGTATTTAAAGTAATTCCAAAGGAAAATATTTAGCTGGGCACACTTGTCCCCCTGAGGAGAGGGTGAGAGCATAAACATACACCAGCTGTTCCTCATGCTGCTCTGTGCTCTTCTGCATGTCACTCTGGTCCTTTGGTCATGAGCTCAATACAAAACCCCAAAAGAATAAACTGGAAATGAAGATTGTCTCAGTATCTCTGAGAAAAGCCTGAAAAGATCAGAACGAGAGCACTGAAGCAATTCCTTACAGGTCTGCCAGCTGTCTACTATACACCAGTTCACTGGGAGAGGACAAATTAAATGCGGAGTCATCTTCACTCCTTGCATTTTAAAACAGATCCTTGGGGTATGACTTTAAAAAAATCAGTAGACTGTAGAAGTGGCAAAGCCTGATCTTTTAGAAAAATCTGGTTTATCTGAATGACTTGTGTTGATCAAATTGACAATGCACTGCAATAAACTGTTAAAACTACCCTGATTTGTACACATTTAATTGGCATTTGACACAAGACACTTCCACCGTGATGGGGAGGAGTATTGTAACAATATGCAACAATGAGCAAGGCAAATAGTCAGTGAGAGGACAGGGCTCCTCTTTGTAAACACTTGGGTGACAGGAGGAGGTTCTCTAGCCATAGGCAGGACTCTCTCAGCCTGCCAGTCAGCCCACATATTTTCCCCGATGAACGTAGGAGATAAAGCAAGGAAAGGAAAAGGCAGCTATGAAATGTGTAGGTATGTTTAAGCAGGCATTTGCTGGTGAGGTGGAAGAAGGTTAGCCTGCCTGCTTTTAGGAAAACAAACCATTATTTCAGGGACACTAACTGACTTGTTTTAAAACCTTTTTCTATAACTGCTGTATTTACCTTGGATAATAAGTGGTCTAGCCACTACATTCAGGCTGTCCAGTGGAGACAAAGTGCACTTTGTCAAAGTGCAGAAGGGTCACTTGATTTCACACCGAGAGTTAAAGGTATAAAAGCTAAAACATGAGATTTGATAAAAGAGAAATAATACGAATAAAGCTCGCCTTCCAGATCACTACAGTCTAGTGAAAATTGTTAGCGAGGAAAGATGCAAAACAATTTTATTTTCCTGTATGATAGTTCTGATGATTTTTCAGACAGGTAACATAATTGCAGTTTGATAATTTTTAGTATAATTGTCCTGGAGAAATGAGACAGCACTTGTCATCTCTGATTTGCAGAGTTGAAATATTCCTCTCTGTATTTACAGATCTCCCATTCTGACCAGGATATTTTAGGCTTAAAAAGAAAAATGAAATCCAAAATGGTCATAATCCACTAAATAATTTGATTTTTTCTCTTTTCTTATGGAAAAACAGAGAATTTATTCAGAGATGGAGAACCGACACTTGTTTGCAATGATAATTAAGAAAGTTATTTCTTATGATTTAACTGGAAATTCCCAAAATTTTTTGCTGCAAGATCATAAACTGAACCCCCAAACTGATGTACTACCAATTGTTTCTCTTTTGCTATCACTGTTTGTTGTTTTTTTGTCAACATTGGATTTCCCTAATACTTTTGTTTAGAAATATTTTCCTTCCACAATATTTAAATCAAGTTTCAAAAATTCTTTTATACTCCATTATCTTTCCAATCTTTGTTGGCCTCAAGACCATATTTTTATCCCATGAATATGCATAGAGATGAAAAGATCAAGAGACACAAGCTTACTTAAATCTCATCATCTGTCTTATATCCAACGTACCGTACATTAATGGAGCATAAAAGTTTTTTAATTAAATAAAGGTACAAAATTCAGTTAATATGATAAAGGCTGCTATAATCCAGCAATCACCATTTTAACTGCTGCATGAATACATGAGTAGAACATACAATTTGAATAACAATGAGAATATTGACAGATATAGAGTAGCTGTGTGAAAGAGTAACCTTTAGTGTGGTAGATGTATCACTGACAAAAAGTGAAGGGGAACAGACATGTCATCAGGTAAAAGACAAAGTTTAATTTTCACACTATCTGTACAATGATCTTTAATTAGTTCTCTTACAAGCAAACTCCAGGAATCACTTTATGCAAGTTTTAAAGACCCTTGACATTGGGCTGGTCTGTTCAAATTAAGTCAACTTAAGGAACAATAAGTTGGTAAAAAGATTAAAAAAAAATCTCCCAGAGAGAGGAAGCTACCTCTTACCACTCTAACTCAGCAGCTGCCAAGATGACCTGCGTCAAAATTACCAGGTCGATGAATGCATCTCCAGGTTGATATGAGGAGTGTGAGGAGGGAAGCTTTATCACCCTGTCAAGAGCTCCTAAAGAGAATTTCCCAGAAATCTGGACTTACACTGTCATTGTGGTAACCTTTCTGGAAGGTGTCCTCACAACTAAAAGTCACCCGAGCAAATAAGAGTCATCTGCTGGCCCACTGACCTTTCCACTCCCAAGAAGTAAAATGACCTATTGCAGAGTCATGTATTGCGGTTTTGAATTATTTGTCCTAATTATTTACTCTCCAGCACTGCAGGAAACCACAGGAAAACAATGGCACCCTTTCTGCTAGGCCAAAAGCATGGAATAAAGTCCATACCCAACTCAAAATCCGACTCTGACACAGAGTCTGCAATTTAGGGACAAGTGTCAGGCATCTTATACCTACAACCTAGAGAGATTAAACAGAAAATCCTCATCATCACTCTTTTCCATGCAAAAGCAACATGGAGGCCTAAAGGGGCCCTAAAGACCCTTCACACCAAGTAAGGTTTCTTTAGAAGAGGCATGATAAAAGAAGACAATAAGCTTTGTTCCTAACATCCTTTCTCAAGCTCTGGTGAAAGGAGCATGCTACAGCTTGGAGTGGGGACAAAAGAAACAGTATTACGGCTATTCCAGCCATGACATTTCTATTTCATGCAATCCTATTTCACAGTCCCATAGGACACTGAAGAGGAACCACAGTTTGAACTGAACAGATTACACTAGAGCTTTCACCAGACCCCTAGGGCAATTCAAGGTTAAAGGAACTCAGAAGTATCTTGAAGCTACTTTTGCCTCTCATTCTACTGGGTCATGATTTCTTTGCTTCTACTTTAGGGACAGGACACAGAATTTCACCATGATTAGCTCAAAATTTTCAGTTCCAGAACTATTTCAGATGTTATAAGTTCTCAGTCTGCCTTCTTTATGCTGTTCTTTAGCATAGGAGCTGCCTAGACTGGAGAAGAGACAGCTCAGTGGGATGTTAACACTGTGCATAAATACCTGATGGGAATGAGCAAAGACTCTTCTCTGTATACCCAGTGACAGGGTAAGAGCAAATGGGGCACAAACTGAAATACAAGAGATTGCACTTTTAACACAGCCAAACATTTTTTTTTTAGAGGTAAGAACTGTTGAACATTGTGATAGGTTATGAAGTCTCCATCCTTGGAGATACTCAAAACCCAACTGGACACAGCCTTAGCAACCTGCTCCACTGACCCTGCTCTGAGCAGTGACTTGGACAAGACAGAGGTTCCTCACAAACTCTGCCACTCTAAGATCAGGAATAGAAAATTCCTGATCTCAGCATGTCCTTCTAGACAATAACTTAATGGCTATTTCACTGTGAGTAACTGAAAGTTATCAGCATTTTTGATGCTTATCTCAAAATATTTTCCTCCTCTGAAGGAAGGCAGAATGTGCTAACACAGATGTACAAATGCAGAATACAGTATTGGATGATTTTTTTCCAAGTTAGTATTTCTGCCTGTTCCAGGATAATTCCCAAGGGTCCCTGAGAGGAAGAAATGCTGCAGAAACTTGGAACTAGAGAACTTCCATATGCTCCTCTGTCTTTAGTGATGCCCCAGTTTTATGCATAGTTACATACAGAGTTTCTCAGGAAATTGGCCTCAAGAGATGCTTTTCACTGAGGCGTGGGTGGAGGGGGCATGACTTGGGGGTGAAGTTTTCAAGGGCATCTGAGGGATTTAGGAAACTTACACTAGAAAGTGAGAACTGGGATATCTTTTTCTCTGGTTGGTGATGGACACGCTTCTCACTATATGTATTCCTTTCTGTGTATGATTTCTTGCAATGAGAATTACAACTTCAGT
The DNA here is from genome assembly GCA_013397245.1 of Thryothorus ludovicianus. Taxonomy (NCBI): domain Eukaryota; kingdom Metazoa; phylum Chordata; class Aves; order Passeriformes; family Certhiidae; genus Thryothorus; species Thryothorus ludovicianus. The sequence continues at coordinate 140,065 of VZTB01001030.1, forward strand.
GCTGTGACTCCACATTAACTTCACATGCTACACAATTCTGTAAAAACAATAATTTACTATGATTCTTGTCACTCTAGATGCTTTAGAGTAGCTCTCCATTTCAGAGACACAGACATAGAGGCTCACAGCATGTATGGATTAGCAAACAGAAATTCTTTGCCACTGAATAATAATTAGCATGGTCAGGTTTTCAGGTTTCCTAAAATGATACAGTTCTGCAATGTCAGATGATTAATCTATCGGGATTTTGCACAGCACCAAATGAGCTGACTTTCTCCTTACCTTTTTTTGCAGTATCTATAGCATCATCATTACCATTCCCTCAACTTTGTAAGCTGTCACAGAAAAGTTCACAAATTAGGAACTATATGAAAGGCCACATATTTTGCATCTAGAAATATGTTCAAATATTCACACTGACTTGCCTGAATCCTAACAAAAAAAAAAAATTCTCACCATTCACTTTCAGGTCATAGTCCCTGACAGGAAAATATGAATTACCTGTAGTAGCTACATCATGGATTTCTGAGCCCTAGAAGAGCAGAACTTGTGAGACCACTTATTAAGTACCACACTAGGATCTAAGAACATCAAATAGAAGAGGAGACAGGAATAAAAACAGAAAAAACAATGTCTGTCAGGTCTGCCTGTCACAGATAGGAGCTTCTTTGACTCGGCTGTAGAGCTAACAAACAGAAGGGACATTCATGGATGCACACCCTTAGCCTCCCCCCTCCCTTCTTTCCTCTCTTTGAAAAGCCAGAGCTCTTTGCATCTCTTCTGCATCTCTAGTTTCAATGATGCTCAGTTTCTCTGCTTCCACATTGATATTTCACAGATTCTTAATGGCTCCTTATTAAACCCAAAAGTACGTTTTCATACATGCTAATGAGAAGAGCATAATGTCAGCTCAAGGAGTGGGAAGTACAGCTCCACAATGAAGCACTTTGCCAAAATACCTCAGTATTCACATGGGCAGGTGAAAAATATACTTGAGAACAGAGTAATAACAAAGTCATATTCACACGCAAGGACATCAGAGCATACATGGCATATAATGAATTTGTGCTTAAACAATGTAGTGCCTCTGCATAAAATGCTGTGGAGGGATTAAGCCAAAAGAGTCATGTGGCAGTGACTCAATAAGAAAGATAAAGCACAGTCATTTAGGCCCCCAGTTTCCCCCAAACCTTAGCGTCAGCTGCTCAGGCTTCATTAACATTACCACATCTTGTGCTTCAGCTATTAACAGCATACTACATTGTGACTGGCCTTTTGTGGAGACACAAAAAGAATGAGTGGTCACAAGGAAACCTTTGTGCCTCTTCCACAGTTGCATAGGAGAGCCAGTCCTTGCAGTCCACAGCTGTATAGGGAGTTTCAGAGTTAATAATGCCAGCAGCAGAACACTTTTCAAAGGAAAGTGGAGCAGAAGGGAGGGCAGTTAAAGCTCTGCTCTCTTTCTCTCACATTAGCTACCAAACTAAACAGAGGGAGTTTATGCTATACCCCCACAAAGGAGACGTACAAACTACTTGTCATTGAAGAAATCCTTCCCATGACACTGAGACTTTCTGCCTGCCCTTGAGAGCTGACAGGCGCAACGCTTTCAGGAATTACCAGCCCTGCAGTGCACCTGCAGTTTCCCCATGATTTTGCTGTGCCCTTGGTAGTGTCAGGAGAATAGACATCATACAGTATTTATGCATGTCCTATTGCTGGATTTATTCATGGATTTTTAAGCACTGGCCATATGCATGGTGCTTAGTAAGACACTATCTCTGCCTGGAAGAGATTATTTGTTACATATTTCTACATTCTCTGCCTCAAAAAAACCCACAAAGAGTATTTTAGACGTTATATAAAAAGCCTTATTCACTCTCAAAACACCAAGTCCATCAGCATGCTTAACTAGCCAATTAGCACTACAATTTGTCTTAAATGTCAAACTTTATGAATAAGCAATCTGGGTAGTAAGAATTAGAAGCTTGCTTTTACTAAGGATATGCTTACAGTCTGTAATATGAGCTGCAAGCTCTATATAAAAATCGTTCACAACCTTCAGAAAAAAAAGGATAAAATAAGAAACAGGTTATGATACTAGAAAACCAAAACTCTCCTAATGCAGAAGGAATTAGGCTATTTTAAGGCTATGTTAAATAAAGCAGGACGTGTCTCGAATGCAGAAAATCCATTTGTGTCTGAGCGAAAGAAGCCAGCAGGTGTCAGCCTTGCTTTATCCAACCAGCCTCTTCCTGGCTCGGTGGCAAATTCTTGCAAATTTGTTTGTTCTGGTTTTTGACGGTAATTTTCTTCTCAGGAGTAATAGTTACACAAGTTAACTGTGTTACCACAGAATTCTATATTTAGCAATATTTGTATAGGTTAAAATGTTGAAACAGCTGTTACCATAGCAACTGCTGCATCAGATGGATTATAACCAGGTGAACAAGGAGACTGGAACAACTTCCTGATGAGAAATTCAATTCATATGTCAGTGTTTGTACGCAGAAGCCAAACAGCAATTTGTCTGAGTTGGCAGTCACATTTCACATGTGATGCTTTTTTCCACAAGGGAAGTGATGGCCATAATACCTTTATGCTTCCCTCACATTTATATGTATGCCTGTTTTCAAGGCCTGAAACACACTTATTTCCTTTTTACAAAATTTTAACTCCTGAAATGATGTGCAGGCTTTTGCTCAATACACATATCACACAAGGAGAGTTTTGTAATGCCAGTGATCACTCCACTGTGTAACAATATGCAAACAAAATAGTGTTTCCTTTATGAAAAATGCATATAATATCACTTTTAATCTAAAATTTTATAAAGACAAAGAGCTGTAGGCTAAGAGCAAAAAAAGCCCAGTCCTTGTGCAATTCAGATTTTGAAAGGCTCCTTATCTTCTACTACCCTGCAATTTCCACAGCTCTCTGAATTCCCAGGAACACTGTCAGTCACTCTGATGGGTGCAGCACCCAATGCTGTTTATTCCTGATGATCTCTTAAACTCAGTCCCCCCGTCCCAGTACAGTGCAACCTGCAGGAAGCACTTCTAATGAACAGTGCAAAAATGTGTCTGTGAAAGACTCTTCATTTTCCTATCTGCTGAAAATTGTGCCATAATTTGATGTAGGGACTTGTAGTCATTTCTTCTGAGATCCCCAAATCATTTCTTTGGTGTACACTCATGTGAAAGTGCCCTTTGGGTCTCATACTTTAAAACACTTTAATCTGCTTCAACCACAAAAAACCCTTCAAATATTAATTGATACCAAAGCCATCTTGTTTCCATTTGAAAAATAAACGTAACACATTGCTTCGATTATTTCCAATCTCATACTTTTTCATAAAATACTCATACATGCACAAATTTCTCAGAAGCCAACATGAAGGTTATCCCACTCATAAATTTCAAGTCTGGATTTGCACCTGATCATATGCTCAAAATAAGCTTCCCTCTCTCTCACAGGACTTCCACTAGGGACTATATTCACAGTTCCTCTTGTTCTCTAGTAGTTTTTACTTTCCAATTCCTATTTATTTTTAGGAAGACACCAAACTGATTCATCAGCCCCTGAATTTGTGGTCAATTTTGAGGCAAGTCCTTTCAGCTGCCCAGATAAAAATCAACTTGGGCCTTGTCCAGCCTAACACTAGCTTCTACTGCTATGTTTATTATTAGAATGAGGGAAATTCCATGGCTTCCTCATTTAGAATAAAGCAGAGATAATGTAGTAATACATACCAAACAATACTTCTGAGGTCAGCCAAACAGCACCACCATCAAGAAGAGCAAAACCCTGTGTCACACAGGATATGGTCAAAGTGGAATTCATAATAAACTTATACTCAACATGAAGCTTGATACTGTCATGAGTAAATCAACGTCAGCATATGACTTCTGAAAATGTGGTTTTCTTTGAGGCATTGTATCAGTGCCTCCTTATTACCTGAGTTCTGTGTCTATAGAAGGCTTTCTGTGCAACCACAAGTAAAACAAATAGCCTTTAAAATTGATCTGTGAAATTTCAGTTGGTAACTATTGCAGTTAGGTGAGATCCAAAGGATATGAGAGACAAATTGGACTGACAAGCAAGACACTGGATGGAGACTTAGATGTCTAAGGCTCAGAAGACTTGCCTTCTGTTTTCATCCTTTTCACTTACGTATGATGGAATCACAGATAAGGCACTTCCTCTCACTATAACTTTTTTTTTTCTGATGTCCTTTTTCTGTATTCCCTGTTAAGAATATTTAGAGACAAGATTGCTTTCCATTTTATTTACATAGCAGAGATTACAGTGATTACATACCAGAGACCACATATTGTCAGGATGACTGAGTGCTCAAGGAATGCAATTATCCTGCATTAAAAAACATTATTAATAAAACATAGATGCCATGGCAAATGTCAACTCACTGAAAATAGCTTTACAATTCTGGTCACATAAGCAAGGCCATCCATCATATGCTTTATATGATATTTTAATTTTCTCTTTTTTTTCAATGTTACATTAAACATTTCCTGAAATAAGACTTTTGGTCCAAGTTTCCTTCTCAGTTCCTCTTGTGTACTGAAAGAATTTGGTACAGAATGTGTTTAATTTGTAAAGGAATAATTCAAAATCTAATCCTAATGGTATTTCCTGCCAGTAATCCCTATTTCTACATTAGAAAGCAATAAAGAAGTCATTAGTTGTCTTACCTAACATCAATGCAGTTTCACCATGTCTAAATTTCTGAACTCTAGAAGTAAAAGCTGTTGAGTTGAATGACAATAAAACATTTGTACATTTTTTTATTAGGTGGGTTATTACAAACATATGTAACTTGATTTGGATTTGTACATGATATAAGATCAGAAAGGAAGTTAAATCAAAACAAGTAAGTAATTTTGGTGAAGATAAAGTATTTTTCTGTCATGCTGGCATCCATACTAATGAATTAGAGGACAAATGCACAAATTCTAATTGCTCTTTGGGCATATTTTCACCTGCAGTCTGAAGACACGAAACACAAAGGCAGCAGCATAGCTAAGTTCAAGGGAATCAGAACAGTATCAAGATGTTGCCTCTGTCTTCTCAAAGAAAATGGTTTTGCTGAGTTGATGCCATGGAGCATCAGCTTAACCAATACAAACTGACAATTACTAGCATTTCCTACTGTTTGTCAAAAGCAAAATCAAAGTTGCCATCTCATACTTGCTAGTTCTTACAAGAGGATAATATTCAACATAAGTGAGCATAGAAGGTTTGGTGAAACTCAGGCACTTGCACATAAAGCTGCTCCACACAGATTTCTGCTACATCATTTCAGGCCAAAGATCTTTTACAATCTCTTGCTATTTCCTACCTGTAGTTACAAATCATATATCTCAACACAATCTACTGTTCCAGATCTCTTATCACTCTTTATTTATCTTTTCAATAAGAATTTTTTTGATACTTAGTTTGCAGAAATATGCCAGTTTATGAACCATGTTTTTCACTTTGTGTAAGGTTACATAGGTATAAATTTTTTTTAGTGGCTTAGTTGGAGAAAGTTGGAGGAAGTTGGAGAAATCTGTCCTGCGAGCTGGTTACCTAACTGTCCTTTGTGCCTTTGAAAATATCCTGTGGGGCCCCATATTTACTTTTCTAATTATTTAAAACAGTTTGGATCTGAGCCAATAAGGTTCATTAAGATGCACTCAACCAGGTTCTTCATGTGAATTTCTAACATCTTTATAAAAACGTGGCCAGCAAGACAAAAAGTGTTAAGAAATCAGGTTTCCTTTGTGTCAGTCACAATCTCCTCTGAATTAAAAATATACAACCAGAAACAGAACAAGGATAATTAATTTTATAACCTTAATGTGCACCTCTTCTCCCAAAACCAGACAAACTGGCAGGTGGTGTGAGAAAAGGGCTAGGGGAAATCACCAAACATCAGCAGGCTGTTATACAAGCCACAGAAATAGCCCTCTCTGCATTGGGTGTGCATCTGCTGACACACAGCCTCTCAAGGAGTCTGCTGCAGAACTACAGGGGATTCAGAGAAGAATGGAAGAAAAAAAANTACAAAGGGAGACTTAAAATATTGATATTGCTTTTCTCAGAAAAGAAATGAGATACAGCAAAGGCACTTCAATCCTGCCTCTCAGTAAACCTTATCATGTCTATGTACTAAGTGATATCAGAGTTGTAATGGTCTGTATGAGAGACAAACAGGCAGAAGTAAGAAAACTTCATGGTTATCATCTTAAATTCAGGGACTGGGGATTAGGCTGAGATCTATATGTGACCTGCAACTAGCTCCTGTACAGCTCTTTGCATCCTCCCCTAGTGCTGGCTGTGGTTCAACACAGGGCTGCACACAGGTCTCATAGAGCTGTGTAATTTCTTTGCTCCTTTAGCCAATGGACACAGTCCATGAAATTATGAAAATGAGCACGTTCCCAAGGCAATAAATTGGAGTCTTTAAAATAAAAAAAAATTGCAGCTGCAACACTATGCAACTAACTTTCTAACTTTAATTCCTGAAAAACAGAATTTAAAAATCATTCATAATGCATCCTGCTTCCCTGTTCAGTGCAGTCATTCCTTCCAGCTCTTTATCTCCAAAATGCCTTGGATTAAACCTGCAGGAACTAAAAATAACAGCATTAGCTCATCATCACACTCTGGTCAATGAGTTGAGTAATGCAGACCTTATGAAAATGTACGTTTAGAGCCCTTGCAGATGAGCTGTATAACACAGGCCATTAAACACAACTCTATTGATCTAATTTCATTATTTTCAGCAGACTGGAGTTTAGAAATTATGAACTGCACTAATGAATACCAACCCCAGGGAAAAAATGGCTCTAATTGATTAAATCTTAGTTGAAAACACCTAAGATGAGATGGTTTGTCATTATAGACAAAGGTTTGCTACAATATAAGTCTTTGTTCATGCAAAATACTCAAAACTTAATTTTGTTCAAAACAACAATACACAGAAAATTGAATAATTCTTTCACCCTGATACATTACTGCTTTCTAGGAATAGGGCTAGAGAATGGTATCTTTCTGGAAAGGTATACAAGATAATAAGTTAAAAATGGTGATAACAGTAAGCTCCTATTTCTATGCTGAAATAGAAAAGTGCACTTTTATATGTTGCAATTAAATAAGCCATTTCTTTTTTTCAGAGAGGAGGAGAGAACTAGACAAACAAAATTATTTCCTCACCACAAAACAGTACTGTTGGAATCTGGAATGCAGAAAATATTTCTCTGCATGTTTTAAAGGATTCAAATCCTCTGACAAATATTGCTTTTAATCTTTGTCCATGGAAGAGGCTTCCTAGGTTTTGGGATGAGACAGAATTTTCATTAATGTAAATTAGATAATAGCATAATAATTAATTGATCACAGGGTGAGAAATGCAGATTTTTGGGTTTGTTAGAATGGTAAGTAAATAAAGACAAGATGGAAGATCCTTGTGAGTTTTGGGCTTCCTCCTTCTTCTTCAGTTACCCCATATTCTGCAGTGTTTTGGGTCACTAAATGATTGGTTAGAATTTGCCGCAGTACATTGTTACATGAATAGAAGCTTAGTTAATAATTGGTAGAAAAGTAGAAATAATGTACATTCGTGGTGATAATTGGGTGAATTTTCTTTAGAAGATGTTGAATCTGTTTGTTAGAGGCTAGAGAGACTTTTCCAGGTTCATGCTATGCTGGTGTAAAGCCTGGTGTGCAGAAATTGTAGATAAGAAAAGAATAAACAACAAGAGAAAGAAATCAACCGTGAGTCCAGTTCATTTTTTTTACTTATTGAGGACTTTAAAAGACTAACCTCCCCTATCAGGGCAGAGACATATAGGAGTTACAGAACTTTTACACTACTATTTCTTCTTGACAACAAGGCCCTTCCTCAGGCAGAGAAATTATTTTTTAAAAAATTAAAATTCATGTTACCAGGGTATACTGGTTGTACTGCCAAAACAGAGTCTCTAATCTTGCCTCCCATCCATGCCAAATACCAGGACTTCTTTCAATCAATTCTTACTGAACCTGAGTATAAGCTTTATAAAAGAAAGGCCTGGTCTTATTCTCCACAAAACAGTCATATTTGCCTGATAGATTAAAGATCAAAGTTTTTCAAGTATTTTGGTGTTTGATTATTTTGGCTTCATGGGTCAAATTCTGGCTTCAGTTAGAAGTTAGTTAGTCCATTCACTTCACATTTGTAGTAGTGTAATAGAAGAATTTTGCGTTGATATGATGAAAGAGGGAGCAAGTAGCAGTGTTTACACACCTGTACAAAACTGAAATATATGTAAGTATATGCTAAAACTTGTTGTGTGCTTTTCCATTTTAGGATGCATTATATGGTAGGTGTTCTGCTTCGTATCTTGAGTGCCAGACAGGGAATACTGTTGTTCAGAGATTTGAGCCATGTGACTGATTAATAGTTCTATTAAACAGGAGTAATGTTCTAATACTTAAAATACTTCATCATAATTAAGCCATACTGCAGAAGAGATAATAGATCTTTCCTGTATAATATCTGTCCTGAGAGAAGCCTAGGTATATGCATCTACTACTTAAGACACACATATTAAGCAGCACATCAACCTCTTTCTCCAGTTTTTCAAGACACCCCTATGCAGCAGCTTTGCCCTTAAATGTATCAGCTGTTTGGTCCAATTTAGTGGCAGCCATGAACTTGCTGAGGGTGTTCATCCCATCATCCAGGTTATTAATGAAGACATTAAACAAGTTAGCCCATGATCAACTGCAGAAGAGCTATAACAGTGGCTACTTCAAACCTGTGACTCTTTGAACCTAGAGATTAAGCCAGTTTTCCAGCCACCTTGTAATCCATCCATATCTAATTTGGCTTATAAGGATGCTATGGCAAACTTTTAACATAAGCCTATTAAAGTAAAAGCATACAACATCCCTTGTTCCATCTCAGTTTCTAACAGGGACAGCTATTTAATCACAGAGAACTATCAAATTGCTCAAGGGTGACTTGTCCCTGGCAAATCCATACTGGCTGCTCCTAATTACATTATTTGCCTCTAAGAGCATGGAAATGGCTTCCAGAAGGATTTGCTCCACAGTCTCCTAGAGACTGAGGCCAAGCAGAGCAGGCTGCACCTCCCTGGTCACCTTTATGGTTGGCCCTTCATAAACACAGGCATAATGTTTGCCTTTTTCCAGCCATCAGAAATATTCCCTAGTCATCACAGCCTACCCAGGACAAGAGATAGCACTCCCTCCATGACACCAGCCAGCATCCCAGCCTGTCCAATGAACTGATGTATGTTCAGCATGCCCAAATGGTCCTTATCCCAGCTCTTCTCTAGTATGACTAGCACCACCTTCACTGTGATTCTGCCACAAAGAACAGGTACCTGGGAGGCCTGCAAACAGTTCTTGCCAACTATTACCAACAGATACTTATGATTTTACACATTCTTCCGTAGCTCACAAAAAAAGCTTTACAAAAGTAGATACAAAACCAATAGGAAAGAAAAATATTTTTAATTGCTTCTTTGGTTTCTTTTTTCAATGGCTTAATAGCTCAATGTCGTCAGCTTTACTCAAATTAAATATTTGGTTATGTGTTGTTTTTACTGGTTTGAAAGAGATGTAAATCTGGGAAATGACACTACAGACATCATATATGCACCTTGATTTGGTCAAAGTTAGGATACTACTGTTTGTTTTAGACTGTTTATATTGCATTTATTTTAATTTTAAGGAGCTCATGAAAAAAAATATAGGTCCAGAACAGATCTGAGCTCAATGGACCTGAAATTCTAAACCCTCATAAACAGGAGTACAAAAGCTTGACCAGCAGTCACTGAAGTCATCGAGACTTTAGATTGAACTTGTAGTTTAAGGGACTCAAATGCTAATTTTTTTTCTTAGCCACGATGAATACATTCAGTGAAATTTTGCACTGTTGTTACTTGTTCATCCCTATAACACATATCATCAAATATAAAAAAAGATAGCTAGCTAGTCAAATACTTTTAAATTGCATTCTCAAAAAGGAAAGGTAATATTGTGTGCCTCTATTAGGAAAGGTAATATTGTGAGCCTCTATTAGAGCATCTAGCTGTGTAAAAGTTTTGCCTTTGTACTAATGAACAAATTTTGTATTCTAGTACGCAGAAGCAGCAAACACAATAGTTTTCACTGCACAGATTCTTTGGGAAGGGGAATACATTGAGTTTTCTCTTCTTTACACTGCACAGGAACCACCCTTCTAAAGGAAGTTAAAATGAGCTGGTGCAGACCAGCGGGAAGCAAGACTGTACTACACCAGAGGAGAGCGTCTCAAAGGAACAATGTCTTCAAGCTGCACAGATTGCACACCATTCATGGACCAAGGCTGTGCTGAAAGGAACAGTCTAGCCCTGAATATTTTATTTTCCAGAATTCAGACTAATGAATTCTTTGGTTGTAGAGGCAACAGATTAGAAAGAGAGCTGTGAGAAAACAACATATTTTGCATTTTCAAATGCTAACGCATTGAAAACTACCAATAATATGTATTATAAGCCAAATTTTATCCTGGTGAGAACTGAAATGAATGAATTAGGATCCTTTCCAAAAAAAGGATGTGATAATGGAAAAGCTGACAGATCTTTCACTAAAGAAGCTCAGGACAGAAATCTACTGTCGTACAAATCAGTGACTGATCATGAGAAAACAGCAAATTTTAGCAGGCTTTACCTCTAAAAGTATTAAGATGATCCATGCTGTCAATAACTCAAAATGACAAAAAATCTATCTGCTGTGCTTTCACAATAAAAAAAAATTGATTTCTCAAAAATTACAGAATATTTTAAGCATTCATACTAACCGTATCTGTGGAGTTTGAGAGCCTTTTTCAAACCCTGCCTTAGAGAGAAGCTGAACATCAAGACTTCAATTTTAGTGTATATTCCAAGTAAATGTTTATCTCTCTTCAGCAGGAATGAGCTGAGCACAACCAGTGGGCAAACTGGTTTAATTGCCCACAACAGTTTCACCTTTGTTAAATGTTCTGTAGATACCAGAACACTTCTCGTAGTACTAGACTGAAAACAATCTCGTGGCAATGTGCAGGAAGTATACACATCTGTGGAATGTACCTATATATGATGGGGAAAAAAGAACAGCAGAAACAGAAAACATTGAATCTCACTGAGAGTATAGCTTGTCTCCTGGGACAAATGATCCGTGCTGTTCACAAAAAAAGAAGGAAAAAGTCACTGCTGAATGAGAGACGCAGCAATATTTTGAAGAATATTTTTTCTATTTAAAACAATATTTCTCTAATTTTTTTCTCTATTCAGCTGAATAATTTAATGGATAATGACGTGAGGTGATTTTTCAATAGCATAGTATGATAAGGGTTAGAAAATCAAATTTTCAGTAACAACTGATATTTTCCATCACTTAAGAGATGCACTTTAGAAAATTAAGTGGCTTGTTTTTCAAATGCAAAGATGTACTGAAGTTGGGCGAAGCCATAATTTCAGAATAGTAGCCTTCATGATTCCTGTTGGCACAAATGAAAAAAAAATAGATTGGTGGAAGAATTTTTGTCAGATAAGAGATCTCTGCATATTGTAAGTTGAAACTCCACCAACATTCTGTTTGTCAAGCAATGCCCCACTTTTTTCTATTAAATGGCAAATATATAAAGTCTATGTGTCATAAGGAACTGAAAAGTATCTTCTATCTCAAACCAGTTATCTTGGCATTGAACAGCTAGTTCATGCAGTCTTGAAGGACAAAAAGATTTTACAGCACTGGAGGATCTGATTCAAGCTGTTGAAATCTCAGACATTATTTAAATCAGAATGCACAATTTTAGTTCTTATCACTAAGAACTCTGGCACATGTTACAAAGGTTTATTGAGCACAATGGCTTCATTATAGTTTCTTTTCAAGCAAAAGACAAAAAAACTTTTACAAACTCAAATATTAACATGTCTTGGAAAAAAAAAATCAAGTATTTTAGTATTTTATATTATATGCAGATGGACTGTTCAGAATTTTCAACAGGCACTAGAGATACCAAGCCATAGTATCACTTGCTAAGTATAAAAAGTCATACCTTCAGAAAATTCAGTAAGCATGCATTTTGTGATAGAAGTGTTTATGTGATACATGAGGGGTTGAAAGTAAATCAAACTCTGTAGTTGCTTGCAATAGTTATTGTGCTGTAACTTTATTTTCTGATGTAGTAGAATTCTCACACATTTGAGAATTAGCAATATCTACAGTACACAGGACAACAGCTGTCAGATTCTTTTTTTAGTAGACTTTCTCTCTTAACATATGAAACATTTCCAGGAGAACTTTAAAAATTAGGTGACTCATATTCTTAATGGGCCATCATATTTTAATGACGGTTTGAAAACGTTTGTCTTTATATGGAACAACTCTCATGAATGCAACAAAGAGAACATGGTAACATCTGCAAGCCTCAATCTGTATTTAAAACATTATTGTCTTCTAAATAAATGAACTTAATATAAAATGTATTCATATTGTCACCATGAAAATATATTCAATGAAGAGCTATTTTATTGATATATCATCCTTCAAAGAAGTTGTATTTTTTAAACAGTTTCTGTCAGTACCCTGCTCCTTTCTCATTCCCAAGCCTGTGGAAAAAGCAAGGCCATCTTATGAATCTCTAGCCTTGGAAAACACTGGAAGATGGGATGGCTAAAGACAGTGGCAAATCAGTGTAAGAACCCTTGGGCAGTTGTGTCACAGGCTTTTGCTGACAAATCATTTTGTCTGTTTGTGTTTCAATTTCTCATTTACAAAGCAGAAACAACAATTCTTGCTGTCTCTCATTTTGTATTTTCTTTCAGACTGTAAGCCCCTTTGGGAAAGGACTTTGGGGATTATTCAATAATGCTGTTGCAGACTATAATAAAATAAATTCATAGTTTACTGCAGTGATGGGATTGCTTATCCAAGTCCACAGTATATGAAAATAACCTCAGCTTAAGTACATATGCATTTCAGAATACAACTAAAGACTGCAGGTTTTGTGTGTTCAAATACTTTCAAGTAAATACTTAAGATGATGTTTGGTTTTTTTTTAATATTATTGTTCTCAGATGAATATCAGTGTAAATTGCCACCGTGCCCATTCTCCTCTCCTTACTGTCTACTGGTCTTTATTAGGGATAAACCTGGTGCTCGAATACCTTGTTAATTCTCTGGTGAATTCCACAAATACCAGCTCCATCTAAACAACAGATTAACTAACACAGTTCTTTTGATTCAAAATGTCAGGTATGAAAAATAGATAGTCACTCCACATGCTCCATCCCTGCCATTCAAATGAAAAGTATTTGACATGAAGGAGTAGCCTGAGTGCTGTTTGCAAGAGTATCCAGGGAGTTGGATAATGACAATAAAGGAGACAAATAGTGAGGAATAGTGGAAGAATGTACAACAATGTTGACTGCAAGCCAGACAAGAGGAAAGAAGAGTACTGCACAGCTCACTGATCAAGAATTATCAAAAACAGTATATGAACCAGCACTTGGACAGCAATATTAAATTTGGACTTCAAACAGTGTCTAAAACTGAACACAAACCTGCATGAAGAAAAATCCAGGCAAGCCCTTCTGCTCACGACTGTTTTCATTTTAAGTCTTAAGAACCATAGGAAAGTAATGGTGACTGAACACCATGAAAGCCACAATTAGAGGCTGAGTCCTATATGGCAGTTTTGGTCCTACCTAGCTGGTCAGAGATGCTGGCACTACTTCAACCTGGAGCCCTCTAATTCTACACTTGGCTGTCATTTCAGGGGCTCCACTCTCATAGAAGATATCAGGGGCGAGAGGCACAAAATGAAACACGAGAAGTTCTGTGTGTATACCAGGTAAAACTTCACTTTGACAGTGACTGAAAACGGGAACAGACTGCACGGAGAGGTTCTGGAGCCTCCTTCTCTGGAGATACTCAAAACCCACCTGGACACAATCCTGTGCAACGTGCTCTAGGTGAGTCTGCTTTAGCAGGAGGGAATGGACCAGATGATCTCAGAGATCTCTTCCAATCCCAACCCAAATCATCCCACGATTCTGTATTTTCCAGCTTCTGAAAGGAGAAATAAATGACTAATTAAGTAAATCTCTGAAGCTGACAGAAGGCTAAAGGTATTTAGCAGATCACTAAGCTGGAATAGTCACAAAAACAATACAAACTACATGCCTTATTGAGCTAAATTATAGAAACTATAAAAATGAATGCAAAACAGCAGAACACAAATGCCTTTAAACAAGACAGATTTTTGCGAAAAAATTTGAAAACAGCAGTGTGACAGTAAAATTAAAAGAACAGCAGTTAGAAAAGAGAGGACAAAAAAGACTGAAAATATTCATATGAAGGACTTGAGGAAGTGTAAGGGAAGCATCATTTCCCTCACCTTGATTTCTAAATTTGGAGCAGAAACTCAAGTAGGCAGTGACTGTGTCCATAAAACAAAACATTAGAAGCTTGTACTTCCTTATGTAAACAAGAAACAGAGGGCAAGTGACATGATAGGATTAAAAAACATTTTAATATATGAAAGTTTAATAATAATAATAACAACAACAACAACAATAATAATAATGCTGTTACTATTCAGGGAAGATGAGAAATCTCCAATGTTGTTTCACGGATACCTAATGTTATGCAAGTTTCTGAATTACTAATTCCAAGATACATATAAATGGGGGACAGGATAACAGCACATTAAGAAACCCTAAGAAAATAATCAATACAAATGGGAAAAATATAATTTTTATTGCTTCATCTGAAAAACAGGGCATTACTACTGGGCTTCCAAAATTCTTGAATTTCTGGTTTACCCTCTCTTGCCCCTGATGGTTTCTATTTTCTTATTTGAAATTCCATCTTATTACTTAAGGAATACAATAAGCTAAAAACCATCACACACATTTTTTAGGATTATTTTATATAGACAGCACAGAACACAATGAGAATGTATCAATATAAGTGACAAGGGTAGCATATCCCATAGTACACATGGTAGAGTAAACACAACTGGATGGTGGGTCTCACTGAGTCAACATGGGATTCCAATTTTTATTTGTCTTTTTAAAAATTAAAGGCTGCTGGAGCAAAGTGCAGCACAAAGCTCAGAAAAGAGCTCACAAGATGAGGGCTAAGACTTATCGCTGGCCTCAGCCTTTCAAAAGCTCTGGGTTTGTGTGATTGAGGGCTTAGAAAGTAATTTCTCTACCATAAAAAGTGATGCTTTCAACTGTGACATGATCAGTAGTTCCACCTCAGAGGACTGTACTTTATTTGCATCTTATGGTAATTTTAATGATGTCATCAACAATCTCAGCTTGTGAGAGGATGGGGTGTTTATGGAACAGCAGAAATGAACTTTTTGAGGTCAGGGAACCAACTGCTTAGTTAATTTAAGTAACTTAGAGTACTTTGATGCTCAAATGGGGAAAAATTGTCAGTGGCAGAAAGTACGAAGCACCATGCTTCAAGGTGCTTCACACATCTAGTCAGCTTTATCAAAGCACTAAGCTTGTAAAAAGTAGAAAGCATACCTTATTTCACATATCACTTACAATAACTGTTTTAGTTACATTTCTGTATTTCTGCTGCCCTAAAAATATCTCCATGGGAGATAAGAGAGGTGCTAGAACAACCAGATGGCACTCGCTTATATTTATAACATTTATGTCTGGTGATAAATTGCATGAAACATGATAAAAGATTAAGAAATGCCTGTACTTCAATGAAGAATAAAGCTTTAAAACTAATTTTTTGAGGTTATATAGTAATCTCAGCTATGGTTTGAGACATTAAGATGGACAATGCAAAGAGTTGTCTGTAATTTGCAGGATGTAGCCCTAAAGTACATGAGAAATGAGCTAGTCTAAGTCCCGATTTTTGGTATATTCACACACGTACATAAATTTTGGCATAAAAATAATTCCACGATTACGAAATGTGTTTTGCAGAATCAAGGTTTATTCAGGACCATTTCCCCTCCTACCTTAACATGGAGCAACTAAGGAAAATAATACTTGCAAATTTACAAAAAAAATTTTTGTCTTGGTTCTGCTTCTGCAATGGCTAAAGTAATACATTACATCCCGTGAGATTTTCTTTTTACACCTTCCTATAAATTTGCACATATAAATATCAGTAAAAGACACAATGGATTCTTCATATTCACTGAGAGATTAAAAGCTATCAAAACCCAGCGTGGCTGAAGAGACCCCAGACCCTCATCCACTGCAGAGCAACCTTTTGTCACTTATCAGCACCACTTCCCTTTGGCAAGGTAATAACTCCATGAACATATTTTCTCTCAAAACTAGTAATACCTGGAATTTATTTGACTAATGGGGCAATACAACTAATGCAAGTATTTACACTTCAGCCTGTTACTCTTTCAGTCATTGGGACTTCTGTCCAGAGAATGATTAATCTCACTGGGAACTAAAATAAACCAGATAACCACACCCTTAAATGCATCTTTTTATATTTGCTCTAAAGAGAGCTCTAGAATACCAAGGCAGCTGGAGGGTGTTTACAGTATAACATCCAAAAGTAAATGAGATATTTTACTCCAGGTTTCCTGTATTCCAAGCTTTCAGCTACTGTGTTATGCTTTTTTCTGCAAGACCGAGGAGCCCATTAAGAGATTTGTCTTCCATCAAATTTTTTTCTTGCTGCTACTTTGCTTTAACACAGAAACTATCCTATTAGGGTTTCTGTAGTTCTGGGAGACAATCCTGTATTTCTTGCCATAAAACCACTCTTGTTTGTCAATACACCATCTGTGCTACATACACCATGCTTGGGGGTATGACCTGCTGTTAGTGGTCACACCAATGCCAAACAGGGAAAGTAAGCAACTTCCCAAACGATACCTGAAATTCCTTACATTATACAGCGTTAAGTTATCCCTGTTGATTTCTTCAGAGCTCAGGGAGTGCATGCCTAGCTCTCTACCCATTAGGATCCCAAGTCTCTCTGACAGCCACTGTCCCACAGCACAGTCCCCGTTGCTG
The DNA here is from genome assembly GCA_013397245.1 of Thryothorus ludovicianus. Lineage (NCBI taxonomy): Eukaryota > Metazoa > Chordata > Aves > Passeriformes > Certhiidae > Thryothorus > Thryothorus ludovicianus. The sequence continues at coordinate 157,128 of VZTB01001030.1, forward strand.
TAAACATCTTGCATTTTTGTTCTTAGATCTGTGACTTCCCGTGAAGTAGCTCAGCTCTGCCTCACAGAAACATGGAGACACTGACACAAGTGCTTGGGACCTCTGTAAGGTTCAGAAAATGATGCCTCGCCACCACTCTTCTCCTATCTTCATTTTCTACAGCTTCCTCCTGCCCACTCTTCTTCAACCTTTTTCTGGGGCCCCACCAACCCAATCTCCTCTTGTCCATTCCGGTTTTCGTGCCCTGCGTTGTGCTTTCACCTCTGCTCTCTTCACTGTAAGTTAACACTGCCCCATTTAAATGGGATCATTTTTCACTCGATCTCGCTGCTCTCCGTTTCTCCTTTTACTTCATTTTCAAATGCCACCTGTGAACTCAACTCTTCATTTTAAGCTCTGAAATCAGCTTCAAATCCACCTCCTTCAGTCAGAAAGCTCTCACACGACCCCAATGACCCAATTCCGACACGAGCTCAAAGCCAACGCTCCCCTGATCCCCCCGACACTGCCACCTGCCTGCTACGTTAAAGGGCCTTTTCCTCCCAGCTTCCACTACCTTGATGGTAACTATTTACCACAAGCAAAACATTTGAGCATTTCCTTGCTGCTCCTCGCGGGACACCTGCGGTCCCCAGCAGGCTGGGGCTGAGGCACAGGGCTCGGGGCTTTAGTCGAGGCGTGATCAGAGCCCCAGAAGGGCCGAACCCGGGTGACTCTCCCGCCGCTTCCCTCAC
>VZTB01001030.1:157992-286496 GCA_013397245.1 Thryothorus ludovicianus
GTGGGCGCCGCCTCCCCCGCGGGCAGCCCGCTCGGGGCGAGGGCGGCGGCGCGGCCGCCGGGCCTGCGGAGCTGGTGCCCGTCAGCGCTGTATCCACGGCCGGACCTGTTCAGAGCGTAATTTCCGAGGCACAAGATGGCATCTGTCCCTCCTTTTGCCTTGTGTTCCCCCTCCCGCCGTGCGGTTGTCTCGCCATGATTATTGCATTTATCCGTTTGTGCCGCCCGTACATCCTCCCTGGCGCTCTGCCCGCTGGAAGCGGGGAGGGAAACGGCCGGTCCTGCTCGGCGGTTTCCGGCTTGGCTGCCGGGCTGGGGCGCAGGTTGCGCTCCCAACCCTCCCGGGGCCGGCCGGCTGGAGAGGGGTGGCGGGCCATCCTCTGCTTAGGTGTAATGTCACATCTCGGGCCAGCGCCGAAGCTGTAACAGCTGGTGAAATGGCAATTCAGGAACCCCACATTTACGATTTAATGTTTATAATTTGTGAAAGGTTCATCTTGGTAATCAGATTTATTTTGCATCCATCCACCTGACCCATGAAAGCTGCTCTAGTCCTTCAGAAGAAAAAAGGGAAATCGGATATTACTTGAAACATTAGGTCAGTTTTTAGTAACAGAGGGGGGTGAAGGGCACTATGCTCTTTTATTTGTCGATATCATTATGTGTAGGTTCAGTGCCATATGTAAATAAGTCTGTTCCACACTGTTTTGCGTAAAGCTGATAGCCTCAAGGATCTTTGTGACCCCTCTTAAAGCAGTAATTCAGGCTTGCCTTAGTTCAGAGGTGTAAGTGTGAAACTGACTCTGGTAATCTCAGGATTACATCCTTTAACCCCCTACCGCCAAGTTACATTGTGGTAGTACTTGGGAAGCTTGGCATTGGAGTTCTTCTGTTCGGTGGCTTGTGGTATTTTCTCCCTGCCTATAAGCCTTGCTTTAAACCAAGATGACCTTTTATTTCCATGAAGCACCTGTTTGTTGGCTTTTGTTCTCCCCATGTTTAATTGTGTTATCCTCTTTCTTTCAGTTTCTTGATAGATTTTATTTAATTTGGGTCTCAGAAAGCAGCTGTGGCTCTTGTTTCCAAATAAACTTCTTGGAAATAAACTGTTCTTGTGTTTTGCTTTAGCCAGACTCTTGTAGGGACGAAACTGTTTGATCACTTTTCCAAAGTGTTGGACAGAGAAAACGGTGGGCTGGATTTTGGCGTCTGCAGTGCAGATGGCATTTGGTTGTGGTCTTTTATCTGATTTTTCTCATAATCCACTCTTTCCATTTTGTCTATCCAGTGTTCTCATAGAAGGAGTGGAAGAACCCCTTGACAGTGCTGTCTGGCACAGACCTAGAAGTTGCAGTTCTTACTGGTAATGACCAGCAATGCCTCATTTAGACTCATTTAGCAATTTTTTAAACTGCTGTTTGAACAACGTTTTGGTTTAAAGTTAGTAATGTAATGGTTTAAGATTAATGTTAATACCACTGAAGGAGGAATTTAGTGTCGAACCACAGAGATCTTTTGAGTTGTGAACTGCCATAACTGGTATAACCAGTCGTGTTTTGCACATGACAAACTCTACTGGAAGATAATGTGGTAGTTAAATGCTGCCAAACTCAGTCTAAATGAGTTTTCAAAGTTTCTTCACTGTCAGAACTTCATGCGTGAAATATCATTGTTTCCAGAAAGGCACCAGCATTTTATTCAAGAATCTAGATGCTGATCAGTGGAATTTGTTTCCTTTTCAGTTGAGAAAAAAAATTAAATGCATTTTAGATAATGGTGCTTTCTTCTGTTGTGTTTGTTGGAGTTGAGATTCAAATATGTTCAATATGTTACTGCAGATTTGCAGATTCAAGAAGACCAGTTAGGACTTTATGGAAGGGGGAGGTTTCATTAACATTTTTCTTTTAGAAGTTTATATTAGTGCGGGGTGAAGTGGATCACACAGAGCAAAATAAAATTCCTGTTGAACCCTACTGCAATGTTAAGGGTTTTTTTCTGGCTTAATAGAGTTTCAAGCCCAACCATCTTGCCAGTTCTTCTCTGTTATCCATGCATTACACAGTTGTTAAACTGTTCTGATGATTTCTTATGTAACCTTTTCTTGAAGAAGTGAATAATAACAGCTCTTTTCAATCTTCAACTAGTGTTGAAAGCTCTTGGTACGAGTTAGCATTAAAAAACTGTGCTAATATCTCATCTAAACAAGAAGACAAAAAATGTTCTTGAAGACTTTTTAATACTTTTTTTTCAAAATCACCTCCAAGAGTATTACACTGTAATTTATTCTTCAAGATGTTTTGCTGCTTCTCAACTATAAAATCACTCTGGAGACAAAATTATGCCATGCAATGCAAAAGCATTAAAAATACAAAAGCCCAAAGAGTGAAGTTTGTTAGAGCAAGAACCAAACAGTCAAGAACAGTAGAAACATTTGGCCTTTTAAGTGTTGCTGGTAATAACAGTCTCACAGTACTTTTTCCTGTGGCTATTGTTAGCCACAGCAAACTGAGGGGCATTTTGACCAGTTACACAATTGCTTACCTCAACCTGGAGAACTGTCTGTACCAAGTCACTGAAACAGCACTGGGGTCCATCTTGCATGTAGCTTCATAGAGATCACCACTGCTCTAGGAACAGCCAGCTGGTGTGCCAGGATATTCCTGAGAGCAGTGATATAAAAGTTGAGTGGACTGTGTGTCCTCTGAGAATACACAGCCTGTACTGGTGGTGTTTACTCAAAGGGCGGTGCAAGGAGGTCACCCTGTATTGTTGTTGCTCTGCATGCTAAGGCTGTTTTGTTAATAGAATCTTTTATCACAGATGTGAAATAATCTCCAAGGGAATCTGGAGAAAATTATTTTCTCGTGTTCCCTCCTCCAGCATTGTTTCCCCTTGGGTATACAATAGATTCAGAAGCCTTCTGGCGTCTGAATGGACGAAAAGGCAGGAGGGAGGCAGATTAGTGAGAGGGTTGACTGTGCCAGCAAACAGGGTATCTAAATAAGAGAGCCATTAGTTTGAAATTCTAAAACCTTATATGTTTGTATGTAATATACTACACATGCAAAAAGTTTCATGATTTTTTTTTCATTCACTACTTTTCCCATAGTTTCACAAAAGGAAAGTTTCCCAATATTAAGACTCTAGACTGTTTACAGGTAGAGTGTGTCAGAAATCTTGTCTCTTATAATCTATACACAGTGTATGTTCTATGTGATATTTTGTTTAATAATATTCAGCTATTAAGTTTACAAATAGTGGTTCTTAAACTAAGAGAACAAATCTGTATTACAAAACTATTTGATACTCATTTTGGAGAAACAAAGCAAGTCTGCATTTAGAAAAAGATAAAATACTGCACAGTGAATATCCCCAGTTCTGCTCATTTGCAGTGAGCTTGCACCTGCCATTCAATGACTTGTACTCAAATTATTCTTCCATGATATGCATGTAGTACTTGCAGTGCTTACCTGGTTGTCTCACTGTTCTTCACAAATATAAGTGGAATACTTTGCTAGTGAAGCACAAGATGTTACCTGAGAGAAAACTGATACTATGTACTGTTCTTACGTTATTCCACAATAAGCAGATGAAAAACCAGGATAATCTGAAAAAGACATTTAAAATTAATTTTTGGTGTGATTAAATATCTCTGTGCAAATGATAAAGTTCTGTGTGCAAATGAGCTTATCTGGAAAGTGCTATTGTTTGCTCATCAATCTTACTGTCTACCAGAATTTATTTGAAATATTTTGTTCTGAGACTATATGTACTCTGTTGTGACTTCATGTGCCATTCTTACCAGTGTTTTTAAGATAATCCACTAGGTTTATGAATTTTTCACTCAACTGTTTAAAAAACACTCAGTAAAACCCTCAACCCAGCTCCAAGTATCATTTCAATGCATTTTGTGCTCTAGAAAGGAGATCACTTATCCCTATAAATTTGACTTGATAGTTTTTGGAATAGTATGACAGATATATAGTATCAAACAGACACAAATTTATTTTTTTTTAGTGAGGAGTGATAACTGTTGAGTTGGTCCTTGCACTTTGTGGGGACAAAAACAAGTTTTAAAAAGCATGTTGACAATGCCAAATTTCTTTTTCGTGTTGGCTAAAAGTTACTTGTAACTGCTCAAGTACTGAAAACCAGAGTGGTTCAGATGGACTTATACTCTTTAGTTCTTGGTATAAGTGAGCAATAAACTCTCAAAGGGAAAATTTGCAATTTGTCTGTTAACTTGTAGACATCAGAGTCGGGAATAGAAAAATAATGCCTAAATGATAACATAAGAAACATGGCCCTGGTTATTATCCTTTTTTCAGGCTACACCAAGAACTTAAGTAGAAAAATTTCCCACATTAATTGTGTATTCTGAAATTAGAAGTATGGCAATTGTGTTTTGGAATAAAGTGACTCTTGACAGATCTCTCTGCAATACATGTGACCCATAAATGCCCTGCATAGAGTATTAGAGTCGGTGTGAAATTGAAAGACAGATGTCAGTGCTACAGCTTCACATTTGGTTGGATGTACTTGTGCTGACCCAAAACATTCTGATGTCTCCATGCCTTGTACGTGGTTTCTTACAGTGCAAGTCCCTCATCAAACAATCTTAGTCATTTAAGATACCTGCTGGTATTACTGTGGCTTGTTCTCCAAACAGTTTAGTAGCTTAAAAAAGGAAAGTGTATTGGGTTGAGTCAGACTACCTCCTTGGAGAACAGACCCCAATTTCTCTGATACTTCTGTTAAGTACGTGCTTGGGATTTTTCTGCACATCAAATTTGGCAGGAGTAGGGGGCATGGTAGAGTTTGGGGTGTTTGTTTTTTTTAATTCCTTGAAGATTCAAGACGAATAAATGAAATAGAATAAATTAGTAGTTTTCTGGGAGGTCTCATAGGCCTTGGTAGAGAGGAGAAGGAAATGGCAAAAACTGTTTAGAAATGTTAGTTCCAGAAGTGTTTGTAGTGAAAGAGAAAATTGATTTCGGGGGACTTAACAGGATATGGCCATGTCCCAAGGACAGTGTTTCTCAGTATGCTGCTGAAATTTTCTTTTCCCCCCAGTAATTCAACTGACCCCCATGAAATCCTAGTTCTAAAAAAAGGGGAATAGAGCAGTGCTCTCACAGCATGATTTATCTTTGTAGTTCAGGTGCCTAATGCAAAAAGCATAATTTCTATGTGTACAGAGCACAGTGGTGAGGCTCAGATTGAGGTGCTCAGCATTGCTCTTTGGAGGTTCTGTTCACTATCTGAACAGCGACTTAGTCTTGAGAGGCTTGGTGGTAATTTAGGCACAAAATTTAGATAAATGTAGTCAAACAGGATGGTTTTTCCCCCTCTCAGCATCTCTCAGGTGTATGAATATAGCAGGAGCCTTCGCTGTGTAACAGATGCCATTTATCCTGTGCTGCTTTTAAGGATGTATGAAATTTCTTTCTAGGTGTCAATTCCTGAAATAGATTGAAAGAGTAATTCTGTGGATACTGCAATCTTGCATTTCTTCTGAGAACTTGTGGGTAATCTCCAAGATAGACTCTTTCCAGGATAAGTAGCAAAGCTGTGGATCAGTCTGAGACAAAGGATTAGACAAAAAGTTGTAATGGATGGAAGGAACTGCTAATGCAGCACTCACAGACCAATTTGCAAAGTTTTTGAATTAATAAACAAGTGCATCAGTGAGTAGTCTAACAGAATGAGCAGACTTCTGGGTTTAAAGCTAAGCATGGATGATTCTACAGGATTAGAGCATCAATATTGAGAATTAAGAGGTTTAGAGGAAAAATTAAATCTTGTCATTTGTCATAGATATAGCTTGAACTCTAGATTCATTTTAGGTGAATTAGAGTGGTGGCTGTTCTTGTATTTAAGAGTAGGGATACTTCTAATTTTGTGTATAATCTTGATGCTGAAAGACCCAGACTTCAGCTTTCATTCTTTTTCTGCATTGACAACATGGACAATTCAGATCTACAGGCTGTTATTTTCTCTTTTGCTCGGGAAAGGAAAAGTCAAACACCATTTGAAGCTCCTGGTCTGTGTGTTTGTAGATGCACCAGAGAAGATAAAACTCACCATATCTAGTCCTCATCTTGCAGTGAGACTGCTTTTTTTTTTTTTTGCAGACCCATTTATTTGGTTCAGTTGGATCACAGCTTCCAGGGAGCAGAGTGGAGGAGATAGGTTGTCAGCCAAGAGCTGTTGGAGGCACAGATGGCCTCGATTCCCTCACCTAGACAGATTTTCTTCCCTTCAAAGTATTTTACATAAATGAAACTATCACTCTTAACTTTTATATATAGAATTCTTTTAATTAATTTTTGTTGTTGTTGTTACTTAGCACCACTGTACTATTACTGTATTAAAAGTTTCTTGGAAGATTATTTGTTTTAATAAAACCGTTGACATAAGTAAGTCAACTGCAATGCGTGATTCTGCCATATTTAAAGTTATAAGTTGCAAGGGTTTTAGGATATGGAGAGTCTGTTGGGATTTGAGGAGCCACAGAACATATCTGCTTTGAAAGAACAGCCAACATAGAGGACAGTTCTGTCAGTGGCAGTGCAGACTCTTCTGTGTGTTTTTTGATGAACATATTGCCTTCATGTCAGGGTTACTGACTTCTGCTATGCTGTTTGTTCAGTTCCCTTTCCTTGCTTCTGGATGTATCTCAAAAGAAATGAGTTATTCAATCTACTGCCTTCCTACATAACTTCTAGGTCATCTTTGGATTTTAGATTTGCTCTGTACATCAGCATTTATAATGTTTTTGCAAGGATTTCAGCTCATCTCTTTGTTCTGTGATTGATCAACAGTTTATTTTACATACAGTCTTCAGAGTTGAAAAGGTTCCTCTTTGATGCCTCTGGTTGCATCCTGATACTTTTCTGTGTGAGCTGTTGTCTGAACTAAGAGCACAGTAAGAGCTATGTAACCAATGTTCAGACAAAAAGAGGTACTTGAATTAGGAGTAAAGCTTTTGTTTGTTAGGTTGAGTTTTAAACTGATTTCCTCATAACCTAGGAGAGTATTTAAGATTGGAACTTTATCATGCCACTGAAAAAGAGAAGTAGTGTGAGTGACAGTGATACACAGACTTGTTTGTTTTCAGTGTAGCTGTTGGAGAGAAGGCACTCATACCATCTTTTTCTTATGCAAATAGAATCTAAAGATTATTCATAAAGCTGTTCAGCTCTTGGGAAGCCAGACAACTTACACTGCAACAAAATATACTAAAGCTAAAAAAGAGAAGCAAGCTTGTACAAATGTTGTACAGAGCATGAGCTGGAGGGTAATCCTTCAAATCACACAAAACACCATGAAAGCATTTTCCTATTTGCGCAGAAAAATTTTTGTGTTTATTCAAATGATCTTGGTGAATATAGAGAACAGGAGTAGAAATGCCACTTGCTAATGATGAGTGTCCCCCATCAAGTTTCATTCCCATGTCACAGCTAATAAAATTTTTCAGTAGCATGATGAGTATGGCAGAAATAGCATGAAGTTCTGTGTGTGTTCCAGCTTTTATGGCTTCCTGTGGAAATTATTTGTGGTCAAATAGTTTGTCACCCAGAGAAACTCTGCCACAGTTGGCTGTTTGCAAGACCATCTTGGTTTCAGCATTTCTTCTTGTCTGTGGCAGGGCACTGCCTGAGTTCAGCTGTATTATGCCTGAAGCCAGACCGAGTCTAGAAACAGTTCTGATGTATTTCAGTGTCCAGGCTGTGCCTGTCTTCTCTGGCATCAGTCTGCAAACAGGCTGGTTTGTGGAAAGTGATGCTGAGGCTTCTTGGTGGCTCCTCAAAAACACCTGCCAGGGATTTTCAAGGTTTTGGCAGGGCTTGTGACCCCAGCTGGTTCTGTATGGAATGGGTATTTCGGCTCTGTGATCTCCTGTGTTCCAAGAAGATTTATTATAGGGCCAGCTCAAGTTTAATGCTTAACCTGAGGTAGCATTAGGCTCTCTCAAAACATTTAGAAGCACTTGCAAAATTACTGGAGCCATGAGTGGACTTCTTCAGGAAGCCTCAGCTCCATCACTGTGAAGTGGTTAAACATGGGTTTGTGTACAGTTATCTGTCACATGGCACTGCTTTCTCTGGCGTGAATAAAGCACGTATGCTTGCTCCTGACACCCACTCCCTCATCTGGAGTATCCCTCCCTTTTGTTTGTCAGGATAAAGTCTGCCATGGAGGTCAGAGGTGTTGTGTAACTCTTTATTGTCAAATATCATGGAAACTTCCCAATACAAATGCTCTCATATAAGGTGATGATTCTTTTTCCTTCGTTAATCATTTTCAGTATAATACTATTTATTGAAACTTTTGTTTGTTTGTTTTAATACACTGAGACGAAAAACAAACAAATAAAGTCCCTTACATCAACTCTTTGTGGCAAATAAAGCTTGTTTTTATATCTAAAACTTTATGATAATATGGGTAATTTTAAGTTTGACTGAAATTTTTGGAGAGAGCATTGGTAGATTCAAGTTAGTGTCATGTGCTTCTATTGTACCCAATTCTGGCATAGACCAACTGGTGTGTTACTTCTCTTCCGGGCATTTGTCTTGTTCTTCGAAAGCATGAGAGTTCAAAAGTAGTGACAGGTTATGTGCTCATTCTTATCTCTCTCTGCGGGCTCAGGGCCAGCATTTTGTGACTGTAGGGAATCTTCTTTACATGGCTGTGAAATGTTACTTGTAATTCTTGGATAGTTCTCTGGGCTGTTTCCAATCCCCTCCTATTAGTATCTCTCACTTTTTGAGACCAGACTTAGATTTTGGTATTTCTTTTAAAAAAATCTCACTGCTTTCAGCAAAGCCATATGCTTTTAATAGTGCTTTTTTAGAGCTGAACCAGTACCTTAACCCTTTTTGGTTCCTGTACTTGGATCAGACTACTGTCCAGACTACTACAACACATGAAGTAAGAGATTCTATAAATAAATTAGGGGCCTATTAAATAAATGCAGAGACAATTTACTGCATGTTATTTTTTAACAACTACATTTCTTTTTGTTCCATGCTAGTACTTACTAAGCTGTCTTTGCAAACTGAATTCTCATTTAGAACCAAAAGTTAGCTCCATGCTGGAAATAAGATGAGCCCAGGGATTGAGTTGGTGTCCTGAGCTGCTGCTTGTTGCCACTGCTTAATTCCAGCAATCTCCTTGGCATGGTTTTTATCTATACTATCTGGAACTCTCTGGGACCTTTTTCCCTCCTGGCATGTTTTGGGTGATATCACATGCCATGAGCCATTTACAGCAGACAGTGTAGGTAAGGCTCCACTTCTGTTTCCTTCCACCCTGATTGGCCATAGGACACTATCCTAGCAGGTTTTGTAGCCTCAGACACCTCAGATGCCATCTTGTCACACAGCAGAACAGAGAATGCATGCCCACCTTTTCATACCATGAAAATATTGTCCACTTTGAATGAAAAAATTCCCACAAAGATAATCTTTAGGGCATAAGGATGCTATGTAGATATACTGAAAGAGTATAACTAAGAACATTTCAGAGTCACAAAGGGGAGGTCAGATGTTTAGGAAGAGCATGAGCTGTACTTGCAAATTACAACTGTTTCACCATGACCCTGTTTATTTTTTGTAGGGACATTGGTTTCCAGGAGAAGCAGGTGGATGTGTACAGTGAATAAGGTCTGTGCCTTGCACCTTTTCCCCATACTGGTTGCTTATACTTTGTTCCAAGTAATGTACGTGTTATCCCACCTAGATAGGCTGTTCTTTGCTTCCTGTCAAACCAAGTATGCTGCTGAATAACTGAGTCATGGATGTGTATACAAGCTAAATCCTTCGGTCATATCTCACTCACACCCCCACAGTTGACTTAAAAAGGACCAGTGTGAAAACAGTGAAGTCAAGTATATAAAGGTATTAGAAAATGAGTTAATAGTGCCTGTGCCTTTGGCTCTAGAAAGAACAGCAAAGCATTCTGTATCTTGTCTGGCTCCATGGTTCTGTAACACAAACAATCTGAAAAGATTCTTTCTTCCTCCATTTTTAGCTGTTGACCCTTACACTTAAACTCTGGTCTGAAGATAGAGTTATGAATTTTCTCATGGTCTCTCCTGCAGTGCTTAAGAACATTTCACAAAAGTTCCAATTCAGGGAAAATTCCTGCTCTGATATAATCTTGCAGTATCTCATGGAACTTTGCCAGGAAGTTTCACAGGTACTGACAGCAGAGAAGTTAGACTCAGAAATCTGGGATTTGGCTCCATTCAGCTCCAAATGGAAGTGCATGTGCTTCATGCTTGCAGGAAGCATTCAGGTTGTTTGCATTCCCTTGTTTGGCTTCCTGCAATCTGTTCCAGTCCTTTTGCCTCTCCAGTGCTAACCACACTGTCTGTGTGCAGTACTGTGCTAGATACATTTCCAACATCACAACTCCCCTTTGTAGCCCCTTTTCTTTCTTACTTGGATTAGTGCCAAAGTTCAGTTTCAGCACCATTACCTCCCTAGCTGCTTTTTCCATTACCGTTTTCTCAGTCAGTCAGCTTCATACCTTAGTGGGGCCTGTTGGTGTATTTATTCTGTGCCTCTGCTTGCTGAAGTCCATTCCCCAGCAGCACCATCCATCTCACCAGCTTCATTTTGGTCTCATCCAGATCCTGCTGCAGTGCCTCCATTCCTACGTTAACCATGCTGAGGAACAGTCCTCTAAAAGCAGCAGAGGATTGTTGTTTATGAGTATCTGGCTTGGCTGCTAAATTTGGCCTGGAAGGAGTGTGCTCAGGTGCTGGTGGGAAGTGATGTGCATGCCATCTGGCCAGCTCAAAGTATAGTGGGAAACTTGAGTATCCAAGCTGGAGACAGTAACTTATAAAATCTAAAGTTTTAATGTGTACAAATCCTATTCTATCCTCAGGAACTGTGGTGTCCCTCAGAAAAGCCATCTGGTCATTATATTTCACATCTCTGACTCAAGACATGATGTAACTAGTGTTTTGAAAAAATAGATCAGTGGGATATAGGTAAAAAAAAAAGGCAAAAAGTAGTTGAATTTTGTTGTGGCTAAAACTTGGAGGAAAATACTTGACTGAGGGTAATGCCTAGTGTGGACAATTTTGGCATGCCTCATCAAAAGTCACTGAATTTAAGCCTGGTAAATTTGCTTTTTCTTGAAAAACTTGCTGACATGATGGATTGGCATTACTAATGGCAACACTTAAATCCATTTGTAATGGATTTTCATGAGAATTGTGTATTACACAAGGAAGACATTTGGCTCATAAATTGGAAAGATTTCCTTTGTGAAATGGTAGATAAGATGCTGCAGCATAGTAATTGTCTGAGGGAAAGATACAGGATTTCTATTCTTTAACTTAAGAACTACAGATACTTGTATTAACTGATAATTTCTTACTTAGGTCTCTGAAGAAAACAAGAATCATGGAAGGTCATAAATAGTAAGTATTTAAGTATTTTTTTTTTATTCTAAAGAGCTGATAGTGTTTGGTATGTTGATTAGTTAAATTGGTTTATCAGTCTCATAATTCAGGAATTGATATTAGTCCCAACACTTTTTCTAATTCTTTTGTGACCTTACATTAGTAGCTCATTTTTAGTCCTTGCACCTTGCCTCCAAAATTTCCGGTGACCTCAGGTGAGGTAGCTCTCAAGGCTGGTTAACATCAGATGAATTATGGTGTTTTCTTCACTTGACTACTGAAGTGAGTTCTCAGTTATTTTCACTGCTGTAGCAAAGTCAAGGCACACAACTAGCCTGGCAGCTAAGGCCTGTATAACCCCTTCTTGTGAGAAGTTTGATGGATATTTTTAATTATTATTAAAGTAATGGTATTTTTATTAAACTCTCACTTTACGTTTTCTCATAATGCAGGAGGATTTTTTTTATTCATTAAAGGCTGTAAATTTTGTATTTTAAAGGTGCAGCATGTATCAGGTCAAAATAATCTTTACCTAACTTGATAGGCTGTCTGTTGTCAGTGTGTGTAATGGGTTGTTTGTAGAGAATTCCAAATAAAATGTGGTATGTTTTGTAGATGTTTATTATTTCCTGCTGTAGCACCAAAGGCCTTTATTTTAATTGATAAATTGAACTCTTGGAACTAATATTTGTGTAGAATTAAATAGATAAATATCTTTGCTTTTCAAGTTTAGTGAAGAAGCCATGAAGTGCTCTATATAAGTACTTTTAAAGATTATGTCCCTGCTCATTTCCAGTTTAATTTCTTACCATCTTTTTGGTGATTAAAGCACTATTGCCTAACTTGCTGATTAAAAGTAACTTTAAAGCAAACAATATAACCCTGTGAAAAAAAATTCCTTTTCAGGTTAAACTATGTCTCTTGTAACTCTGTAGGGTTGTGTGTACCAATGTTGTTTTTTTTCAGAATGGCTGTATTACTTCACAGCTAACAGATAGATATAGATACATAAAATCAGAGTATCATAGGATGATTGAATGACCTGGGTTGGAAGGGACCTTAGAGATTATGTGGTTCTAATCCCCCTGCCATGGTGGGTCTCAATACATGACTTGATGTGTGTGTTGGGTCTGAAGACCTCTTGGGGTAGCATCTCTGAGCAGTCTGTGCATTGTGAGCAGAACTAGGGGTCAATATCTCACTAATGAACCACAGTTTGTCACTCCACGGGTGGAAGGTATCTTCTCAAAATAAACACAACTTACTTAAGTTTCGTGGAGTATTCAATATAGCAATTTTTAACAACCATGTATTTCTAAAATGCTGAAAGAATACCACAGCTTCTTATACATGCACCTAGGGGAAAATGCATTTACTTTTGCATTAACTAATAATGGAATAACACTTCCCAAAAGACACCAAGATATCATTATAAGGTTATATTTTCTATTAAGCTGTCTGGGTATGGCTTAAATATTGTGGAATATGGAATTTATATCTTGCACTTTTATTAGGTCTGCTACAGGAACGCAGAATTATTTGTCAGTGAAAACTAATCCTAAAGGAAAGTTTACACCCACAGTTATCATGCAGTCAGTTGTATAAAGAGAGATGTAAGATATCAGTCATGCTCAAAAAGAGATGAGTGTTCTTCTATTTTTATTCAATTACAAAAAAGGAGGGCAAGAAGTAGTCTAATCCCATTCATAAAATGAGCTGTGTCAAATCCCAATAGTGCTGAAATGGCATGAAAATTGGTATCTGCTTAAGCAACTCTGCTAGTTCACTTGAAACTTTGCTATTAGTTGTACAAAATAAAAAGTTAATTCCATGGGCTATAAATAATTTATTAATCCACTGGGAAGTATTCTTTGCAGCTGTTTATTAGGCAGTACTGGATGGTTAAGATATTCAAGTTGAAATGGTTTTATTTTTCAGAATAGGATGGGAAATATATTAATTTAGTTGCTTTGTTATTAATGCATAATGAGGAACTGCATGTTAGAATATATGTGTCAGCATGCAAATATAATATTCTAGATGGGAATGTATTAATTGAGTGTTTTAGACTTATTTTTAAAGCAGCCAATTGAAGTTTTAAATTTTGTTTGTTAATGTTATAGCAACTATCCAAGGGAATTTTATGATCAATATGCTCAAAGCCAAGAAAAATCTGTGGTCAATAAAATGCAACAGAAATACTGGAAAACAAAACAAACCCTTATAAAAGTTACTGGAAAAAAGGAAGATGAACATGTTGTGGCTTCAGATGCAGATCTGGATGCAAAACTAGAGGTTTGTAATGTTTACATAATGTGTGTTCTCTGTTAATTTTTAAAGTATTTTTATTTCCACCAAGTTTTTTATATGTGTGCACATGGGATATAACATACGTACATTTTTATAACTTTCATATAATATGTATTCCAAATTCTGACAAAAGTATCTATAAATCCATGGGAATATAGGGGAATTTTGTAACACAAAACTCCATGTCCCTCTGACTTTATTTGGAACTTAACATATCCCAGATTTATTTTCATGTTTTAGGGACAGATTTTTATCCTTTTGTTAGCAGGGGAGTCAGGAGATCATCCTTATCCTTTGCTATGTCACTTTAAAATGTTTTGTTTGGGTTTTTTTCTCCTAATAGTATTTTATTTAGTGTACAAATGACATTTTTTATATGAGTATAAAATACCACATATACTAGAAAAACATGCAATATGCCCAGGAGCAAGGTGCACAGTGCATTCTACTCTAGATTTCGAGCAGATTAGTGGGTTCTGACATGGCAAAAGAAGCTTCTGAGAGTCTGTAAAATAAAACCAAAAGAAGGAATTCTGCTGTGTGACAAATACAGTCCTATACTCAGTATCCTCAACCCTGCTGAGGAAAAAAAGTAGGTTGAAGTTCTACAAAATGAAGACCTAGAATATCTTTGAGACAAAGCAAAAAGCTGAGGACTTACTACAGAAGCGTAATGACCCAGTTAATGTCCATGTAAGTTTTGTTTGTATTGTTTTCTTACATGAGGGTAAATATTTTGCTTTCCTGCCTTTCTTGCAGTTTCTTAAAAAAACATTGACTTAGGATTCTCAGTTTATTTAGGTTTTAGCTGCAATACATGGGGCTATAGTACAAGCACAAGAATAGCAATAACTTATCACCCAGTGGTTCTACCTACAGAGTCCTCACAATGGGTTATAAATCAAGAGTATTGATGGAAAACAAGCTGGAAGTATGGAACAATATTTTATAAATACATACCTGATTTTTTACCATATCTGCTGTGCTGTAGATTCATCAGGAAGGTTGCTTTGTTAGCTCAGGTGGGATTGGAAATAGGGAAACTTGTGTTCACACAAGTGAAATAAGCATCTTTTGGATAAATTACAAGTCACAGTCCCATTTTTAAAAGACAAGACCTGTGTAAATATTTGTAGTCAAGCAGCAATGAAAGAGGGCACTAACTGTGCCTGTGGTCCATTTTGCTTCTAGCTCTGTAATGACTGATATGGTAGAGTTTAGGTTTAAGTTGCAGGCTGGAGGTTTTAGATGGACAGAAAGAAAGAATAATTTTTCTGTTTCCTAGAAACAATCTCCAAATATAGTCATGACTGACTTTTTTTACCTCTGCTTCCTTTGGAAGCTGCTGCTTTAGAAATTTGCTTATGCCAGTGAAGCTTTCAGTTTAAAGCAACAGCTTTGTGTTGACCATACCTGTACAAGTTTGTTCCACTTGACTTCACAGTGTCTATGAAAAATTCCGTATACATATTCCCACATGTGAGGATGATTGATTGATATTTGATAACTCTGTTCTACCATGAGGTTTTTAGAAACAGATTTGTACATCTTCATACCTATACAAAGATATTACCTAAAAAACCAAAACAAACCACAAGTAGTTTGATTAAGTATCAACTGTTTATTATAGTTCTGCTTCCAGAGTTATTTTTTCTTTGTTTTCCTTCCGTGAAGTTGTGATTGGTCAGTCTTCAGTTTCAGTGAATGACTTAATTGAAAGAAGAGCACAATTGATAAGAGAGATACTAGAAATATTGCTTATTGTTCAGGAAGAAATGTTCCTTAATAATTTCTACAAAAAATTCTTCCTTGTATTTTATTCCTCAGTGTTTCTTGCATACACTTGACAAATTTTTGTGTATTTTTTTTCAATATCAGCTGTTCCATTCTATTCAGAGAACGTGTATGGAGTTGCTGAAAGCAATTGAACTGTATCAAAAAAGGATTTGTTGTAAGTATGATCAAACACAGTAGTTAAAATGATAAGAAGGTCTGCATTATGGAATCATTGAACAAGTGAAAAGGTAAAAATGAAAATGGAAAACTACTAGTTTCACCCTATTCGAAAGTAAAGATAATGTTCCTTGCAGACAGCTGAAAGCAGGTTTGCTTATTTGTTTGAAGATTTTGAAGTCCTGAAATTTTTAATATTGATATAATGCTGTGATAGCAATAATAACTAGAGAAAGCTTTCTTTAATTTTTTTTTCCTGTGACATGATTGTCTTGTTTAAATTCAGAAGTATCTTGACTAGGAATCAACTCCTTTCTAAACTGTTTTACTGGTTTTTGGTTTTGATTTGGTTTTTTTGTTTTGTTTTTTTATCAGGATTGCTGATGAAGAATTTTTGGCTTATTACTAGTTTTATAATTAAGTAATGTATGCTATTATGATGAATTTGATAATGCTGACTGGATTGTAAAACTATATGGTAATTAGTGGCAGTCATTAGTGAGAGATGGGGACCAAATCTGGGAAGTTTTAAACAGCGAGTTGTATTAAATGTCCTCTAAAGGTTCTCCGCAGTTCATATTGTTTGATTTCTGGCCTGAAGGAGAGACTCCAGCTGTGAAATCGTTTTCCAATTTACTGTCTTTTCTTGAATGTTACCCGTATTTTCTCAAGCTTTTCATTTGTCGTTATCCAAAGAACGTCAGAGATAATGTGTCAGAATCAGGAGGTAAAATTGAAATGCAGAATAGCAGTGTATCAAGTTAAAAAAGTAGCAGGTGAAATCTGATGGAAAGATTTGCATCAGATGCAGATGTGCATCTTCTACCAAAGAGTGCTGAGTCTGCACTGGAGTTAACTGTTGCCGTTTTGAAAAATTGCAAGAGGATTTCAAGAGATCTTCTTTCATTGTTTTAAGCCATTCTCCCTCTCAATAGTTGATTGACATTGGTGCTATAGGAGATAGCTGCTTTAAAAGACAGAGATAAGGGCATCATGAAATGTTGTTGTAAAGTTCTTTGAGGTCCATGGTCCCAGTTTAGAAGCAGTCAGCAAATTCAGTAAAACCACTTCATCTTCCTGTTTGAAAAATTATCAGTTTGAGGTAGATGAGTTTCAGATAGTCAAACACAGTGTTTGAATTATAGAATGTTAAATTGTCAAGTAATCTTGCCAAGTAATTTGAAAATAAATGTTCTCTAAAATTAAGTATAAGATTTTTCATGTGAAATTTTGTGTAGTCAAGCAAGGAAAATGGTGAGCAAGAGAAGAGTAAGGGAATGAATTTTGGTTAGTATAACTTGGAATTAGCTTCAATAAAAGTATGCTATCAGCTGAGGCAGTCAAAGTGGTAAAAAAACTAAAAACCAACCTACCAAACCAGACAGAACCCAAAAAACCCAACACTGAAAGTTACTGCAATGAGGATGGCTCTTTTTGTAATATGACCAACCTAACTTTTTAAGAAAGAAATAGCACATTTTTCTTGTTGTGTCTTTATGCTGATGGAATTTTGTGATTCTTGTCAAGTATATTAGCAAATGTCTCAAATTAATCAGGTCTTCTGTTTACTGAATGCAGGAATTCTGTTAAATTATTTATTTTTGCTTTGTTGCTTGGACCTAAAGTGACTTAAATTGTTGTTAGGCCAGCTTTAAAGCTGTTAGAAACCAATTAAATAACATATTTGACAACTCATTTATTTTTTGTTAGTTCTATCTCAGGAAGAAAATGAATTGGGGAAATTTCTTCGATCACAGGGTTCTCAGGATAAAACAAGAGCAGGAAAAATGATGCAAGCTACAGGAAAGGCCCTCTGCTTTTCTTCTCAACAAAGGTATATGGGTCAACATTGCTGTCTGATTTGCACAGTTCTTGTGATAATGATAATTGATTCACCAATGTCATAATTCATTTGGCTGTTTGAAATGTCTGAGGAACCAATTAGTAGGAAAATTATTAACAAAATCTCCTCTAGTATTAGTAATATTAGTGACTTCTTGAATTTTGCCTGATGCTGCTTTTTGTCTTATGGACAAGCTATGTCTTTATCTTAGATCCTTTGCCTGTGCCTGTTCAGCTCAGTAGTTCTAAAGCTGTACTGGAGCACCTCCATGCCCTCTCCAGCAGTAGGGTTGTAAGGGAGCTGATGTCAGGTCCCTCTCCAGTTTGGTGGCAGTTCTCATTCTTCAGAGGAATGCTGCAGCAGGCTCACTGTGGAGGTGTCTGGGTCCTGCAAGGGAGGAAATGAGTAAGGGAATACTTTTTTCTGGGCCAACAAGTCTCATACCTCGACTAGACAGAGGAAGAAGGAGGGAGTCTGAATTCCATCTTCTGCTTGAACTTTAGTGTAAAGTCTCCCTGAGAGAAGATCCTAGATCCCTACAGAGCTCATGTAGGTTGTGTAGGGGCAAGTAAAAGGTAAGGAATCCAACTGGACACACAAGCACACTAATGCCTGCTCTTAACCAGAGTCCTTGATGTCCCACTGACCCAGTGTTTGCTCTAGAAGTTTAAGTAGCATTACCTGATAGCATTATAAGTATTGTGATGCTCTTTTTCAAGCATTAGGGCTATTAAATTATGAAATTCACCATCAATCACAAAGGAAAATTCTATTCCATTATGTTTTATGGAATTTTGGGACTTCTAACTACTGTGATAGTTTCTGGCTTTATCTTAAGAGTGCAGTTGCTCAAAATTAAGCATAGCATACAGGAGCACTGAGAATTTCATATGTTTACTTTGGGCTAGAGTTTGGTCATTAGCACCTCCAGTAACAGTCATGACTGGGATCTTCAAGACACATGTAAAGCACCTTTGAGCAAAAGTGCTGATGACTTGCTTTTTTATGAAGCTTAACTGTTAATAGAAATCTCAGGGCACATCTACATAAACTAAACTTTTTTTGGATATCTGGGTACAAACCTGTGGAATGAGAAAAAATGTACTGGAAAAAAAAAGTCACAATAAATTCACATATTATTATAGCTCTTGCTCAATACATTTTTAAGGCATCTTTTAAAAGAAATTCATATTAACATAAAACTATTTGTTTTTCTTCTTTTGAGCTATCTTCAAACTCTTGTTGAAGTTGGAGCTGCTTTTATTTATGTCTCATGCTCATAGCTAGCTCAGTAGCTGGAGATCAAGAAGACATTTCTTGGCTACTGGAGCCAAAATTAGAAATTCTCTTATGCCAAGGGACTTCCTAGCACACTGAACTGTCTCTCTGCTGGTGTGGAACTGATTGAACCCATTCCAGTGACATTCTGCTGGAAAGAAGCAGCAGGAGGAAGCAAAGCAAAAGGAGTAATCTTGTCCAGTGTTGTGGTCCCATTAGGTGCTGAGGTGGTGGCATAGGGAGGACAACAGTGTCCCCTGCTGCCTTTCCAAAGTGTGGTTGCCAGAAGAAACATTTAGATAGATGTCTAAATCTTTCAAAAGGCAAACGTCCTTCAAAGGAATTGTCCCAATTACTAAAAAACAAAAAAATTATAAAACTCGGCTACTACCTGGCAGATGACTTATTTATTTACATTTACATTTGCAGACTGAAAGGCTAATGGAAGTGCTTTTTGTGATGTCTAGCATGAAATTTCTGATACTTCTGTGATGTTTTTTCAGTAATAAATTACCTTGGGTATATTTTTATAGTTATTAAATGAAACTAGTGAAGAGGATGGTAATAACATACAAGTGGCTTGTCAAACTAAAATACATAGGCACAGTAGAAGAGGTTTCTTTTCCACTCACATGTATAATTGAAAAGTTGCTATTTGAAGAGAAGGGTTGTAAACGCAATATTCATTCAAAATTATTCTGTTTCATGTGTACTTCCAACCATGTGGTAGAATCATCTGAACGTACACTAGCACTTAAGTGAACTGTGTTGGCTGTGTATACTTTTTTTGAGTGCTGGTAAACTGTGAGGACTTGTATTAATCCTTTGTGGAAAATTTGTTTAGCATGTTCCTCTCCTTCATGCCTTCCCCCAGGTTAGCACTTCGTACTCCTCTCAGCAGATTGTATCAAGAGGTGGAGACTTTCAGATACAGGGCCATCTCCGACACATGGCTGACAGTGAACAGAATGGAGCAGTATCGGACTGAATACAGAGGAGCTCTACTCTGGATGAAAGATGTGTCTCAGGAGCTGGATCCAGATCTTTATAAGCAGATGGAAAAGTTCAGGAAGGTATGAAGTTTCCTCTAGTTTCCTAGAAGGGATTGCCTAATGAATGACAATGATGCGTGGTTTTGATTCTTCCAAGGAGGGCATAATTGAGAAGCAGTAAGGATGCCATTTATCCTAACTAATCTCTTCTTTGTAGGCTTTAAGAAAAAGCATTTTCGGTAGTATATTCAACTTCAACATCTTTATAATTGAAATAATATATATTTTGAAGAAGATTATCTAATTTTGAATACTTAGCGGTGATGCCTGAATGACTAATAAAAGATATGTCTGCTGTCAGAGAGGGAAGGGAATATTGATTTTTGCAACTAAAGAAAGAATAACAGAAGTGCTCTACTATCTGCTGCTAAATTTTGAGGGCAGTTAAAGACCAACATTTTCAAAATTTGCTATTGGATTTTGGGGAGGAGTTGCAAATCTGGAATTTATTTTTAGGTTCCTTATGCAGTTCAGCATGATTCTTTGGCAACTGCTAAAAGCTAAAACTGCTAAGGAGGCACTCTCCAGAAATAGTCATCATTCAGTGTCACTCCAGTTTGCTAAACTCCTGCTCTCCCAAAAGACTTGCAAAATCACAAGTCCTAGGTGGTAGGCTACAATTTTGCTACCAGGTGAGGGTATAGAATTTATTTAGGCTGATCCTGTCACAGTTCAGGAATGCACATGAGACCTTCACATTTTCTAGTGAGGCCTTAGAGCAGAGTTTGTTATAAGTCTATAATGTTCACAGCTGGCTTTTTATAGGTGATGGCTATCAGGATACCTGGGTTCTTAGGTATAACCAAGTGGCTCATGCTTTGAGTAAAGGCAATAAAAAAAATTACAGAAATTGTGTCATAATTGAAAGCAGAGGTCTAATAACAGAAATTGTATTACAAGTGTACAAGTATATATGTATATGGCTTAGAGATAGGTAATGTATAAAAGAGAAAACCTTTTTCATTGATGGTTTAAGCAGTCTGTAACTGAAAGTGTTTGAAGATGAAGGATATATAATTGAGGATTTTAAAAGCTTTAATAAACCATCCTAACAGGAAAGGTCTGGCATGCGTCTAACTATGCCATTTTTTGTAAACCAGAGAGGTGACAATAGCAATTAAGAAGGGGATGGAACAAAGAGTACCCCAGTTAGTCATCTAATCTTTATTTAATGCTTCAGTACAGGCTATTCCTGTAAGTCATGTGGCACCAGACATATATATTTTATTATACCCTATGGGAAATGTTTGTAATGGCAAGTTCTTGCAGGTAAAATAATTGGTATGGTCTTGGCCTCAGCTGATTGCTTATGTATAATGTTTGATTTATTTGGAAAACACTTAAAAATGGAATGTTTGAATGAATAAGGCAATACTGGTAATGGTCATAGAATACTGATTTATAGTTTTCTTGCAAAACAAATGCTGTGGAAAGCATAAATTATATAAATGGCAAAGTAATTAAAATAACATATGGTTTGTGCAGTAAGCTACTGTGGATAAAAACTTAAATGTGAAATTTTGGACATCTTGGGTTACTGTGCTTCAAGGTCAGCAAAAAAAAGAGGTTTTTTTTAAAGTTCTTACAAAACTTAGTAGCAAAAATGTGGAAATACTAAGTATTTTTTAACATTTCTAGGTCTGAAATAAATTATATTCTGACATAAAAAAATAAAAGTAGATTCTAAAATTCTATAACATAACCTCAAATAGTTAAAAAAAACCAAACTCAAAAGTCTTTTGAACATTTCAACTGAAAACCTCTCAGTTCACATTGCAATGCAGAGAACAAAAAGCTCTATATTTTGTAGCTAACAAAGTAAAGAAATGCCCCTGGTATCCACTTCCCTACATATCCCATCTGTGCAAAAGGCATATCAAACTAGTCTTTGAAGATTTAACGCTTGCAGAAAGTAAACTTTTTTCTTTTTTAATTGGGGAAAAAAATGCTGAAATAATATCCTCAAGCATAATGTTCCTAAGTAGCTGTTGGTGAGCAAGATCTAAGTTTGGTTTTAGTGCTTTACAAAAATTAATGTTGGACACTGTAGTCCTAAATAATTAGAGAAGTTTTTATTGTCTTTTTTTTCTATTTTTACTTGCAGATCTTAATTGTGCCATAGTGTGGCAGTGTAATGCTGAGGTTTTGGGGCTTATTTTGGATCTGTAGCAATTTAAGAAGTCATGCTAGTTTTGTGTTGAGAAAGATGTTAGAATTACTCGTTTTTGGTTCTTAAGTATACCGTTGCCAGAGAAAAGCGTTTTGAGCTGGAGCTGCATATTGAGTGATACACCACCAAGTATTTAGTGAAGCTGATCCTGCCAGAGCACTTGAAAGTTTTCTTCAGCCTTCTGATTGTAAAAATCCAAAGCATTACTTAAGTAAACTTCTTTTTTTTATTTCTAGTAAACAGTGCTGGTTTAATGATCTTTAATGCACCTAGTGCATCAGCAGTATTTATATCATTCAGTTAAAGGACTGTTTTTCAAGTATGTAGCCTTTTATAATGTAATCCTTAATGTATCATTATGTATACAGATATGGTGCTTGTTTTTGGAGACCAAAGCTAAATCAATCCAGATGGGTTTTTCATACTTTCCCTCAGAATAGCTCAGGCTAAAAGATCAATAGTTGAGTCAGTATTTTCAGAGCTGATAAAATCTGAGTTAAAACACTGACATTTTTGTAGCTCTCTTTCAAAACAATGAGGTACTTGAAAGAATTTTCTAATGCTGTTCTTAAGGCATCAGTCTAAGTATGCAACACCCAGCAACACTACCCCTTTCAGTGTCTCAGAACACTGCAGAGCAGCCTTTTTGCATTATTGTTTGAAGATATCTGTGTAATTGTAGCTACTTGAGTCAAACTAAGGAAGCAGTTATTTACTTTTCCCTGCAGAGTTCTGTAGATGCTATGTAATTTCTTTTTTTTTCTATTTGCACTTTTTATGAACAGTCCAGTGCTGTTCTGGTTATAGAGGTCTTCCATCCCAAATTCAGAGTCTGAAGTGTTCCTTGAGAGCATCTAAACAGTGCTGTGATATGTAGAGAATTTTAATGAGCTAATATTCTTTTACCAGGTTCTCCACACAGATCAGGTTTTAAAAGTTCTTAAATATGGTCTCTTTTATCTGTCTGGAGATTGTACACTATAACATGAACTGTGCTGTGATGTAGAAATATAGACCAAATGGCCCAAGTGCTGGTGTCCTTCTTCCAGCTCTGAAAAGGTTAAGCTTTTCCATGCATTTTCTGAGCATGAATGAGACAGTGTGTAGTGATAAACTATGAGCCCAGGCAAGAGCCTTCCACATGCAGCCTGCAGGAGCACAGGAGGGTGTGCTGTTCAATTTTACTTGGCTGTGCTATCTCAGATGTATGTACCCTTCAATATAGACTTTCTCATCAAACCTGTACATTTCAGTGTCATCCCCTAACAAGTTAAGAGTGAGAGCTGAAAAAAAATTGTCATGCTGACTTTAGGCTAACTATGAGAAAATTCCATCTGGGGCTTGATAGGTTGTTTCTCATGCTACATTGATAAAGCAGATTAGTCCTTTCTATATTTGTTTTTCACTTCCATTGTTCTTGTACTCCTCTGCTTCCCCTTCATGCTGAGGCTTGAACCAAAGGTGGAGTATCTTTGTAAATACCCAGTGGCTATGGTGGGCTCCCTGAGACAAGCTGCATCACACCTTAGTGCCCAGCTCTTGGTTTGCGTGCAGATATTGAGAACTTGCCAGCTTGCATCTGAATTGTTTGGATACAGTTTATCTCCAGTTCTTTCTAGTTATAGCCCTTTATATACTTGAAACAAAATGAATGCCCTTAAATGTCATTTTAAAGATAAATCTGTCAAGAGAAAAGGAAAGTGGGAAGAAGGAAAGTTCAACAAGAACTCATAATGACATAACAATAACTTAAACTGCTGTTGTTAAAAATGTACCTGTATAGGGAGTGGCTGACCTGTGTAAGCTTTCCTTGAGTATCTTTTATTTCTTGAAAGTTAAAACTTCTATGGATAGATGGGAAATAATGAAGATTTAAGTAAATCTATTGATAAAGAGAAAGGAAACACTACTATATGTATTCATTGTAAAGGTCCCAGCAAGTATGGCTAAGATACAGCTGCTGCAGCCTGTCAGGAAGGCTCAGGACCTTGAACTCTGTTCCTCTGCTGTGCCCTTGCCTGTTATCCCTGCCAAGCACAAGAGCATTCTGGCTTGTGTGATAATAAAGCTGCTGTACCACATTGCAGCATCATCTGCTGCTCCCCAGTCCATTAACAGCAGCTGCAAATGGCCCAGCAAACCTAAAGGCACTGTGGAAATGTGCTGGAGTATTGCTGTAATTTTTTTTTTTAATTCTCTGTTACTTTTGAAAATTCTTGGGGAGCTGAGAAAATGCAAAAAGCCTAAGAAAGGAGAAAAAACAAATATGAGGCTGATCTTTGAAATAAGAACAGACTTGGCAGTTGCCATCCTTGGAAACTAAATTTCAATTTCTGGTAAAGTGAAAAGGAAATCTGTAGGCATTTAGAAGCTAGCAAACTGAATGCAAGTAAAAACACAGCTTTTGCATGTTGGGATTTTTTTTATTTTTCCTTTTTTAGTCAAATTATTCTTTTAATGGAAAACAAATTGCAAATCTGTATTGTTGCAGTTCCTTATGAGTCATTACTGGAAAAGTGAATTTAACTTTACTAGAAAAATAAGAGCTCTCAAGAGCTGAGAGTTGAGAATATTGGCCAAGGAACTAAACCAAGTTTCAGAGGATCATAGAATTTAAAGGTGAAAAACAACTTAGAGATCAACTAAACTCTCCTCCTGCCAGGACAAAATCTGTACATCTGTAATATATTTTTCCAAGTGTTTTTCTATATCTAATAAAACAATTCATTTGAGGGTGACCCTCCTGGAAGTTTTGTTGTGCTCTTTGTTGGTCATGTTCTAGTTCAATTATTAAAAGTCAACCATGAGAAAATATGCTAATGCTATTTGCATCTGCAGAGGATATTAAGCTGGAAAGTCTTTTGGTTTTCCAACTGCTAAATACAGTAGAATCTTAGAGAAAAATATCTTTGGCCATGGCAGTCCCAATGGTGTAAATAAAAGGATCTAAGTTGTCATAGTTACAAATAGCAGTATAATTGATGGATGTTTAGAGACAGCTAGGGTAGTCACTGTCAACCAACCTTGGCGGTTAAAACTTAACAAAAACAATTCTAAAAAAAGTTTTAGACAGTAGATGTCTCTGTTTGGTTTTAGGTCATACTTTCCCATTAAATTTCAACTTCATCAACTAAAAGCACATTTATCTTGAGGTGACAATATTATAGGCCCTTGCCTGTGAGAGAGCACATGTTGGTGTTTGTGCTCTGGAGGTGTCAGGAAGATCTGTTTTAGTAGACTGTACACTGAATATGAGAAGTGTGGCACTGTAATATGAGAAAAGAATGGTGCTAGGAAACCTGCTAGGAATCTGGAATAGTAAAGTCTATCACATTGATAGAAATTATTTTTTATCAGTCCTGGTTCTAAATCTTCCTTTAAAAAAAAAACAACCCACCTATTCTCTTCAGCCATTTGTATTACTGCTGCTTGCTAGAAGAATAGGTGAACTTCCAGGAGATGCAGTAATACTCTCTGCAAGGTAGCTGTGTCCCCGCTAAAATTAGTAAGATGGTGTCAAACTGCACTCTGAGATCCACATCTTAGTGAAGCAATGTGATAGCAGAGCTAGAGATAACAGCCTGCTCTTAGGATATGATGATAAGAACACCTACACATATCACTTCTTGTGACATTCCTGTGCCATCAAGAGTAGCTTTGGTTTCATTCTGGTAGGGAATACCAGTTAGAGTATGGGCTTTGAAGTCAAGTTTTTTAATATGAAAGTATATGGTGTTGGAAATGCTAAATTTCGTGATTTACCTAGAAATTGGGGTGGTGAAAAGCAAAGCACATAAAGTGCTCTTCCATCAAAATTGTAGTTGTTTCTTTGTGATTATTGTATCTCCTTGAAAAAGCAGATGCTTTTGCAAGTGTTCCAGTGCTGAGCATGTTTTATTTGAGGAGTTTCTGCTTTAAAGTTCTTTCTGGCTTCTCCAATAACATATTTAGTAACATTAAGTGGAGAAACCAAAACATTGCAAGATATCTCATATACAAAGTGCTCGAGCATTTTAAGGCAGTCAGAAAAGATGTATCTCTTTTGAAAGCGTAACATTTAGGAGAAATGTTCTTCACAGTAAAAGCATTTTATAGTCTTACAACTTTAAATTACCATTTCAAGTACCATTTGTAAGACTCAGAGTACATAATGATACAAAATCAATTATTTTCTGAAGCCATTATATGTATATTAAATATCACTGATGATTGTTACCGAGTTAAAAGCACAGTAACAATGTGTGATGGAGATGCCTTTTTAAAAGCATAATAAGAGTATGCCACTTAAAAATAGAAACAGCCTTCTTGGAACAGATTACATCATCCTTAGAGGTATCGCTTGTAGAATATGGTTGCTTCCAGAGATTGATGCTTGCCCTTGAGAAATAGTTCGTCATCTGTTCAGTTATTTTTACAAAAGAAGAGTTTGAGGTGAGACTCTGAAAAATGGCTTTAAAGTAAAATAAAATTAGTCTTCTAATTAGTCTGCTAGACTAAAGATACAATATAGATTTTTAACAACTGCTTCATGTAACCTTGCTGAAATCAAAAAAGGTAGATTTGGGTTATTTGTACATTTTCAGACTTGTATTTATTTTGAGTAAATGTAGGCAGACACATCAGACATATCCTAAAAGTTTCTGTTCACCTAAATAGCAGAACATAAAATATTTCAACAGAATGCAACAAATATTCTAAGAAAAAACTTAGTGATTTAAATCAATAGTCTTTTATGTAATAATACGTTTTGGTCCCAGTATTAAAAAGGATCTCTCAAACATGGTGTGATAAAAATTAAGCTCCAGGAATTTTCTCATGTCTAATAATTATGGAAATGTGTAAATATAAAATTTAATATTGGATTTAAAAAAAGAATAGGAACAACTTAGCACTATGTTCTGAAATATTATTCTAAAAATTGAAAAGGATTGCCTAGACAATTTCTATTGCTCACATAGAAGAAAACCCTGCAAGCTGCTCTATGTGGGCAAAGGCTGTTACCCATGTGGATCATTTTGTGAATTCAGAACATAAATGAAGTGTAAAAAATATGACCAGAGTAGGCTGTGAAAAGAGAAATGAGATTTGGAAAATTCCCTCAGCCTTATTAATCTGAAAGGGCTAGGAGGATAGCTAAAGAAATATTTTTTAAAAATAAATGAAATACAGATGTGACTGAACTGAGAGAATTCTGCAGAAGTGAAGAATAAACAGGAAGGGGAATACAGCTGTTGGGGAAAACATTGTTTACACAAGAGAACCAAGTTTTTCTATGGTCACCACTGCCCAGGAATTCTTCTTATACTTTCCTAAAATGCTTGGGCACATGCATAATGTCGTCCATCTGCTTTTACTTCATAAGGCCTTAGCAATTCAATTGTATGTTGCACAGCCTCTGAATGATTAAAAAGATGCTATATTTGATTTTTCTCCTTCATGTAGTGAAACCAAATTAAGATTAAAAAAAACAACAACAAAATATGCAGTTTTAACCAGAAAAATGGCAAATGTGCCACCTCTCTGATTCAGGGTTCTGCCTGAACCCTGCTTAGATTTAAAGGGTTGTTTCATCTGTAATAGCACATTGTGAAGTCTGAAGAACACCACAAAAAGATTTGGCTCTTTTTTGTACATTTGTATTCTTTCAATGTTTGAATCTTGAAAAAATATAATTAAATTGTTTAGATGGAAACAAGCCATGCTTATTGATATATTAAATGACAACTAGAAATAGCAATAATGATGCATGGGATTATTTACAACAGACTTTGTATTACAAATGAATCATGATTACTAGTGGGTGCCATTTTATCTTTTGTGCTGAACGGTTACATAGAAAATGAAACGCAAAACCTCAAATTGCAGGACTTTTGCATTAGCACTGTAAACAGAGTGGCTTTGCATCCAGGACAGTGAGAGCATCTGGGGACTGAATATTAAAGAAACTTGGTAATCTTGTTGCTTTTGTTAAAGGTGTCTTTCTTGAAGTGTTGATATCACATCTAGCTAGGATTTGCAACGTGTGTCAGTGCCACTCCCTGGCAGTTTGTAGGACTGTGCATCCCACTGCCCTTTGCAATGGCTGTGGGGATCATACAGGCCAGCTTGCTGTTTTACAGGGAGCTTTCAATGGAGGTATTGTTACTGCACCTAAATTTGAGCTTTTTAAGTCCCTTTACCAGCTTATTCACTTCTCCCATCTGCCTGCTCAGGGGAGACTCAGGTTCAAGTAACCATCTTGCTCAGGCCTTGAAGAATTTAATTTGAAAGCAAAGAAATTAAAAGTATTAATCATATTTTTTCCCTATGAGGTCACTGTACCTTAAGGAGTCAAGAAGACCTCCAAATTGTCTGCATTATCTGAGATAAACTGAACTGTATAATTGCTAGATGAATGCAGTCGTGGGCATAGTTGACATGTAATTTTTATGCTATATTTACAATATTCTTTACATCACCTCTGGTCTTCAGTAGTCAAAAGCAATAATTACCTGTCTCAGTTTCCTGCAGGGTCTGACTGTTTAATTGCTCTCCACTTGCCAGCATTCCCCCCTGAACCATGTGTGGCATCCATCCTTTGCTCTCAGGTTGTCTTATATGATTAACACAATTGAGTTATGATAAGCTCAGAAAATCTCAACACTTCTGACACTAAGTTCAGGTTATGAATGCTTTAGAGCTGTATGTGATCTTTCAAACCTGAAAGGTGATATTATTTCTTCATTTTTGCCATTTATCTTAGTTTTCCTGCTTCTTGCTACAAATCTTTGCAATAATTTTTAGCAACTCATAGATTTGGATTGTACTAATAAAATGTGACTCTTTGTTTTCAGGCTGTATGTAGTTATTTGCATCTATGCAAAGGACCACTCTGTTTTTATCAACTCCCTTAAAATAATTTCAGGAGAGGAGAGTTTGGTAGTTCTAAGTTTTGAGGACATATTCTTCCCTAAAGAGGACGTGTGTCCATGCATGAAAATATGCACCTGTTTGCAGTTTGAGGGGGTGCATCCAAGCACACTGTGGTGGTAATGACTCCTGTCTGCAGACTGACAGATGTATCTTCCCTACTGGAATTACATTTGGGGTTCGTAATTTAAAAACCTATCCCCAAACTCTGAAATAATGCTGTTTAGATTAATATCATTCTGTATTCAATTTAAGAGTCTGCTGATCGTGAATATTTTCTTTGTATGTCCTTGCTTCAAGGTCCCTGTTAGTGTCAACAAGTGTTTTTTGACCTTTTTTTTTTTCTTTCAGCCTAGTAAACCACACATTCATGGTTGAACCAGTACTGAAACTTCTTACCAACAGAAAGCTGAAGCATGTATTTAAAAGACCTCTTAAAGTAGAAAAAAAACACATGTTTTAAAAAGGCTAGAAGTTCTATATTTATTGCCTTCCTTTAATTTAAATTGTCATTTCATGTTTGTTCCATTTTTAAAATAATTTGCATATTGATCCAAGCTGTAAAAATTCATACAATGGCTGTGAGGCAGCCATCCATATGAACAGTTTCAGGAGCATGATGTGTTCTCTGCTTACTGATAATCTGAGAGCAGTCAGGAGGTACAAGCTCTGAGAGATGGAGCTGCTTTCATACACAGTTTGTGCCTGTAACAGCCCTGTGTGAATGAGTTGAGAGAGGGGCTGTGTGTGCTCCAGCTCTCAGCTGTCACATATCTCACTGCATTAAAACTCCCTCCTTTGATACAGTTTGAAGTTAAACATATTGACCATAAGTAGTTTGTCTTTATACTGGATAAAATAGGAGGAGAGGCCTCATGCAGCCAAGGCAGCAGTAGTGTCAGCTGGGATGCTGCTGCTGGCTGTATCCCTTTATTTCCCCATGAACCTTTCTTGGGAACACAAGTTGCAGGTTTTTGGATCAAAGCTGCTGAGACCAGATTCTATCCTGCGCGAAGTAGGGACACATTCATTTGGAATTGATTAATTTCTGCACAGGCAGAAGATAGAGAAGTTGCTTGGCAACATGTAAGGAGTATGGGACTATATATTTGGAGAGGAGGGGAAAATTTTTGGAAAGGCAGAAACAGTATGTATGACCTGTTTTCTGGGGAAAATGGGTAGCTACCCAGAGATGCTGCTTTTCTGAAAGGTGATGCCTAGATGAAACTGAACAGGTGCAGAACTCTCTGTAAACACTCACTGCATTTTGAGCAGAGCATCTATCTATTTAGCTTAAAAATGTATTTTCTCAAACTTAAATTCAAATAACCATTCCTAATTTGAAAGAAGGCTTGTGTAAACATGCTTAGCATCTGTTTAATACAAAATTTTTTGTTAAAACAGCTTAGCTATCATGCAGAAAAGGAACATATCTCCATTTCTGGAACTGTGAGCTCCAAAGCTCTTGAATGTTTTAAAATTGAGTGATTCAGGAATGGTTTTTTGCTTTGCCTGAATTTTTATGTTGTGATGTGATCATAATTTCTGTAATGGCTCTGAGCGCAGATCTGAAAAATTGAAGACTGTTGTTGCTTTCATCTTCTTAAATTTAACTGGCTTTCCTTTATTTTGCAATAAATAATGGTTGGAATTACAGAAACATTCCACATTATATATTTGAGAGTCAGTCACATGCTGGTTCTGATAGAATTTTTTTTTAAGCTGATGTAATTTCTGTGTATATTTCTTTGTATATTTTGTTGTAATTGTTTTATTTTAAGCAATTGGATTCCCATTCTGCGTCTGCACTGTGTGTTCTGTTTGTGAAAGCTGTTGTGGGTGTTTACGCTAAAGACTTTGAGTTTTGGCTGGATAAACTTGCTGGACTGTGGATGTAATTTTGATCAGGGCTGTGTCCAGCTGCTGGGTAATGGAAAGGATTCTGCAGAGGCATTGCTCTCCCCAAATGAGGCACTGTGTCTGCCTCCACTCAGCCATGCTAGAGGGGTGAAAATCAGGAAGGAGGAGGAAAATGCCGCCTTAATTCCTGGTAATTCCTTCGAAAAAAAACTTCAGAGATTTTCAGTTGCTATTGGGCAGTACCTTTCAACCGGTGGTGTTTGGGTTTGTTTTTTTTTCCTATGAAGGGACTAAATTACTTTTTAATAATGGAGGAGGAAATATATTTCTATTGCTTCAGGGCAGCTACTCAGAATGTTTTTATTTAGTACAGAACACTGTATTGTGCTTGCCACAAATAGTTTTCATGGCTCAGAGAAATTTAATTTGGATGTAACAAAACTTTGCTGCTGCTAAGAGGTGTTTGGATCCATGTCTTTGCACTTCTATGGTATTGACAGTAGGGAAGAAAATATGTCAAATGAGCATCAAAAAAGGTTAAAACAGGCAAGGAAAAAAACACATTCTCTTGAGACATCTAAAATTAGAACATCTTGTTGGTTCAATAGCAGAACAACATTTTTCATACTGATTTAGAGAACATGTAGTTGATGGGCCTGTTCTGGTGGAATACCTAACCCAGAAGCAGGGCTGTTTAAACAATATTTATTTTTAGCAAACTACCGTCTATAAAATAGAGGGAAAAATAAATTAGATATACATTTTCCACAATACCACTGTTTAGTATTCCAGCCCCCACCTAAATACCATGAGTAAACATTTCACTTGGCAGCCCCTCTGGGACTTGAATGAAGAGAGGAGATTTGTGGTGGATGCTGAAAGATAAGGTAGGCCTGACCAGATAAATCCTGTAAGTTTTCACAATTGATTTCCAAAATTCAAAGCTCAGGTGTTAATGTATATGTATAAGACCTTTTACAAGAGGATACAAAATTTTTTTGAAGGACTGAGATCTGATCTTCTCTCCATACTGAAGTTGTAATTGTAGAAATGTTGGAGCATCTCAAAATTGCCCCTATCCCTTCTCCAGGTGAATCTGTGTGAATGTAAAGCTTACATTCTGTCATACAGTTACAATAATATTTGAAGCATTTCCATGTGGTTTCTGTTACTTAAGCATGTTTGGGAATAGGCAGTGCTTGAATGCGCTCTGGCACCTCTAACAGTTTTAAAGTTATGTAACTCATGATTTTGAATTTTTGTAGTGGAAAATCTGCAGTTATACAGGTGTTTTGTTGGAAAAGCTCATCTGGAGTATCTGTGCTTCCTTAGACCACAGAACAGAGAGTTCTTCTGGCATAAGAAGTTGCTGTGCTGGTCTGAATCCAGCAGAGCAAACTCTCAAACTCCCCTTAACCTGCAAATGTGCTTCTGACAAAAATCTGCTGTCTGTGCATCATCTTTCTTCATTGGTGTCCAATGGTAGCAGCTAGGGAGTTGCATAGAGCAAATACACCGTGGTGCTTTTTTTGGTACTGTGACCAGTGGAGACATCACAGCACATAGGGTTTGTTTTCCTGTAGAATTGTCCAGTTGCCTTTTGAACCCAATGTATGGCTGTGATCAAAGAGCTGCCCTGCAGACACAGATGTTGTGTAAAGATTCCCTCACCTCATGTTGTGTTCAAATGGTTTGTTCAGTATAATGCCTTCTGGTTCCTGTGTTGGCTGGAGTCTCATCTTTTACAAGTTTTGTATCTGTATTATGGCCTTCCATCATACTCCTCCTTACTTGTTTTATTTTCTGGCCTGGAAAACTATCATCTATTTTTATTTTTACAGAAATAAACTAATTTCATAAGAAAATTTCAGAATGCAATTCAATTATCAGAAAAAAAACAGAAACTAGTTTACATATTTGGTCAGATATTTTGTTGTTGCCTGCCTTTTTTTCCCCATTGCTAAGCCTGAACTGATCTGTGTTTGCAGATCCAACTTGGCTTTCAATTGAAGAAAAATACAGAGTGAAAAGTCATGTCCCTGTATAATATTTATGGAATCACACATAAAGTGTGAGGAGGTTCTCATTTTTCCCCATCCTTAAAGAGACACAAGAGAGTTGAAAAAGGTACATTATAAAACAGCAGGAGTAAACACAAGGCTGGGAAGGAAGTGAGGCAGTAGGAAAAAAAGAGAGAAAGGAGTAAAATGTCTATGTCTTTGCATAAAGAAGAAAGGGAGAGCTATTCAATTTCTGTCATAGCCATCATTGAATATATCAGAAGATGGTACAGCCAACCTTTGTTTTTTGGAGGGGAAAAAAGGAAGGGTATTCAAGCCAGCCATAACCTTATATCCTCACAGGGTTCAGAGAATTGCTCACATCTGCTGACTGGCAGTGGTTGTGAAGGAAGCAGTTCTGGCCATGGTGTACTCATTACTGCCAGGCTGGAGTTGCATGGTGTATGAGCCAACAGGCTGAAGGCAGTAAAATTTTTACAGGCCAAATACTGAAAAACTGAAGAGAAATGTGGCATAAATGTGACACAAAGACCAAATGTAATATACTAGTGAAAAAAAAATGTACAGAGAAATCCTGGTGTATATCCATGGTCTGGGGCTTTGGTAGATATTTGTATATCTGTCAGAAAAAAAATCCTTTGTTGGGATTTAAAAACAATAGTAGCTAATTCAATGTGCCTAACAACATATTTTCCTACCTTAGGTTTTTCTATTGCTCTTAAAGTAAAAATTGCAGCAAAGCTCGTTAAGCACGTTGCTTTTATCATGGCATTCTCCTTGACCCGGACCATAGACATGAATTTCAAACAGGAGGAAAAACACATGCCTCTGACCCAAAGTAATGAGAGGATAATAACAGAGCTAGAAATTAGGGCAAATTTACATAGGCAGGAGAAACTAAAAGCATGAGGCTCTGTGGTCAAAGAAGAGAACAAGGAATGGTAGTTGTACTTCATCTGTGATATATTTGTATCCTGAGCACAGTGGCCTCATCTTCAGTGACTGGAGGTACAAGCAACGAAACAGTGTACGTTTGAAGTTCTAGATTAAAGAGTTCTTTTGTGTATTTAATCACAATTTCATCTCTTTTGTGTATTTAATTCTTTTCTCCCAGCAGCAAACTGCTAATTTCAGTTCTGCAGCTACAGTTAAAAGCTTTTTGCAAGTTTTTTGTGAAGATACTGTGTTAAGATGAAGTTTAGTAGTAAACCAGTGGTGTCTCATGGTGCAGTTTGAGCAAGCACAGATCTCAGTCCACACCTCTTGATGGAAAACCTGGAGAGGAGAGTATCAAAGAGTGTAAGATGTAATATAGGGACTAGGGAAAGCTGCTTAATATGAGGTGTTTCTAAGTCAATCTATCTCATTTAACAAAAACAAGATGAGAAGTTGGTTAGACCACAGTACATAAGCTGCTATGACTCCTCAGTCTTTTCATTAGGAGTTTACTAAGAATCAGGACTTGGAAGCTTAGACTGGATGAATTAAAAGGGTAAATAAGGCATGCATTCAAATACTTATGGTTATTATTAGCAATCATTTTCTGGATGTCATTTAGGTTAGGATTTATCAAATGTAACTTCAGACATGTGCTCTGACCTCTCTAGATGTCTATGCCTAAATTGATCAATAAGAGTTCCCTTTATAGTCCAGTGGAGCGAAACAGGGTATTAATGAAATGAATTCTAGTGCCAGTTGTTTGTGTTTGCTAGATCTCCATCCACCAACACAGACCACAAGGTAACAAGGTGGATGTCAAGGCCTGAGCTAGGCACACCTAGCATACTTCCATGGGTGGAAGGCATGCCTGAGGGTTAGTGCAGGAGTATTTTGTGATGTTCATTGCTGATTTGTACTGCCTTTAAGCTCTCTGATGAAATACACAGCAACTGTCTAGCAAGGCTTTTCTAGACAACTTGTGGAGCTTCCCAAAGCTGGCTCAGGTATGAATGACCAAGGGGATAGGTGTGTGCACAGGAACAAACTCTGGTAAAAACTGAGCCTAAATAGTGATGACCATTTTGAAGAGTCATAATGACTCTCCTCAAGAACTGCCATAGACCATGTCCTAATAGGACTTTGGAAAATCACAGAATTGGAGAAAATATGATACACTTTTTGGTGCTTCTTGGAGTAAACCTTTGTCATGCAGAGATACCAAATATTTCTATTAAAATGTTTTTAGCATACTGAAAAAAGTAAATTAAGTAAATTGTAGCAGGTTTGAATGACCAAGTTCGCATGAAAGCTGCTAGGTTTTGGGGAATAACATTTTGGTTATAATGTGACTTTTTTACTATTTTTTTTTTTCTTTAGGCTTCTTCATTGTAGCATAAGGAGAGCAAAATGTTTAAGTCAAAGAGATTTGATGGCTCTGAATAGAATAAAAAATGTCAGATTAAATGAAAAAACCTTTCAGTCAACTTGTACTGATCATTCTGTTTGGAGACAGTTGATATTTCATATTGAGTTTTTGGTCAGAGAAACATGATCTGATCCCAGTAAATACGGGGTGGTGCAACTACTGTTATATTAATCCATGTTAAGATGCATTTGTCTATATTCTGTTATGCAGCAATATAGCATTTATAGCATTGCTTCTGCCTTTTTTTTTTGTCTTATTTTTCTTTTGTGTACTTTAGCAGTCTTCTATTGCTTACACTGAGTTCCAGGACTGTCGTGAACAATTAAATCTAAAATCTCTGGGTAATTATGGCAGGTAATATTCTAGTAGGTATTTGCAGTTATTTCAGTTGGCATTGATTTCACTGGATTATGTTGGATATCACTGTGTTTTAGTGGAATATTTTATTTGTTCCTCACCATGAATGTTTCAGCCATTAGAAAAATGGTCTTTGGTGGCTTTAGAAGTATTAGTGTTATCTTTTATCTTGATAGACTTGCCTTGTTCAAGTCTGTATATAGTGGGAGATTTCTACCACTTCAAGACATCAGAAAGCTGTATCCTCTTCCTTTCCAGAGTCTCTTTCTTGCAGTGCAACTGACCTAATACATCTTTAATTAATCTTTCACTTACTTGCGATCTCTCCACATGAATTTGCCAATATATTTAAGGTAGTCTAAACACAAACATAAGGGCTTTTTTGCAGCTGACATGCCAGTGGTTCTTCTGTGGCAGAAAGACTGACAGTACTTCTCATAGAATCATAGAGTGGTTTGCTTGGGAGGGACCTTAAAGATCATCTAGTTCCAACCCCTCTGTCGTGGGCAGAGACATCTTCCATAGAAAGTGTTTGATTGGTTTCCAGAGTGAGACTAGTAGACATGCAGTGGTAATTAAGTCCTTTATATGAGTTGCAACATGACTGCAAATTTGCTTAATCAAGCTTAATAGAGTGAGATGCATAGGGCTCTTGCACAAGCACAGATAATCATCATTAAGCCCAAAATGGCAAATTTAAGAAATGTATTACTGGAACTTGTTCTGCACTAAAATTATTTTAATTCAAATTTCAAGAATAGTTTGATTTCTTGAGCAAATTTGATGTACATCTGCTCAGCTTCAGACTTAAAGATATCATTTGGCTGTGTTTATACCGTCCAAGTAGTTTTCCCTTTTGGCTAGACATGGCTCACTTAAAAAATTTCATCTCCTAAAGTTAATTTCTGTCAGTGTTTCTCATAAGATCATAAATGGAGATTTTAATAACCAGGGTTGAAGCAGATGAACAGAAGTATGCCCACTCTTTTTTAACCATTTTTTTAAAGTGCTATTCGTAAAAAAATATGAAG
The DNA here is from genome assembly GCA_013397245.1 of Thryothorus ludovicianus. Lineage (NCBI taxonomy): Eukaryota > Metazoa > Chordata > Aves > Passeriformes > Certhiidae > Thryothorus > Thryothorus ludovicianus. The sequence goes on from VZTB01001030.1 coordinate 194,563, forward strand.
CAAAGATTAATGAATAAAATAAATACTATTCCAATCAAAGGGAACAATTGAGTCAAAGTATAGTCTGCAAAATGTAGAATTTACCAAAGCACATGAAAATCAGATTTCATACTGCACAAAATGTTGGAAGTCTGTACCTTGCATGTGGAAAAGTTCCATTATAGGCATTATTTTGTATAAATCATTACCTTTTCTGCTCTCTGACTGTGCATCATCAATGTTAAATTAAAAAGGAAGGGGAAAAGAAACCAGTAAGTACTTAGTTATGCTCATGTGAAAGTGTAATGGGTGTTCCTTATCAAAATACCACTCAAACTATGAAATTACTAGAGTTTATGGGAACTTAGAATCTTGTTCCTTATGTTTTCTTTGCCACATGCAGAAATGCTGTAAGTTGTGCTCTATGGTATATACTTGATCCTCAAACTGCAGTTTGATTTCATTTTCATGTAGTCTTTATAACGATCAGATATGCCAGAAGGTGCTATACTTATTTAATGCAAAGATTTACACCGATTCCATCTGCTGGTAGAGTTTACCCAGAGCCCTGAACAGGAAGGTTTGCTGTATTCTGGGCATTTTCCCCCTTGATTTACTTATCCCCCCTCTTCCAGCCTATACACATACTGTGCATGCTTTTCAGATCGAGTAAGTGAGAGGTTGTGTGACAAATTAGACTAAAAGCATCTGTTTCTCCTTCTATGCTGGAAATGCTGAGACAAAAATATACTGTATGTAAAGTGAGTTAGTGCATTTATCCAACATAATTTTGGAGATGATGCTTCACTAGCTGAATTGTCCCTGAAATTAGGCTGCTACTGAAAATACATTTTGCATTTTATAGAAGACTGAAAGAAAGTAGTAACACAGATGTACTGTAGACAACAAAAAGACTCCTTGAAAGTACATGGCAAATCTGTATTTTAGTGACTGAACATATTGAATAGAGTCTTTTAACTGGGTCTGAGGGTTTTTTGTTGTTTTTTTTTTTGATGTTACCATGCTTGAAGATGAGAATTTTTCTGTTCAGATAAAGATTTCCAGTGTACTTGCTGGAAAGCAGTTCTGTGGAGAAGGACTTGGGAGTGCTGGTGAATAACAAGCTGTCCCTGAGCAAGCAATGCCCTTGTGACCAAGAAGGCCAGTGGTATCCTGGTGTTCACTAGGAAAAGCATTGCCAGCAGGTCGAGGGAGATGATCTTGCCCTCTACTCTGTCCTGGTGAGGCCATGCCTGGAGTGCTGTGTCCAATTCCTGGACTCAGTGAAATAGAGACATGGAACTTCTGGGCTGGGTCCAGTGAAGGATGACAAAGGTGATTTAGGGACTGGAGCATCTCTCTTATAAGGAAAGGCTGAAGGAGCTGGACCTGTTCAGACTTTGGAAGAGGTGACTGAGAAAGGACCTTGTTGATGTCTGTCAGCATCTGAAGGGAGAGTGTCAAGAGGATGAATCCAGGCTCTTCTCAGTGGTGCCAAGCAACAGGACAAAAGGCACTGGGCAGAAAGTGATGCACAGGAAGTTCCCCCTGAACATGAGAAAGAGCTTCTTCACTGTGCAGGTGGCCACACACACTGGAACAGATTGTCCAGAGAGGTCGTGGAGTCTCCATCACTGGAGATGTTCAAGAACCATCTGGACACAATCCTGTGCCCTGTGCTCTGGGAGTGGGGAGGTTGAACCAGAGGATCCACTGTAGTCCCTTCCAACTTGATCCATTTTGTGACACTGTTTAGGAAACTATGTTAGCAAATATTTGCCCTTAAAGTCAAGGATTCTAGAGTCTGACTTTTGAGCCCCCAGGATTTAGGATTGTATCATTTCATTCCTTTGAAATTCTTTAAGATTTGTCTGGCATCTTATAGTTTATCAAGCCATTGATTGAATAAGACACTGCTTTCCAAATCTATGTTTTCTTGTGTGCTCTTTATGAATATTGTACTTAGGTGTTTCTGTATTGGGAAATCAAAAGCAGGTTAATCTTGGTCGGTGCTTAGAAAAAGACGAAAAGTAATAATCTTTTTTATATCAAGAGTACTGTAAGATTTTCTTGTATAGTATAAATCTCACATCTAGCACCTATAGTTTCAGATGCTTAGAAGTTCGTGCACCATGAAATGTTCAGGTTATGTTTGGATCAGGTTGGTTCTCCTAGGGTCAATAAAATCCTGACAATTTTCAGACCAGGATTTTCAAGAAATTTTTTATGTTCAACTTTAAGAAACTTAAATGTATGAATAAAACTTTACAGTACTGAGACCACAATGAGGTCCTGTTTCTCATGTTTTAGAGAGTAATTGCAGAGAAAGGAGAAGATTAGTATGTGTTACATAAGCTTTCCTTTGAGTAGAGAACCAAAGGTTCCTTCTGATAACTTGTGTAGTATTAAGTAGATTATGCTTTGTAAGCATTAAGGTTTTATACCTAATTCCTGAAGCCAACAAGTTAAAAGAAGTCTAATAATAATTTCAATTGAAAATGTATTTACTGGCACAGATAAAAAGCAAAAGGTCATGGTGATGTAGTTTGCGGTGTTCTTTCTTGGTTGTCCTGCACTGCTACTGAAAAAGGAGAATATTTCTGCTCAATAAACTTCCAATATATCAAAAAACATAAAAGCATCCTTAATTTAATAGTTTTCATAATATCACATCTTTCCTGGTTGGCAAGAGAAATGTGTAGCATTTGGTAATGCAGCATTTAGTATCTTGAATCATCTGTATGAGTGTGATAAACATAAGGGTTTGTATTCCACATTGTGTTGTGGATCACCTCTTTCTCTTTATGAGTGCTTTAGTTTTTTATGTGGACACTAATTACATGTTCAGTTAAGAAAAATGCCAATCTTGTTCTTTGCTAAATGTCCTTAAAGAATGTATGCAGGATGACTATAACTCAGACTATATAGGTACTTTTGTTTTACGGATTTTTTTCTCCTTTGTTAAACAATTGGAGAAAGAATTCATACTTACATTTAGTAGTAGTACTTTTTTTTTTTTTTTAAATTGTGGCTCACCGTCTCTGGCAGAGTATTTATTGTCCCCAGAACTAACATTCTTTGCTTACTTGGACTTTCAATCTACAAAGCCACAGCTGTTCTTACTGTGCTTTCACCTGTGCTGTGATATACCAAGTAGAAAAGGGATTCTATTCTCAGCTGCACTATTATAAAATATAGTTGTATATGTGACAGATTTCCATTTACATCAGTTGAATTTCTCTGGATTTTCATGGCTATAACTGAGATTAGTTTTTTCAAAGCCCTACAACATTTCTTACTGAAATCCCTACCCATTGCAGCAATTCTTTATTGCAAAAGATGCATGTAATCCCATATTTGGATTTCAGTTAGAAGTTGCTTTTTGCAGAGGCCCACGATTTTTGTCACAACTCTTCATCCTGAAGTTGTAACTGTGCTCTCAGGCACTAGCAGCTAAAGCAAATAAAGGATTTGAGAACCTAACACAGGACAAATGTCTTTATCCAGCACTGGATAAAGCTTCTACACTTCTCCTACCACTGCTCCTGTCTTCTTTCATTGCTGCTCAGTTTTGGAGGTCCATGAGCTCTTTACCCAAGTGTTGTTTTGACTGGACAGCTGTGCCTGGGATGGCACTCCTGGCTTGGATAGGATAGCATGGTGCCTTCCTTGGGTTTCCATCAGGCACAAGCCAGAAGTGTAGCAATCCTTGGGGATCCCAAATTAAGTCGCAGTCTCAGCTCATGCTAGTGTAACTCTGACTGGGTTGGGCTTTTTATGAAATTCCATACCTTATAGCTGATATCCTGGCAGTAGCTGCTCTTTGCTTTTTGTATCATAGCTTAGCATTTGTCATGCTTGCCTAAGAAGTGAAAGCTATTGGAGGCATTCCTTCCTGAGGAAATTCAAATCTGTCTGCTCACTAAAACATCTCCTAACATAACAACCTAAGAAGTCTACTCTTTACACTGGATCCAGTCAGACATTTCAGTTGCGATTGTTAGATTTGTTCTCAAGATTTGTTCACTGATAAGTTGATGGAGTTATCCTGGAAGACTTCCTCTTCAGGATGAATGCAGTACCCACAGAGTTATTTTGTAAATGTAGAGAAGCACTGCTCTTTATGAAAGAAAGAAAAAGTGTTTGGTTAAATTCCTTTGGCATCATCCTTTTCTAAATTTCGCCTGTAAGATTCTGCATTTATGACAAATTTTGAATTGTTTTAGTTTCTTGCTTATGAACAGATTAGGTTATGTGCAGTGTTGCTTAAGCAGAACTGATCTGATCAGTGAAACAAAGTTGCCACATGTCCAGCAAGTCCTGGAGTCCCACAATCTGTATGAGTAGTTCATCTGATTAATTTGGGACGCCAATCTTTGGCTGGTTTTCTGCCTGCTTGGAGGTCTTGTACACTTCGAGTTTGGGAAAATAAGAGCAGAAGTACAGTAACCATAACATTTCAGATCACATTATGAGATGTATGTATTTGTTCTGACTGCACAAGGCACTTCCTGCAAAGTTCCAGATTCTCTTCTGAAGATCAGAAGCATACAAGTTTGACAAAATCTTTGACTGAGTTTGCGTATTCTGGACAAAATGGGTTTAGTCTCCAAGTTAGGCCAGAAAAGGAAAGAAATGTCTAATTTACTTCAGTAGTTTGTTTTCATTGTAATGCATTTTAATTTTTCGGTAAATATTTTATTTTAACTATGAAAGGAGATTCATTATATTTTGTGGTTTGATTGTTTCCCATCCCATTAGAAGAAAACTATTAACCAAACAAGTATCTTTATATAGTATTTGGGTAGTGTGCAAAGCTGTCACAAAAATGGAAAACCCTGGATACTAAATGCATACAATCAACCTTCTACCCTGATACCAAATCATGTCAGTGTTGTTGTCAAGCATATGCAGTTTGTGGAACAGGGTGTTGTTTATGTACTTACTGTACTTGTGTATATACTTAGTAGGTGTTAGAAAAGTAATTTGTAAAACTAAAACCCTTTGAAACAGAAATTGTTCCTTCCTAGGAAAAGGGGACTTGATATTTTTCTGATAGCAGTAAACGGAAGAAGCACTCCTGTTTTAGAAGGAGAACTTTAATGAATGAAATTTTTGTAGCTATCTGAAAATATTGAAGTGCTGTATCCTTGCAGACAGATTTTAAACTTTGTCAGTGTAATTTGTCTTTTACCATAGGTACATGGAAATGTCTCTGACTGTGCACCTGTATATTGTATAGCAAACTTTTAGCTCCAAATTTATTGGTTGGGCTTTGAATTTGTCTTTCTTGAGAGACACCAAAATTAATAACTTTTCCAATTGTTCTCAGTGTATGTTTTATACTAATATCCATCATACAAAACAGGGGTTAGAAAATAAAAATTCTTTACTGAATATGTTACAAAAAGTAGTACCAGAAAAGATAGTAATAGTACCATTTATCAGCCAGTTTATCTTAATTTTAGTGGGATTTATGAAAATAAAACTAATTGAGTCTGTTCAGTTGCCTGATTTTCCTAGCTTTCCCTTAGGTCAGTTGTATTAGTTTGCTCTTTCCTTAAACATGGAGCAAAAAATCACTACATAAACCCTTGTCCCTTTGTGTGAAGGTTCAAGCACAAGTGCGACATGCAAAGCTCAACTTTGACAAACTGAAGACTGATGTGTGTCAAAAAGTGGATCTTCTGGGAGCGAGCAGATGCAACCTCCTTTCTCATGTGTTAACAACATATCAGGTAACCAAGGAAAATGTTGACCTCTGAAATAATGTTTTCCTGTTAATGTGGCTTTTTAAGAGGTTACCATGGCAATATTCAGCCATAAGAATATGTAACTAGTGTTGGAGGGAAGATGGGAAATTTGCACTGAAAACAGATTTGTGTTAAAATTGGCACTGAAATTTTACCCTGCCTTACAGACAACACTGCTTCATTTTTGGGAAAAAACTTCACACACGATGGCAGCCATCCATGAAAGTTTCAAAGGTTATCAGCCATATGAATTCACTATGTTAAAGGTAAGGAATATATAGATATATGTGTTTACCCAGTGATAACCAGTAAGAGGTGTAGATAGCATATGTTGATATTTTTTCCATGTATTTTCTGACACTTTTATCCCTGTTTTGTCTTTTCATTTAAATATAGATTTTCTGTTTAATGTCCTGACAAGCCATGCTGGTGGGCTCTTCTCTTGCCTTCCTGATGTTAAAAAATTTCTGAGGATATTTTTATCTTTGCTTTGATCCAAAACAGTTTCAGTCTAATTTGTGTAGGTAGCCTGTATTTATTCTTCATGCTCTTTTGTATGTAAAGATTTGATTATTTGAACAACACATAGGATCTTTGAAGATGTATAACATTTGGACACCTTGGAGAGGAACTTGGAAAGAAAATTCACCTGTTTTGGTGTATCCCTGTGATGGAGGATGAGAGACATTTGGGGATGCTTTGTACCTTTGGAACTTCCTCCTGTGAAACATTTCACCATGATTTAAATTTGAAATTAGATTGGGAATCTGTGATAAAGAAATACCATCTATATTGAACCATACATGTAACAAGCACTCCCTTAAAGCAAAAATTAAAATGTGAAAATAATTGAGAATATTGTAGTGTGTTTAGGATGCAGCCTTTATTATGAAAATCCTAACCAATTATATTGCTCACCTCCTGCACTGAAAAGATGTGATTTCCTGTTTTTGCACTGATAGGTATGCTGATAAATGATGCTGCTCAGAAAGTAGTTTAAAACTATAGGATTTCATGTAATTCTCTCTTTTCAGAAAGCAGCTGTTTTGGAGTTAGACTGTGTTACTGGCTTTTAGTATCAAGTTTTTTTCTTTCAGTCTCTAGAGTGTGGGGTTTTCTATACCAAAGTCTTATCCACGATCTCTTGGTTTCTAATTGTTTACATTAAATGATTGCTAAGGTGATTAAATCAAAATCTGGTGATTGCATCAGATGAGGTTGTGTTGCCTAAGAGAATAGATGTCTGCTGCTACTTCAGTTGCATTGCTAGGGTAAGTGAGCTCTGCTTGTCACTTCTGAAGGGTGTGGTGAGTCCCATCTCACCTCTGCTGCACCTGGGTGTGGAATAACAATAGGTGATTATGGTTAGGGAACTGATCCCTACCAGTCATATCATATGTTCATGCCAGAGCAGCTATATATTAAAAAGGATCTGCAAACTAATTTTACATTCAGATTATGAGTTATTATTTTTTAATGAAGTATAGCAGATAGCTATAGCTGATCTAAGTGTAGTTTCTGATGGAGAAACTTTTAGTCTAAAAATGTACCTAATGGAGATGCTATGTCTGTTGTTAGCTTTATGCACTAAAATATAAAATTAGAATATATACTGGATTAAAATAGACATATTTCAGTGTACCCATTTCTACATTTAATTGGAAGTTACTTCTTTTAGACTATTTTTCCCTACTGAATACCATAAAAGGAGTCTTTCTTAAATGAAAATTTTGAATTTGATGCTTGCAAATCACTTTTGTCTTTTATGATTCCTTAAAGGACAAAATCTCGCTCATACAAGTTAAACTGAATTAAACTAAGCATATGTGAATGAAGGATTAGTGTTTTACTTTAAAATGCAAGTTAATATTTGACTTAGACATAGATTGTTTTACTGAAAAATTAAGAGGTGCTGTATACCAGAAAACTGTTATTTGTATTTTGTAGTATAAATATGTATTTGTGTACCAGGTTTACCTCAGGAAGGAGACTCTGAAATGCCTCTTGGGATTGTTTCTGGAAAGAAAACATTGTCTTTAGAGATGTTTGCCAAACTGCCTTAATGAAAAGCAGCCCATTTGTTTTCTTTGCTTCAGGGTATGTGCAGAGAGCAGTATAATTGTGCTATTGCAGCTGTATTTCCTAACTCTTGAGTTTTATACTTGATGAAAGATGATTATTAATGTGCTAACAACTCTATATATAGTGATGTAAAAGTATCTGTTACTGTATCCATTGCTTTAATATTACAGATATGGGCTGCTGTTTTGGTGAAGCCCTCAAGTGTTCATTGTCTTGAAATTAACATATATCAAATGATTTCAAGTGTATTTCAGGGACTACTTTTCCTGAATAATATATTTTTCTAGTTTCTGTTACTGTTTATTTTCCTTAGTTACTTAAATAATATTTAGTTGCATTTTTTTTTTTAATTTAAATGGTAGAATACTAAACTTCCTGAAGAGTTTGAATTAATTTAGAAATAATATTCGCCCTGGAACGGGAGTCAAAGGGCATAAATATCAGTGTATCTATTTATTTCTGGGTGAAGTGGAATCCTGCAGCCTGAGCTCCTCACATGGAGTACTCTGTCCAAACAGGCACTACAACACTGTTGAGTTCTGCTGACCTCTGCTTTAATCTGGTATCCTCCCTTGTTTCTGTTTGTCACACCATGACTTTATTCATAGACAAGATTGTCTATGATTTTGCACCTCTAAGGGTTTCAGGGAGGTTTGGTATTTCTTTTCTTGATGAATGTCTGGGAGGAAAAAGCAGGAGACAACCTGCTTTTCCTCTTCAGCCCTCCCTCAAATGAAATGTATTCAAGTTTTTGTCTCCTTAGTACTGTTGCACTTTTTCGTAAATGTTGTGACATCTTGGAATGCTTGCCTGGCTTCTGAAACTGTCCTTAGTTGTGTTACTTTGATTCTTTTCTTTGTCAAGAAGTGCCTTAGTTGTCCAAGGCACTTGGGAGGAACTGTGGGTGAACTGAGTGCAGTGTCAACTCTGGTTATTTAACTGTGGAGGGCAGATTTTATGTGCAACCTAGATGATCTTGGCTTAACTTGAAAGCAGCCCAGATGCAGGTGAAGGAATTTAGTGAGTAGCAGTCAGAAATGGTGCCTGAGCTGGAACCAGAGTTAACTCTACAGTGGAGGAATCCCTTGTTGGCTTAGATACTTTGAGTACTGGGAGCAAGTGAAATATCACTGTGTGACTTTTGGTGTTAGAAACAGACACATCAGGCAGAATGAATGACTGTGAACTTGCTCTGCTAGTGTGTAAGGTCTTACTCTGAGTTTTGTAGTGAAAGAGAGATTAAAGAAGCTAGGAAGATAGGTTTCTAAATATACAAGGATCCTATTTTAAGCCACATTCATGACATTCTAGTCAAGTCTTTAAGCCACAACAAAATCCATTCTAGTCCTCATGAGCAGCCAGAAGAGTGCTGTGAGGTTACACATCTGTGTGCTCTGAGCAGCCAGGTCAGGGGTTTGTCCAGCTGAAATCTGCTCACTTTGGTCTGAACTCAGTCTCTGTTATCATAACTCTGTTTAATCACTACTCTTTCTAGATGGTGAGGCTTCTTCCCTTTCTTCTAATGTAACTTGAAACAGTTCAGAGAATGTCATGTTTTTATTTCTATGCCTGCTAACAGTAGTGATGACATTATTGTGGGTTCATGGTTAGAAAATGGTTGACTATGACTTTTTTTACATTCAGTTTCATTTCATACTCATTCTCTGTCTTTTTAAAATCTTTTTGAAAAGATACCTCAGTTTGCAGTAAACACCAGAATGCAGAGTAGAGGCAGGCAGGGGTGAGGAAAACAATTTCATTATTTGGTATCTGATTTTGAGTCCAAATAAAGTTGTTATATGGAATTACTGCATCAAAATACAGCTTCTGATTTTTAATAATTTTTATCATAATTGCCATTGAAACGAAAGCTGTATTTCAGAGCTGTGTTTATTTTTCTAATACAGGAAATAGTAACTGCCATTATTATCATGCTGTTTCCTTCCCAAGGTACTTCTGAATTCATTTTCTATATGCTGTTTCCGTGGTTTGATCACAGTTTTTTAAATATGGATTTCCTGAAACACTGATGAAGGAAGCTTCTTAAAATACAGGCCTTTTTAAAGGAGGATGCTTATTTCCCTGGGGGTTTTTTGGTGAATATGCAGACTTTACTTCTAATAATTTTCTTTAACTTGTATAGCTAGGCAGAGGTTAAAGTAGTTCTGTTTTTTGTCCAAAACCTTTACAACCCTTTTGGAGCAAGCTCTGAGGTGCTATACTTGGTGACAGGCAGAGCACCACAACTGTTTCACCTGATTCAGTAGACTGTGTGTCCTGTTGTAAAGATGTCATGGGTGATTTGTCTGCCCAAAGCAGCACAGTCCCCATAATGCAGAGCTGCTTTCTTTCTCTACACTTCACTTTTGTGCAATTATAGTTGATATTTGTCTGTTCTTGAACTCTAGTCCAGGACTTCTTGGAGTCAATGGAATAATTCCCATCAATTTTAATAGCACAAGAAGTGCAGTCTAATCAATACCCACTACAAATGCAGGTAAAGGATGACATTCATGCTCAGGTTATCTAGCTGAGCTGGCTAGTGTCCTTTTTCAGCACCCAAGAAGAAGTACACTTACATGTGATTCTGGTTAACAACAGTGTCAAGTAGAAAAGTGGCAACCACGGAATAAAATTCATTTCTTTAAGACTTTTTTTTTATTACTGCTGTTTTTGTCTTCATTTTTTGACCATGTCTGCAGTGCTGAGGCTGCTTATGACAAATTAATCAGCAGTTCTATGTAGAATTAACTTACTGAGAGGAAAAGAAAACCAACTGCAGCATATGACAAATCTAGAAGTTTGGTTTCTAAAATACTGAAGTGTAGATACCTCATACTGACAAATACTGAACCAAGCAGAAACTGGAATGCTCCTTCTGGGACTCCTCTGTCCTGGTTAACAAGGCAGTGCAAACAAGATCTGCAGCATGTCTGGCAGTGCTTTTGTTGCAACAGGTGGGCTGGACACCTTAACTTTTATTCAGTCGATTAGGCCTTGGTTTTTTGTTTTACTTTTCTCATGAAACACATTCATATTTTGTCCAGATGCAAAACCACTACGTTTTTTATTTTGATTAAAGTTTTCTATGGAAGATGACTTCTCTGTTTTACTCTAAGCTTTTTTTTGGGGGGGGAGGCAGGCATAAGGAGAAGTTGGGGTGAGATGCACTACTATGCTTATCAGAGCAACATTAATAAATTTAATTACAAATGGTCAATACTATTCACACGTAACATGGTTTAATTTTTCAGAAACTGAGTTCAACTTTAGAAAGAGGAAACTTTTTTCACCTTCACAGCAAAACCATTTGATAGAAATAGAAATATTTACATTGCCAGTATCTACTTTACCTAATTACTATGTTCCTTTATTTAATTTTTTAGACAGAGTTTCTAATTGATGCATAAGAGTGACAACCAGTAGTATTTTTATCACTTCAGAGTCTGTCTATAAAGCTTGTGTTGGTTTGTTCTCATCTCCAAGTTTTGGTTATAAAAATGCTGACTATGAAACTGCACATCGTTATCTTGTAGCACAGCCTTTCAGACTGCAGAGGGACAGGAGAGTTCCACACCTGGCCTTCATCAAACTGTCATCCAGGATTTTAACCCTTGTTTTCAGATTCAGGATACAAAGAGTATCATCCCACTACCACTGCAGTTGTCAAGTTTTTGTGAATAATTGTGGAGGGAAAAAAGAGAATAAATAAGAAAAGAAGCAGTATGTGAGATACAAACAGATGGAAAGAATTAATTTTTTTCATCTTAAAAAAAGGAAAATAGGGAGGGAAAAAATAAGCAAATCCCCAAAATAGCAAAGAAACATGCCATCTGTGCCTGCTTTGCATATGGTATAGATAGATTTACTTAGAAATATTGGAAATATTTACCTAGAAATAATTGTTTAGAAATATGAGTAACATAACTTGAGTTTAGAAGTTGCCATGTGTCGCCTTCTTATGTAAAGCGTGTTCACAGATTCAGTTTGAATGAGTATCTTCTAACACTTTTAATTCTGCTTGTTTGAGTCAGATATAGTCTTGATATAGTGTAAAACCATTCTTGCTTTATTTCTGTTCGTTCTAGAATCAGGTTTGGTCCAAATTACACACTTTAGCTTCCCTGATTTTAATGAATTTTCTTGTTTACATTTATATTATGATTATCTAGAGTTTGCAAGATCCTGTGAATAAACTAACAGAAAAAGCAGAAAAGGAGGACCTGCAGATTGAGAGCACCAGTTCAGTGGAAGATCAGCAGAGTCAGTAAGTCACATGTCCTGTATATTGAAATAATAAGTATTTTTGTCTATAATCTGTTTCCTGGTTGCTAAAGTCACCAAACATAAGCAGAGATACAGACACAGCTAGTCTAAATTACTACTGGTTACCGTAATACAAAAATTCCTGAAATGTTGTCATGTGTACATGAAAACTAATAAACTTTATAGTGAAACTATGAGGTTTAAAAAGGCCCTTAAAATCCTTGGGTGTTTTTCATCTTTCCCAGTCTTCTTTTCTTCTTTTTTTTTTTTTTCAGGTTTTGCTTCATTTTTTCTCTATTAAAAGAAATGGTAAACAACTATACATGGGAGGAGGATATATAAGCATTGTATTTCTCCTTTCAGCAGCATCTCCTTTCACCTGGAAATAGGATATAGATTACTGATTGCTCTGAGTAGCGATTAGTTTTTGTAATGTATACAGCATCAGTTAGTAACCCAATGAAGCAGTAGGTACTTAGTATAGAGTACATCTAAGTGAGCTGGTGCTGTCAAGTTTTGAGTTACCTGTAGCTCTGAGCTGGGAGAGACTTATGAATGGGCTGCTGTGGGGAGAGGAGAACAGGAGAAAGCGATGCGATCCCTCTCCTGCCTGACCGTCAGGATTCAGTTGCCAGGAGATGCGATGTTGATATAATCCTGCTGCCACCTGTTGTTTTGACTATCCCTGCTTAAATGAAGCACCCAGCAAAGGATCAGTTGTCAAAAAGCAGAGAACAGCTTGACTGATTAGTGGATTTTGCTTGGCTATTTATAATAATGAGTTTTTAAGGAGTTCAGGTTTTCAGTCATTTTTCTGATTCAGAACCACTGACCAATGCCACTTTATAAATTGGTCAGATCTGGTGCTGTTGGTATTAGAAAGAACTTGACCAGGTACCGTTTGGCAGGTGGCTGTCTCCACAGCACTTACTCCCATCTGTTGCATCTCATGTGACAGTAATAGAGTTTAATAAATAGCCCTCTCCTCAGTGTTGAATATAAAGTTCTGGAATGAATGTGTGATTTATGCAAGATGTGTGCATTGGCACCTACCAGGAAATGCATCAGATGCCATGTCGTGGTTGTACTTGTGTTTATTTATGGATTATCTTTGTCCTTGTCTGGCATAAAAGTGAGGGGAAAAATATGTCACCCTTTTTCTGTCTAAAAGCATAAACAAACATCTACGATTTGAGAAGAATTACAGAAGACGAAGTTTTTTAAATCCTCATGAACTTTCCATTCACAGTAAACATTCATTATACTAGAATTTGGCCTGAGTCTAATTTTCCTCTACCACAGGCCTACCCCCAAGAGCAGGGGAGGTGTCTTTTTCTGTCCCCTCACTAGAGGATAGGAGCAATGTGCCCACACAGTCCTTTTCACCAGCACATCAGCCTTGTGGCTGCTTCAATCCCTCCCCCCTGAATGGCTTTGCAGAAAGTAACAGCAGTTCAAAAGTATGTATTCTTCATTGAAGGGGTACCTTTGTATAAGAATTGCATGTAAACTACACCTTTTTTTTCCTCTGTTGAGAGCTTTTTTCATCAATGCTGCTGATCTGTTATTTTAGAAATCTGCTGACATGGGGTAAAACTGTCCTGGGTGTTGATTTTTAATCAGTAGCTGTTAAAAAGAGAAGCACAAAGTGGTTGGTTGCCATTTTTGGGGAGGAGGAGGGGGAGGGGGCTGGGGAACAGTTGTAGCTCCTTTGTGATAGCTACGAAAGACCAAATATGAAAATGCAGAATACACAATACTTTTCAGTAGAGATTGAGCCAGACTAAAAATGGAAGCTGATAGGATTTGCTAGTTCAATCTAATTTTCATTTTCCACAGACCTGACAACGAACCAATAAAAGGTAACAACAGACCAGCAAATGCAAGAGCCCATCTGTTATTACTGTTTATTTGTTAATGATATGAATCTGTAATTATTTGACCAGAAAGAGGAAACTGTATTGTTACTTTAGAGCCTTAGAATTCTTTTTTCAATTTTTTTCTTTTTCTTTCAAATTAAGGTTGATTTCATTAGATGATGAGAGCCACACCAAGGAATCAAACTATTCAGGTATTATATTTCATGTTATCATAACTCCATAAGTGCTGTATCACTTAGATTTTTTTTTGTTTGGCTTGCTTTTATTTCCTATATCAGCTTCACCCAGCAAATCCCTACAAATGCATAAAACCAAAGGCCAGGAGAATCTGTTAGAGTTAATCTCTTACATGTAGCATCCCACTGCATTTCCTTCAGTCATTCTCAGGCAGGTCAAATAGCTTGTGCTTCAATGCCTGGTTCCTACGCAGGGCATGTACCCTTCAAGAAAGGGATCTGCAGGTTAGAAGGTGAGACAAGGGAAGTGTGCCACTTTACTTGCTGGTTTGTTCCAGTTGTTAAACTGTAGTCTGTGAAAAACTTGATGAATTCATTGGAATTTCTGCCCAAAAGCCAGGTAAGATCATTCTCAGCTGCTGCCAATGACCCTGTGTGTTGTTATTGCCCAATGACACAGCCAGGCTCCAACTGGAGTGCACTGAGAAAGGAGGGAATAGACAAAAGTGACAGGAAGGAAAATTCTTGAGTACATACTGAGAAGCAAGTGCTTGCAGTGAGGGTGGTGAAGTGCAGTAAAAAGTGGAATCTTCATCCATGGAATTCTTCAAGACAATCTAACTTTTTCTACTAAATTAATGGAGAATAATTTTAATATTATATTTTATCCTTCATTAAGATACTTAAAAAGTACTACATGAGAGTCAAGCCCACTCTCAGATCTTTATTTATGTGGATTAGTCGTATTGATGTCTTGAACTCATCAGCTCATCTTTATTTTTGAAGTTTTTGTTTCCATTCCACTTTACAACATCCCTTTTTAAATACGAAATACATAGCTGGACAAGAGATTTCTGATGTTGTTCTCACCTGTCATGTTTCTAGAAAGCAAAATCACATTTTTGTTTCTTTATCCAAGAAAAACATCCTATTTTGCTGCAACATGAAGTTTGAAGCTTGTATCTGAATGCCTTATTTACCAAGACACAGTTCCTTTTAGTCATAGCTTTCCAGGATTCATTTGTCCTTTCTACAGCATGGCTTATACTCCTTAGTCCTGGAGATGTAACTTACAACTTGGTGGTGTTAAATTCTCCCAGCTCTCACTGCAGAAACCAAATGAGTGGACTGTCTGACCACCTCTAATAGTCTGTTAGTTGTTTGCACATTATTTTTCCAGAGTGGTTTTGTGTTTACTTCCAGATGACTGCTAAAGCCATTGACTAGCAATGGATAAAACAGTAAGCCTTGCAGATCTAAACTAGAGACACTTCTACTTTGCAATTATTTCTCCTAACAACGTGTTTTTGACATCTGTTAGTTGTCACATTCCTAATCCATTCAATATGTTCGTTATAGATGTTATGCCATGCTAACTTTTTAGCTGGAAGAGTGTGCAGTGCAAAGTCAAGTTTCTAAACAAATATCTTTGCTGAAAAAAGCTCATACTTTTATCGAAGAATTAAATTAGCTGGTTTTTTTCAACTAGGTCTGCTTTCCATAGAATCCAGTGAATTACTAGAGGAGCATTTATTATGCTCATGTTCTTTTGCCGGGTGCCATACTGAATGACAGTCTGTTAATCTTTTAACTGGGAGTAATGATGATCTGCCAGCCCGTACTTGAGTAACTCTGTTTAATTATGGTTGTTGTTTGGGTGGGTTTTGTAATAAAGACACAATATTAGGACTTTTCCAGTGTTTTGAAGTTTCTCTCATTTTGCAGTTAATTAGATCAGATATCTTTGACAAGATATTTTAATATATATGGGTAAAAAATATATTTTCTTAGCAGATGTTTTCTAGAATCTCAGTTACTTATGGACTGTAAAATATTTCACCATAATATAAATACCTTTTTCTGTCTCTTTCTTCATCACCCCTAAAAAGTTACTGAAGTGTTTTGAAATATTTCTAACTGGTGTTCTAAATTTTTCCATCTTCATACACCAGCAGGTCTGTGCCATTGCTAAGGTTTTTTTCTTAAACTACTCTATATATTCTACAGTCATACAGATACAGTGCTTCTAGTGAGGGAGTTATATTGCTTCTCAGTTTTTCTTACCAGCTATTCCATAACTTTCATTTTTTTATTGTTTGCTCTGCATTTTCCTTACTATACTACAGATGCCTTTAAGATTGGCTCCATCATGTTTACCATTCAACTAAGGCAGGCTTTGGGCAACATTGTACCTTTTTCATTTCAGAATTGTGGTCATCTGTATCCCACCTGTCATGACCTTCTCTTTCTCTTTTCCCCTCTGCCAGACAGTTTAGGGTTGAGATTTTCCCGTTTAGCTTTGTTCATTGTGCTTTTTTGAAAGCATCATATATATTTGTTCATGTGTATTTATCCCTCTCCTGTCTATATCTGTATAGAGTGTAATCAGATGTGCTCATGGATTCTTAAATGACCAGCTGATTCTTGTGCTAGAGGGACATGACATTTCTGTCCTAGCACAGCCTTAGGAAGATAATGATACAAACAATAAGCTGTTCTGTTTCTTTTACTTCTGAACACACCTTGAAATTTCTCTTGGAAGGGATTGGGTATTCTCTTGGAAGGGTTTCAGATTAAATTTTAATTTCTCAACAGAGAATTCTGTTTCACCTTTCCAGTCTCTTCTGTGAGGCTTCCAGCAGATGAGCCTTCCAGTTCTGGCAATGCTATGGCCAATCCCTTCCTTTGATTTTAGAGCTACAGACTTAGTTAATTGTCTAGGAGCTTGATTTCCTCAGTTTATAAGGGGGAAAAAGGCATATTCAGCAGTAACTCATCCCTCATGTTTTGCTACGTGTCTTCAGTGGGGTCAGTCTCCTTAGGGGAGGTATCTTTCTCTTCACTCACTCATAAACAGAATCCAGATGATTGTTTTGACTCCATGCATGTCTCGTCTAAGAAACTACTTGAGAATTTGAGCCACGGTTTGTCACCCTAATAGCCTATAGCTCTCAACTCTATATTTTACTCCCTGTTGGTCTTGGTCCATTTATTTCCCTGCAGAGGAGATGCTGTTGCTTATGTACTGACTTGGGGTGCCTCGGGTGAAGACTCCTTCTCCCTGTTCTCCCAGAGTTTGTGTCATGAGGAAGAAAACATTGTAAGAAAAGCAGTTTAGAGAGTAACAAGGTCCTAGCACTTATTTGCACTCTTCTGGCTGAAGTGCAAGCTTCTAAAAGAAATTTCTCTGCTTCTGGAGGGCTGATTGTTGCAGTTGCCTTAGTTGGGTGCACTCAGCCTGGAGAGGGTAGTGTAGCAGACAGGGATTTAAAGGAAGATCTCTCTCAGGTTGTTATTCAGAAATTTGCCTCACTTTGAAATGCTTGTACCTTGGATCTTTCATTCATTGTGACCAGGCTCATTTTAAACATGACTCTTTTAAAACATGAATCCCATCAACCATTGCATATTGATCTTGTAGTGGTGTTGTTTATAAGCATTGTCTCCTGCCAAGTGCAATTTGACTTGTTTATGGATCTTGATTGCAGCTGATGATGGCAAGGATGTCATCTCCGTGTTACAAGGACATTGTAACCACAAGCAGAACTCAGGTGAAGACACTTAAGAAAACTATCTTTACATGTTTACATACTGATTGTCAGTGTACAGCAGATCTTCCTTTGTGGTTTTTAATTTTTCTTTACTTGTTCTTTTTTTTTGTCAGGTGCTATAGATGAGTTATTAGACCTGCAACCTGAAGAAAATGGTATGATATGATTGTGCATGTTTGTTTCATCTCTTTCATTTGCTTTTCAATCACGGTAGCCAAGTATAGCTTTTATTTTAGATCTTAATTTCTTTCACAGTCTGAAAGGTGGCATGAAATTATTCAGCTGCAGTATTTAAATAGTGTTAAAGGAAACTCAGCAGAGGTGCTATTCCTGACATTACAATATGAAGTAAATCTTATTGGGGATAAAATGTTTGTATCAGGTAATTCAAGATTAGGTAGACTGGACTATATCCTATTTGCCCAACTGAAATAGATTCCATTGTAAACCTTACCCCTCCTGTAACATTTCACAAATTTTTCATTTTTGTTTTTCAGTTGTGCTACAACTCTTGGCAATAAACTAGTAACCACAATATTTTGTGTTAAAAACGTGCATATCAGAAACAAATAATGTAGTCTTCCTAAAATCACATAAGAACTGGTGACTCCTTTCTGAGAGAGAGTTAATTAAATCCACTATGCTGTCCTTATACTTCTGTGAGATGCCTGGCAGCTCAAGGGGATGTGCTGTTTTACCAGATGACATATGAAATATCTGAGTTAAAGTTTTATAAGTTTTCATAAGAAATTACAGTGTTGACTGTAATTTTTCAATTGCTTTTCACTCATATGTCTCAGAAGAATGAGTAAAAAAACCTTCAACAACCAAAACAATTGTGGCAACTCAAAAAGCAAGTGAAGCAAAGAAAAAAAAAATCCCTTTGTGTGGTTTATCCAGTCAGACTGAGAGTGTTTGGGGTATTTAAAACACTGCCTCCATGGTAGGTCAGGACATCTGCAAACACCTTGACTTTGTCTTTGCCACGGGCAGTGTCTTGCACTGGGGGGGAAATTATCCATGTGGGAAATATGAAGGCAGGCACCAGGAAAGTTCCTCAGCTGTCTATAGAAGCAGCCCTAGGTACAGTAACAATGACTTCTTTTCTGTGGTTATTAAAAAAGATTAGTGCATGTCTGATAGTGGCTTTTTTTTTTCTTCTGGTTTTCTTCTTACTCTGTTCCATTCCTTGTTGGGTCTTCCTAGTGGAGATAAAGATAATACAATTATTATACAATTATTGCTCATACAAGCTTAGCTGTGTCACTTAGAACACTTTTTTCTCTACTTAAACAGTTAATGAAAAACTGCTGTGAGGTGTCTGCATTGGCTAAGGATGGCTATGATACTGTTAAAATATCAGCCATTTGCCCTAATTTTACACATTAGCCAGCTTTAGGTTAATGAAAATTGTACTATATTAAAGGAAGCAGTATAGGTAGAGGTACACTTTCATGTGTGTTTCAGAAGGAAGTCTTTATCATGTGTTGCCAATCATGTACTGTTGTAAATATTTTTAGTTTCTCTTCCTTTTTTTTAGTAGCAGCAAAATGAGGTATGTTTACAAAGGAATTGTGAGCATTGCTAGAGGCTTGTTCAAACAACTACAAAAATAATATAGTCACATTGTTCTTTCAGTGTTTTATCAGAAGGTTTGAATTTTTTATGGGCATTTATAAGGTTGGGATAGCATGTGCAGACAGAAAAAAGGATTTTGACTGAAAATGGGCAGTGAAAACAGAAACAGGAAAAGAAGTTATGGAGGATTTATGGGTAAAGTGAGAAAGTCCCTATCATTCTAATAATCTAGCAGTGATACCACATGAGTAACATCTCGGTAAGCAAGACTGGTTTCTAGATAACCTTTATGGCAAACAAGAGTAAAACTTGCTGCTGCTGCTTCTTACTCTGAGCCTGAACACACCCTATCATGCCCTGCCACGGGTGCACAGTCCCACAGGAAGATTGCTGAGCCACACAATGTGTCACTCCTCAGACTTCTGGTGGCCATACTCCCTGCAGCAAGACTTGAGTGCTCTCCACATGCAAAGCTCTGTGTTGTACTTGCCCCTGGAGTCAAGCTGGGGCTCCTGCAGTGGTTCCCCAGCTGAAGCAGAGCTGGGCTCTGAGCTGTGCTGCTCTATTTGTTCCGCTCAGGGCACTTGTGGCTGCATGTGGAGGTGGTGCTGTGTCGTAGCAGATCTGCTACAGATGCATCTCCCCTTTGCATCTCCCCCTGCACGCCCATGAAGGGGCGTCCTGAGAGCAGCTTGGAGCTGGTGATGCCCCAGAGAGTGCTTAGGGGCCTTTGAAACAGCAGGTGTGTTTCCCCTATGGGAGGATTTACCCCCCTACCTTACCTACTGAATAACTTGGGGGAATTGGAGGTACTTGGACAATGTTTATATTCTTTGCTCTTTATCTGAAGGTGGGAAAACAGCCTGAAAATTCATAAGAACAAATTGTTTTCTGTGGTATTTTAGTTATAGTCTAGGGGGAACATCAGGAGAATTGACGTGTTTCTAATGTTTCTATTTCTAAATTTTAGGCCCTGTCAGGGAGTACAGAGGTACAACAAAAAGTGAGTTAGAAAGGAGTTGAATCTCACAGCTGACTTCAGTAATGAATAAAATTATTTTATTGTGTGTTGGTTTATTTGTTTCTTAGCACGTAGGTGTGTGCACTGACGCATGAGCCTATTTTAAAACACAGTTTTGTGCTTTTTTTCCTCCTCTGACTCAACTTCAACCATTTCATTGTAAATTATTACAGCTGTTACCAGGAAGCCTTTCTGAGAAGGCTGTTGATTTTCAGTAAAATGGCCTTGCAAACAGTTGCCACTGTCAATCTTTTATCCCAACCAAAAGGGTTAAAAGCATTTTGTTAGTTGAATGCAAATTGGAGTGTTCAGCTGATCTGCCCAAACTTTGGAAAACTGAAGTTGCTTCTGTGCCTTACCACAAGTTTATTTAACAAAATAAAACAAGCGTAATTAAGATAAACTGATTTGGATTTCAGGAACATAACATTATCAGCCTTGTTAACCATAATTTTTGTGATCTGCAGACTTCCACAGTGGATCTCCAAATGCTTCCAAGTAAAATAACACTTGGGGGTCTTTGATAGTTCTTTAACTCTCAAAATATTTTGGAAAAGATAATGATCCTGGTTAACAGTTTCATGTATTTTATATAACTCTTTAACATTTATAGAATAGGAAACAATTGTTTTTTAAGGAGCAGTGGCTCAAGTAATCTAAGAGCTTCTTCAGCTTCAGTTCTGCTGCTGGAAAAACTAGCACAGGGAATCAGAAGGAAAGTGAGCCCCAATTATTTCTCAGCAGCTTATGAGACAAAAAAAAAATACTACAGCATTAATCAGTGTAGAAATCTAACTCTTTGTGACAGACTAACCTTTTTTATGGGGAAATACTCCAGTAATCCAAGCATTGATCACAAGGTCATAAGGGAGATCTTAAATCTCCAAGTCTTACTGGTTTTTTTTAGTATATACCAACCTGGGGTTTTTTGAGGCTTTCATATATTGTTTCAAGAAGCAACATAAAAATAGTATTTTCCAATGGTTTAAATATTATACTGTGTCATGATTTTGGTGTGTTTAATAGATTTTTAAGCATACTTGTAGTATTATTTTTAATGAGAAGCAAGTCTTAACAGCAGTGAGGTTATCTAAGATAATGAAGGAATTATTTGCTGCAGAAGGTATAACCCAGATGTCCAAGAGAATTTAGTCTAAAAAAGAAAACAAATATTCATGCAAAACTATTCCATCTCACTTAACATACCTATCCTGGATTGACTATGTTTTAAAAAGTCCCTTCTTCATCTAAAAAAATTTATTTATCTTGACTCTCTTGTTCTGAGACAGCTTCAAAGGAAAAGTTTGTGAGATCCTTGGAGCCAGAACCCGGTGATAAGGATGACATGGTATTACTAAATGAGATCCTCAACGCCTCCTCCCTGGATGAGGGGGAATTCAGCAAAGAGTGGACAGCAGTTTTTGGACAGGCTGCTGATCTCACCATGAACTCTTCAGCCAGAGATGGGGAGAGCACTTCATCATCTGCAGTACCAGCACCATCAGGCTACTTGCCCTCACAGCTGCTAGACCAAAACATGAACGACTTGCAGTCATCCTTACATGGTGAGAGCTCATCTTCTTCTGTCAGTTTGTTTGGGTTAGGGTTTAGAGTATGGTTTTTTTGGTATGTAGAAGTGTGGTGAAAGTTTATATTGTGCCATAGCTGCAGAAATTGTGCCTGAAATTAAAGCAGAGTATGGCCTGGAGAAAAAGCACATGAGTAACTTATTTATTTTTCCAGGCCTTCTCATTCAGTGTTTGAATGAAGTACCCAAAACCTAAAGTCAAGGTTACTGTCTTGAATATTTTCATTGAATTTCTTGACATGTTCTGTAGAACTTTGAGATAATTTTTTTTTCCCAAAACAGAAAATATGTTTGAGTGGGTTTTACTGATTTAATCACAACTGCTGTTTCTGTTAAGGGGCAAAGGAACAAAAATGATTACTGTATTTTTCTGGGGATACTGTTTTTAAACCATGTAGTGAAAATTTTGTAGTTGCATTCCTTTTTTATCTTCCTTCCCCTAAGCATCCCATTGCATGTAGGGATGTGGGTGGGGTAGAATGGGTTGTCTCATCCTAGCAAACATGTAGGTGGATTTCTCTTGCAGACTGGTTACTGATGCAACTCCTTCTCTCCCCTTTCTTCTGTGCAGTTAATTCTCTTGGCTTTTCCAAGCTGCTGCTGGGGAAAAGAGGGGAACTAGGGTAGAGCTTTCCTGCTTTTGCTTTGGCCTTGAGGAAGGCAGGTTGGTGATAAAGAGCCAACAGCACCTACCTTTGTCCTGCTTGCAGTCTGGCTGGATCTTCTGTAGGGCTGTGCAAGCTGGAGGGGACCTGGCCTTTTTTGGGCTTTGTCCCAAGTCATTTAAATCTCACTTGAGGAAGAGCAATATAGGAAAGAGTAGCAGGCTGATCCTATCCTGGAGACTATTGGAACCCATGCAACTGGAAGAGACACGAATCATGTAAAATGACCTGTGACATTTTGGCAGAAATGAGAAAGTCAGATTTATTTTATAATTAATACAGTTACTACCAGCATCCTTAGAGCAAGATACCTCGGATCATTGGCTTCAGCACTTAGATGAAAAATGGGAGAATGACATTTGTAATGATGCACAGGTTTCAATGTATTTTTAAAAGATACATGATTTTTAAACAAATTACTAAAAATAGCAACAGAAATATTATGATATTGACTTCTTTTCCACAGCTTTACATATTTTTAGATATATTTTACATTTCAGTGTAATTTCCATTTTTAAATATAAATGTATTTTTAAAGGAAAAGTATTTTTTAGGTATAAATTGAAAGTGGAGTTGTGTATCCTTTCTGAGGTGGCTGTTAGCTTTCATTTGCACTGGCATTGGGTGCAGTGATAGCAACTTCAGAACCAGAATTCAGTAATATTGCATCCAAGGAATACTAGAAATGGAAAGTCCATTCCAGTCAACATGGTATCCCAAAATCTTTTTGAGTAAAAAAATAATACAGGGTAAAACATGTGGATGTTTTCAAATGAGTTTCCAAGATTTTGGCAGAAGATTGTGGTAATTGGTGTGCTGGCATTTGAAAAATCAGGGCTAATCTGAAAGCTAGCTGAAAGTGATTGTATCTGAAAGTAATCTAAGTGTTTTGTTTCTTGTTTTATCTTTCTAAATATTTCCAAGATTTTTGTTTCCTATTTTTTAACAGAAGATGAAATTTGGTCCATTTTATATCTTATAAAAACTCAGCTTTAATAAGTGTAGCTTTAAGATACACTTCATTTCACTTCACAACTTTTCTTTCAGAATCTGACCTTATCATTAAATATGGGAAGAGAGACTTTTTTTTTTAAATACTAACTGGAGTATAAGCATATGCAGACTTAAAAGTTGGAAGTATTAGAATATATGGTTTATATTTTTACTGAGGACTTGTGATACATCTCCTGCATTTTTTTTTCCCCTAACTGGTAGGATTGCTTAATAATTATTCAGTGTGAGGTGCTACACTGTAGCCTCAATGTTGCATACTTCCTGTGTGAATTTGGCCTTGAGACCATAAAGATTCTTAAAACTCACATGCTTAACTTTAAGCACATTAACTTTTCTATTAACTTCAGTGGGATTACTTACTTATTTTACGTTAAGCACGCTCATAAATCTTTGGGGCTTTGTTTTCTCTCTGCCTCAGATCTTAATCTGTAAAACAGGCACAATGCTATGCAGGTTATAAACTGTTACGGTCAGGAATTCCCAGCTCAAAGTTTTCTCTGGCTGTATTTATAGGCAGGATCCAGCACAATGGGACTCTGAATTGCTATGGGGCTACCAGGTGCTGGTTTAAAATACATATAAATGTGTGTCTGTATATATATAATAGAAACAAAACATGCTTCTATCTTTGAGATTCTCCTCCAGACACAGCTCTGTAGTTCAGTTGCCTTTTTACTTTTTCAGAGGGAGCATTGGCTTTCTCTTTTCCTGATGATTAGACTTATTCATACCATTAAGGGCTCCTCTTTATCTTCCCTACATGTGCATGTATTCTAGTTGGTAACAAAATGCATAGGTCACCATTTCCTTCTCTAAATTTAATCATTGCAGTGTTGGTGAAGATGCTTGCTGAACAGCAAGCTGTTTGGTTTCCTTGCTGTCTTGGCAATAACCTTTTTGTCTGGTCACATAACAAAGCCATCCTGTGAATAGGCAAACCAAAACAAACTTAGGGCCAACAACTGCTTTCAAACTGATAGGCTGTGGTTTGGTTTTGAAAGGCAGAGTTGTTCTCTGCAGCTCACTAAAAATACAATTCATGAAAGTATTTAATAAAAATTCTCTGTCAGTCTTCCCCAGCACCTTCATAGATCAATAATTTCATTATGAAAGCATCCCATATTTGCTGGAATGTATTTGGTTGAAATTTTTGTTGGTATTGTTAGGTTCTTCTTGTTTTCTAAGTGGCTCTTGAGCCACCTGCATTTCATTAAATGACATCCAGGCCACAGCATCTCTCATGGATGTGCTGCCTACCGGGCCTTAGTCCAGGGGCTCAGGGAGAGGGAGGGCTCACAGGAGTTCACTGCTCTGAAGTGTTTTGCTCCCTGACCTGCCAAGCACACCAGTGTAAAGGAACTGCAGTCATGTCACAGGGAGCTGGTTCCTGATCTTGCTGAAGTCTCTGGGACTTGCACAGAAAGGTTATGGCCGAGCTCCCATTCATTTCTGTCAGATTAGGATTTGGCTCTCTTTGTTTAAGCAGCTGAATTTACCTGTTGTCATTCGTTGCCATATCAAACACTTCCTCACAAAGCATCTCCAGGCACACAAAAGCACTGCAGCACACTGTAACTGTGTATAATGTCCTCTGCCATTCTTGTTTGTAATGCAGGCAGAGAAAATGCCTGGAAATTTATGTCATTGTGAAGGGGTAATGCCATGCTTTCCATTATTTATCATTCAGATTTGCTTATTTGAAAGATTACAACCTCACTTGCAGAGGGCACAGGCTGGCTCACAAGCCTTTGTCTTTGAGCAAATACATGTGAGCACTCTGCATCCTGATTTTGAAGAAGTTTTTTATTAGTTTCCTTAAGATACAGAGGATGTTTGTGGCTTTAAATTTCCTTCCTAATTCATGTGATTTTGCAGAAAAACTCTTCTTGCCTTTTTTTATAGCACAGTTTGGGCTTTAGACCTTTTATAGGCAAGGTAAGATCAGAGAGTGATGAGAATAATCTAGATGGGATTATTACATTACCTGTCAGGGTGCTGGGTGCCAATATCTGACAGGGCTCCCAAAAGAGCAGAAAGTAAGGGGAGGAAGGACAAAAAGTGTAAAAAAGGATGTGAAAGCATAAACTTGTAGAAAAAAGAGACTGACTAAGGAAATGGTAACTGGGTGCATAGATGAGCATCCTGTTTGCCATACTGTGAAATTAGATGGATAATTGACCAGGCCAAACTTAAAGGATATATTAATGAAATTAGAAATACTATCTCCAGTCCTCTAAATGTAATAAAGGACATGAATTTAAATATATTAAGCAAGGGACAAAAAATAGTTTTGTTTTTTTCTTAATATATTTCTGCAGTATACTACCCCTAGTTCATTTTACCAGCCTGTTCATCTGGCCTCATTAACTGTATTTATTATTACTCTTCTGTGGATATAGAATATGCATGTAAGAACAAAAAATTATTTCACTTTTTCCTGCATAGTTGCTCTCTTCTTGCTGAGAATCTCCTTTCAAATAAAGGGCAAAAAGAAGTACTCCATTAAAAAGTAGTTTTAAATTAACTTGAAGTAATTAATCTTGAATTTAATTTTTCAGTGTTTTGCAATGAATTATCTGTTTTTCCAGAATTCCTTCAAAATTAACTAAAAAGTCTAGGGTCTCTAAATAAGGTTTTGTCTGGAACAATGGATGAAATGAAAGTCTTCAGACTTGGAAAAAATGTTTATTATGTGTGGTATTTCCACCCAAGTCTAAGTGATGCTTTTCCCTAAAGCTATGTTTGACTTGATTACTGAACTGGCCTTTCTGTGAATGAGTATTAACAGTGATTCAGTAAGAGAAAGAAAAATCTTTTCTAGCCAGGTGAAAGGTTTGAATAGAGTACTATTGCCTGAAGCTGGAGATGATGAAAGTGATCTACAGATAATCTCTTGTAAAGGGTGTAGCACCTATGCAGGTCTGACTGCTGACTTTGTGTGTACAAGGACAGGTGTGAATGGCCATAAATGTAATAATGCTCTGCTCCTCTGTCTGATGCTGCCTGTCACTGAGGTGTTTGAGTTAACAAAGGAGCTCCTCATGCTAATGCTGCTGTATTACTGAATTTCAGGATGGGCAGCCAGCAGTGTGAGCCCAGCACCATCAATACCACAGCCAGCACAGAAACCACACAGCCTGAATGTGAATGATGACAAGACGCCTGTGAAAGGTGACAGTCATGTATTATTTTTTCAATTACTTGGCTTTTCCTTTTTAGCTCTCATGTCTTGTGTAGTGTCTCATGTCTTCTCAGTTACTGTGGTAACAAAACTTATTTTTGTATTAGCTACAGCTCAGTCTTGTGCTCCCTGATTACTCTGTTTCCCCTTGATTAGGTGTATGATGTGTGTCTATGTATGTTTTTGGTAGACTTAGTGTTAATAGCATGTCAAAAGAGTTTACTATATAACAAAGGAGCTGAAGCTACAGTTTCTTTTACCTGCTTTAATTTTGAGTCACATAGAATAGCATCTGCATGCACTTTGTCTGAGCTAAACAATGGTTTTAAACTCTAAGACTTAGCATTGTGGCTAAAATACAGGCTGCTGATAATGCAGAAGAGCCCTAATTGCAAATTCTTTTCGATAAACATACATTATATCAGTAATCATCTGTTTAAAATTTAATTCAATTGTTGCAACTAAGCCAAGAGTGCATAGTCTTGCCATCAACTGAGGCACAAGCCTGCTGATTTTTGCCTAGGATTTTCTGGATAAGTGAACCAGAATTGTGTTGAATTCCAGTTTGTAGCCATTTCTGTGCATTCACATTTGATGATACAGAAGAAAGGGGTGACATGTATTCCTTCCCCAGAGATTTCTCAGCTCAGCAGAAAAAATGAAAAAAGGCTTAAGGTGTTTTGGAAATCAGTGAGATTACACATCCACAGGACTGGCACCGGCAAAAGGAATGGCCTTCAGCTATTTGGAAATCTGTGGTTCTGAAAGTGGCAGGTACCAAGAGGAGTGTCATGCCAGGCAGAGCCTGTTTTCTCTGTGAATCCTTTGTGTCACAAAGAAAGCTTTCATGTGCCATTATCTCTCTGAGAGAAGAGCATATCTTATTTCACCATCAGTATAATACATGTTGGGCATAGGGCCACAAAAACAAAGCAAGTGGAGGTGTACCTTCTTCATAGCAGCCAAAAATGTTACTGCTTTAACCTGAACATCTGCCCAGTTGGAATAAAAGCAGGTAGGAGACCTCTGTGAAATACATATATGAATATGGACACAGAGGTGCAATAGTCCAGCTGCTATTGGATATATTCCCTATCCACATTTTGTCTATATCAATCAGAATTATTCTAGAAGCTGTACTGGGTACTGCCTATCAAATATAACCCCTCTCTTTTTCCCTCCAGCGAGTTCCTTCCCATTAAAACTTCATTCCAGATGAGTAATGACCTTGTTGTTTGCATACAGGGGAGACGGAACAGTCACATGAATTGGATTTAGGCAAAGGAATTTTGTCCTGCAAGAGAGGTTGAAATTAAAATTTGCCTTCACTTTCCTTTTGCTTGTTTGCAGGCATGCAGGGGCACACTCAATACCTTTCATGAAACAAAGCTAGACAGAGTGAGATTGTTTCTATTTCTAGTTAGTGTTCCTGTAGATATCATGGCAGGAGCCATATAAAATACATAGCAGACATGAAAAACACTCATTCTTGCTGAAGTTCTATATTCTGATAAAGATAGTGTTTTAAAATGCAATCACTCATTCTGATTTTCTTGTCAGAAGTGCCCTTGGTAATAAATTAAAAGCAAGCATGGCATTTGTTTGACCTCAGTCAAACATTCAGTCAGTTTTGTTTTAAAATAGCTGACAAGTCTGTGCATTTCTTTATTCTTTCTCTTTTCCAGAATCTACAAAGAATCCTAAAGACTTAACTGCTTGGTTCAGTCTCTTTGCTGACCTTGACCCATTATCCAATCCTGATGCTGTTGGGAAAACTGATAAAGAACATGAATTGCTTAATGCATGAGTCAGCTGCCTCTGGTAACTCACATTCTTCCCTTCATCAACACTATTTTGGAGTTTAGAAAAACTAAATGAAAATTAGTATGCCGTTGTGAAACTATAAAGTATGTGCCATGATAATAAAACTAAAGGGAATTAATCCCCTTTTCTATAGGTACAGTTATTTGCTCTTGTTTTGTATAAAGAGTTCGCATTTATTTTCTATGTGGACTTACAAAAATGAGGTTAAGAATTAGGGCAGATTTCTTGCCAAATTAGATTGTCTGCTGAAACACTGTCTTTGCCTGGGGTGATGTGGAGCTAACACCAGAGTAAAATACAAATTGCAAACCTATTTTTTTATAATGTTTCTTGAGTAAATTAAAAAAAAAAATCATGTAACTGAAGAGGCTGCATGAGTCAAACATCTATCATGTATATAATATATCTATTACTGCTATGTTAAGGTGTCAACTAAATTTGTTTTGTTAGTACTCACAGTTGAAAAACCTGTGCTGGAGCTAATTATTGAAGAAGTAAACTTGGGTCTGTGCAGCCATCAAAATTGTGCCCTTTCCAATCTAACTTATTTGATAAACTGCACTACATAAAGAAAAGTCATGCCCAGGAGGCTTCTTCTTCTGAGTTTTTTCTCCATTGCACCCACAGAATTTGCACCTGTTTGAAGAAGTTTCTTGGAACTGATGCTTTACCATGCCTTCAACCCATTTCTGTTTCTGTTCTGAGAATTTTTCAACCAGTTTATTTCTGAAGCATGTGTTATTTTAAGCTTGTTGTGACATTACCTCTTTAATAAAATGATTTTGACAAAAATCACAACTTTATTCCCACTGGAATGCTGTTGTGCTGTTGAATTGATAGAAAACCAGCATCTGAAGATGACCAGATTGTAGGCAGTACTGAACCCTTTGTTTCTGAATAGTAATCCAGTAGGAGGGACAGTGAGAAAATTTGAACTCAAGGTGGTGTCCCTTTTCTTCCCTGCAAAAGAAAGTGAAAAGGCTCATAGAATCCTAAGGTTTGGAAACAGCCTTCAAGGCTATTGAGTCCAGCCTTGGAACAAACAAGGCTGCCAACTAAACCACAGCACTCAGTGCCATGTCTGGTTGTCTTTTGAAAACTTCCGGGCATGGTGGCTCCACCACCTTCCTGAGCAAACCATTCCAATGTCTGACCACCCCTTCAGTGGAGAAATTCTTACAGATGTCCAACCTGGACATGCCCTGCTGCACCCTGAAGATGTGTCAGCAGCCAGTTAAGATCACAAGCTCTGTGTACTGTGTAGGACCTGCTTTACAGTTTATTACATTCAGCCTTCTTTAATTTGCTTGATTTTCCTTTTACATTGGTGAAGCATTTCACAACCAGTTATCTGTACACTCAGTAAATCCCTGCCTCATGGTCTAATAGGTAACTAAGTACCTGAAGATAACTGTATAAATGTACAAGTTCACTGAATTGGCCAACTTCTTCTTGAGTGCAGCAGAACATTGTTGGACGTGTGCACTGAGCAGCAGTAATGTGGATTTGGTGCCTCCTATCTAAAAAGCCACATGCTAGCAGTGGATGTGAGGTTGGACTGACCAGAGTTGATCAGGCTCAACCCTCAGCCAGCTTCAAACACCCCTGTTCAAACTGCCATGTTCATTATCCCATCCCATAAGCTGGAAGTGTCAAAGTACTTCAGTTGTTGCCAGAGAAGTTCTTCAGATGCTTAGCAGTGGATTTTCATGGCTAATGGGAAAAGATGGTCTGATCCTCTCTTTGTACAGTTGCCAGCCCAGCTGGGGCCCTGAGGCATGTAACACCTGGAATCTGGTGTCAGTGCTGTACTCTTTCCAAAGGTAAAACTTGGTTCCTTCCACAGTGTTTGCTGCTCTTGGGTACTGGCAGCTCCTTGCTCAGTGAGCTGCCTTTTCTCCACTCTGTAACTTTCTTGAGCACTAAGAGGGGCCTGAATTCACAACTTTGGGCTGCACTTCTGGCAGTAAATAAGACATCTACAAAGGAGATTAACTGGGAAATACCTAAGGTTTACACTGAGGTGCACTTACACTTAGGAGTGCTAGTTTGTTCTCATAAGAGAGACTGGCTGCCCGAAATCCTCTCCATCACAAGCTGTAATTACCTGCAATGCCAAAAATGTTAGTGTCAGGCGCTCGAGGGAGAGCCAGGCTGCTCTTCAGCCCAGCTGGGTTACCACAAAATCATTACACAGATTCTTGCAGCTTTAAGCAAGTCTGTGGTTGCTAAATTTGCTGTGGATTATATTTGTCTGGATAGTTTCTAAAACACTTGTGGACAATCCACTCCAGCATTTTTTAGTAGCTGCAGCAGTTAGGTGAAAAGCAGAGAGAATGCTGTATTGAGTTCAAAATAGCCAATTAACCATTCTTACAGGCTCAGAAAAAAGTTTGTTCTTTAGGTCACAGATTCTAGACTTCAGAATTAAAAAAAAAAAAAAAAGCAAAAACAATCAAAACAAGGCACAAAAACCCAAACTCCTGTCCTGACTGGAACAATTAAGAGCATTGCAGAAGTTCAACTAATGATGCTCTAGATTCTTATTCCTAGGTAGGAAAGCATCAGAATGATCATCCCTTTCACACAAGGCAAACCGCAGGTGCAGAGTTTTTTCTTTTCCCTCCTCCTCACACAAACCACTCCCAGGTAGTTAATATTAAGCATTGATTTCTTGTAATGTATAATTTATGAAATTAATTAAGCTTTAAATCATTTGCAATGCAATT
Organism: Thryothorus ludovicianus; assembly: GCA_013397245.1. Taxonomy (NCBI): domain Eukaryota; kingdom Metazoa; phylum Chordata; class Aves; order Passeriformes; family Certhiidae; genus Thryothorus; species Thryothorus ludovicianus. Next base: position 225,850 of record VZTB01001030.1, read on the forward strand.
TTTTTCACACTTTCAAATGAAAAAAACCAAAACAAAAAACAAGACAGAGGTTATTTAAAATGTAATTGATTTTGATTGAAAAAAAGCAGTTGAAATCCCTGTGTACAATGCATTATCATCATAAAGATTGAGTGAAGTTGAAAACCAGAGCAGGAAAGCTACCATCCTGCAAATAGACCTTGTTAATGCAGAGTACAGAGTTACAAACAATACTTCCCTACTACTAAAGAAGTGTCTGGCATGTGCTCATCAGCAGCCTGGGCTGTGGAGTCACTCCAAGGCCAGCACCACTGAGAGGATTGTCTGTGCTGTGCTTTCAGGCTTGGGACAACAGGGCAGTTCATCATCCTGGTAAAATTACAGATTGTTAAATCAAGATGAACATTATGGGTGTAGAAAAATCATTCTTCATTCCAGTTGCATATTCTGGTTCAGTAGTGGATTTTTTAAAGTGAAAACAGCTGCAGCACCCCTATGGCATATGAAAACAGTGGCAATTGATTAACTGTCTTTATTGTGAAGTTTATGAAATTTGATGTAATTGATTCTGATGATTCAAGGTTTCTAAAAATCTCAGAGCAGCTGCTTCAGAGAAATTGGACTGTGAGCCTTGGCAATTGAACAGCTCATAGAGAAAACTAAGAAGTAACTTTTTAAATTAACTTTTCTGGCCTTCTGAAATGACTGTGATTTATTTCAACGGAGTAGAATGGGACTTACCTTGTTTCTTTCTGCTGTTTCCGTATCCAAAATTGCATGGGCGTGACAATCATGTGCTTTGGGGAAGGCAGTTGGCTGCTTGTGGCCAAGTGGTGCTGGTTCAAACATCCTTTTAAATTCCTTTCAAACATTAGGGTCTGCATGTGCTAGTAAAAGGTGGGACCACCAGAGCAACCTGCAGGCAGCTTTGCTCCAAGAGGGAATACAGGAAATGTCATGGCCTAGAAGCCCTGACAGGAATTGAACCTGGAAAGGCTCAGCAGAGGAGGAGGTTGTGAGGATGCAGCACTCAGGTGCTGGAATCATGCCACCTTTTCCTGGGGCCTCTGTTGACTGCTACCTGCACCCTTCCATCACATCCCACTGAGAGTGCCAGGGGATGCTGGATGAGCAGCACCAAGCATTGAGTGCCCAGTTTTTCTGTTGAGGGTATGTGGGGTCAAATAGCCCCAGAGCACAGGAAGGGCAGCTGGAAGATCCTGTCTTCTCTCAGTGCAGTTCCCAAAGATGATCAGCTGCAGAGCAGCAGCAAGAACAAACATGGTCTAGGTGCAGCTGCCAGTATTGGGTCCCTCCTCGCTTCTTCAAGCTTCCTTCCAAGCACTTACTGCAAATCTCCCTCTGGTTAGCCTACTTTACAACTTCTGCTCCTTGTAAATGTCTTATTTTTAAACAAGCCACCATATGGGGGAGGCAGGAAGCAGAGCAACCACCAGGCTTACCAACAGCCAAGCAGCAGAGGCTTTGCCTCAGCTGAGCAGCAGAAATGCTGAGATGGTCTGGCACCTCGTTGGCCATTGTGCTCAGCCCAGCACAGTGCACACACAGAGTGCAGGCACACAGAGCCTCTCCTGGGACAGCAAACAAGGGCACCATGGCCAAACAGGCCGTGCAGGTCCAGCAGGTCTGGCCTTGGGTAACCAGCCAGCTCCCAGCACCAAGGTGGACTGGCCTTGCAGTCGGTCAGACCATTACCTGGCCATTCATTAACAGTGCTCTCCCAAGCACAAAATTGACTTTTCCCCTCAGTGACTAATTACAAACCCTAGGCCCCTCCCTTCAAGTCACACAAGGTACTTGCCAGCACAGGAGCTCTCCCTGCCGGAGTGGGTCCAGAGGAGGGCCACGAAATCAGCAGGGCTGGAGCAGCCATCCTGGGAAGAAAGGATGAGAGAGCTGGGGCTGTTCAGCCTGGGATCCAGAAGTCTCTGCAGGGAGTCTTTACTGTGGAGCTTTCTTTTTAATATATACAGTTTGTAGGAAAGACTGAGACAGACTTTATCAGGGCCTAAGGACAAGAGGCAGGTTTTTAGCTGAAAGAGTATAGGGTTTAGATTGCACATAAAGAATTTTCTTGTGGTGAGACATTGGAAGTGTTTGGCTAGGAAAGTGACAGATGCCCCAGTTCTAGAAATGTTCCAAGGTCTGGTTCAATAGGACTATGAAGAACCTCATCTTGGAAAAAAAATGTCCATGGCAGAGGGGTTGTACTGGAAGACCTTTAGAGGTCCCTGCCAATCCAAACCATTCTGTGAGTCCTTGACCAAATGAGGAGGGTGCGGTTTGCCAGACAGCAGAGTTCAGCTCCCAGCAGCTGCATCAGCTTTTAACTCTGTTCTACCATAGCAAAAGCTTGATGGAGCCAGCCTTGTAATTAATCCATAGTGGGCTGCTTGCAAAAAATTACAAAATGTAAATAGAGAGAAGCATCCTGTAACTTGGAGGTGGAAGCCTGGCTGACACTTCTGCCAGCTATTTACACCGGTTGCTGTTAGAATCCTTTCTGGGATAGGGAAAACCCCAAAAAATGAGGGAAAAAAGTAGATAAGCAATTTTAGAAGAGAGAACAAATATACTTAAGCTGTTAAAGAAGTTACAGCCAGTCTCCTCTTTAAACTAAAGTCTTTCATCTATCCCAGAAACTCACTCTGCAGGGAGTTTCTTCTATTTTGGATTTCCACAGCTATAATGGCAGTAGGAAAAGCCTGAGGACAGGTGTTGGAAGCCATATGCTTGCTTCATCAACAGGCTAGAGCAAGGTAAAAAACAACTTTGAAAGTGCTACACAATTAAATCATCCAACCCTGTCTCCATCTAGGTGGGTGGATAACAGCTGGCTGCAGGAAATAAGCATGCTGAATGTAACAGGAGCAGGATGTGACAAGGAAAAAGCCCAAACTCCTATTACTCCAAGTACAATCTTCAGAATAAACCCTTGACACATAAAATACAGGAATTAAAATCATGAGCCACTTTGCTGTTACAGCTGCTTATTTTTCTGGACTGTTTTGGCAGTCTGTGTGTGGTGCTCCCATGACTGTCTCTGCCTTGAACTTGAGTGCCAGAGCTTCAAAGCACCAAAGCCTGACAGCAGAGAGCACCCCTTCCTAAGGCAGGTGAGAGTTTGATTTTCAGAAAGATTTTTAGAAAACAACAAAAAGAATGAGACAAGCCCCATGGGAGACTTTTCTGATTTGTGCTTCAGCTGGTTCTTGGGCTGATCCAGCCTTTTCTGCAAGGTTTTCCCTGGATTTGGAGTCAGCAGCCATGGTTGCAAGAGGCACAGGAGCAATTCAAGGCTCTTTCCCCAAAATGCCAGTCTGTGCTCTGAAGTCACGGAAGCCTGTCCAGGGCCTGGGGCTGTGAGCATCCCAAACCCATCTAAACATGGGCCACCACTGTCCTAGCAAGTAATTTCCAGCAGGAAAAGAGCCTGCAATGGCACTGATCTGGCTGAAAACTTCCCACCCTTCCCCCTCCAATAATAAAAGAAATACCATTTGAGGCAGCAGAGGCCACAGAGGGTGCGAGGCTGCGCAGTGGGGAGATGCCAGCAGCACTGCCACAGCCCTCAGGCAACACCTGTGGGCTCTCTACTTGTCACCAAGCCACAGCCATGCTCACATGCAAGACACTCACAGCCCTTGCTGCTCTTCATGTAGGGAAATGATTATAAAATATCTTACTTGAACAAAATCTTCCTTTTGTTGATTCTTAACCTTCCCTCTCCCTGCAGCACTGAGCCCTTTCCAGCTTTTGCTTTCATTTTTAAGGGAAGTGACCCAGGTCTCCTTGGAGGCAGAAGACCTCTTGGCTTCACCAGCCTCTGCAATGTTGGTAGTGCTGTGCTTCAAAGCCTGGCTGGATCTCAGGGTGCAGGTCCATCTCACTGCTTGCAGTTAAAGCCATGGGAATGTTGCAAAGTATAAAAGGAAATAAGGTTAAAAAGCAAACAGGCATTCAGGAAGAGAGATTGCACTGACACTGCTTTACAGCCCCTCTCTTGCCCCCGGCCATTTTATCAGCCCATCCTGTTAGCAAATACTAAATGCAATTGAAAAAACACTAAAAATCCATAATGATCATTTTCTTGCTTGAGATTTGGAGGAGCAGATTGAACTTTCTGTCCTGGAGTGGTTTTTAATGAACAGTGCAGCTTGTCTATAAGTGGTTTGGGTTCTCTCTCTGTTCCCCATTAAACATGTGAAGTATTTAATGCTGGGCTTAATTGAGGTTGAGATACTTAATGTTGTTTTCTTTAATGGTTGTTATCCAAATGAAAAGGGGAAAGTGTTTCAAGATACAAGAAAATGCTTTTATGGGCCCAAAGTAAGTCCTATACTAACCAAGTTCCTTTCTGCAAGGGCCAACTGCCAAAGGGAAGTAAGTGCTGTTCTTCAGGAAAGATTAATCCAATATATACCATCACCAATCTCAAAAATCTTTATCAAGGTGCTTAAGTTTCTGTTTCAGGTCCTATCAGAAAGAAACCCCAAACACCTGATCCACAACAGCATCAAGTAGCTTGGGGTCAGTCTTACCATGACTCAGGAGATGTTCCTGTCCCCAGTGTACAACACCACCACAGTGCTGCTGAACTCCCAACAGCTGCAGGAGCCCAGGTTTGCAGATTTTCCCCCCTGGTTTGCATCATCTCCCAGTCATCAGAGATGGTGAGAATGGGACTCCCGTGAAGGAGGGACCAGCAGAGCCTGAGGTGGGAAATGGAAACTTCCATGATGTTGCAGATGGAAGAGAGATGGACAACAGCTGCTGCCCTGGTAGACCTGCACCCACAGGACAGAGCCACTGGGCTCCTGGGCCAGACAGAGGTACCAGTTTGTTGTCCAGTCTGGAGACACATTTTCTCACTTACTGAATAAAAAGTCAAATCATGAGAGAGCAGCATTCACAGCCTTTCAGCCAGGATGCAACCAAAGGGACAGATTGCAATCTACAGATGGCCTGATTTAGGGAACAAATGACATTTATCCAGGCTAATACTCCTCTGGAGTATTAAGGCGTCTGCTGTGTTCCTAACCCAAGGAACATCCTGTATCAATACACACATACAAGGTTACCCTCCAAATCAGGGGCCTAGGCTGCCTTTGCTTTCCCGTTGTTCAGAAAGTGCAAGATCTTCAACTCCTCTACTCCCAAAGGTTTAGTATTCCCCTGCAGAAGAGGAAAACGAGAAAATACTCCCTAGAAGAGAACACATTTCTTAGGTACTCAATTCAGAAAGTGAGTTTAAACTATCTCCTTGGAATTCTCCACTAGAACCAAAACCAGATCCACCATTGTACCCAAACTCATTTCATGAACAAGAGCCCTGAATGCAGTGATAATCTTTAAAAAACACCTACATGCCCTATCCAAAATATAACCATGCAGTGAAAGTAGGTGGTATGGTACCATCTCTGTACTGTCACAGAGATGGAAAGCTATGTCTGAAACTTCCTGTATTCTCAGCATGACATCCAAATGAATGGTTCTCAGCATTCTCAGGATGTACAACGAATTAGAATCCAAAGGAATCACAAAAGCAGATTTAAGCACTTCTCCCCCAGCTTCCCATTTCCTAATAATTCTATTTAGTTTCCAAAGGCAACGCCCTTTTAAAATTTTTCATAAGAATGAGTTCTTACTTCCCTATGTAACAAGCCCAAGGATAGAAGCAACCTTATGGAAAGGGAGGCTGCTACCCTCTGAGAAACTTCTGTATCACAGAGATAGGTCACAACTAGAAATTCTTACACAAATACAGCTCAGAAAGGGAGTAAATAATCCAGGCATCACCCAGCCTTTTGGCACCAAACTTCAACAGGAAATCTAGTTTCTTTCAGCTTTCTCCTCCTTGGAGAAAGAACCTCTGTCCATAAAAATCAAGAGTCTGCTCAGGACACAGTTTTAGTTACATGACTTATGCCTGACAGTCTGGGATTTAGATGATGCTATTTATTTACTACTTATTTGGAGAAGTAAAAGTTAAAGACACAAGAAATAGATTCCCATGGGTATTACTATTGCCCTGAGCAAACCCTATTTTCAACCAACAGCTGCACAAATCACTGAAAAGTTTAACCATAGACTTCACTGTGCATATACACACAATAAAAAAGTCTTCCACACACCCCGTTACTTTTCTACAGACACAGTTATTAGCCTCATTGTGCTTTGCTATGAAGCTCACTCTCTAATTCATCAGGGGGAAGAGATTACATGACCTTTTCTCCCAGGCTTCCTCTGCCTCTGAGCCTTCCAGGCTGCAGATCAAGGCAGCCTAAAAACTTTCCATCAGAACTTCTTACAACCTGTCCTGGGTTGATGCTAAATTGTATCCCCATTTGTCTGTTTAGCTCAGAAATTAGTGTTGTACCTTTAAAAACTGGATCTGACAGTGAAGGAGACGCAGTGCAATGTCTGAGGTGGTGTCTCCCCTGCCAGGTAAGTGTGGAGGAAGGCCAGGGTAGGAGGAGCTGGTTTGCTAAGCCTCAATGGTGTTTGCTTGCAACTGAATAAATTAGAGATGCTGGCTGACATGACAATTTCTCTTGGTGTTACTCCTTACACTTACATACAGTGAAGATACTGAGACTATCCTTGAGCCAGTATCTGGCCCTTCCCAAGAGCTAACTTGCCAGGAAGCCAGGACTCACTCCCCAGACAGCATCCTGTTTCCTAAAAGAAGCAGGTCACTCACTCTCCCTACCCCAGCATACACAGCCAAGGGCTCTCCTCACACACACCTCCAGTCTCTGGAGCATTCACTCCCAGAGCTGCGAATTACTAGAAAATTTATGTTCAAGCTAAGATCTTTTATTCACAAAACAGGGACTCAAGGCAATATTATTTCATTAGCTCTCTACTCTTAGTGCTTTTCAGACTCCTTGTTTTGGCTTTGGGGAAGATAAAGGCAGTGAGTTACACACAGCACACAAAGTGTGGCTCATGTGCAACAAAATCCCAAATATGACAAACCAGGCAAACCTCGGTTCATGGGGATGCTCAAAAGCTCCCTGTGACACAAACTGCATCACATCTTTGCAAGGCAAGCTACACACTTTTGTCAAAGTGCTTCCTGAGAAAACACCCTCCCACTGAAGGGCAGCCTGAAATGCTGCAGCCAAAGCCACTGAGGGGACAGGACAGTCACAAAGCTGCTCCAGGAACCCCTTCAAGCTGATGATGAAATGGCCGAACCAAAGGCAATGCTGACTGCAGGACATCAAGCATTCTCACAGGTGGAAGGATGACAGAGCCACAGAATATCCTACCTTGGAAGGGACCCACAGGGTCATTGAAGTCCAACTTCTAGTCCTGCATAGGACTTTTGGTTAAGTTGCAGTTAATGTTTTTAACATAATCACATAGAAACCTTGCAATCTCTGGGATGCTGAAAACTTCAAATTTCCACTGACTGACGACAATAAGCACTAATCCATTCTTGATGGTCATTGCCATAGTGCTCTTCAGTAAACACTGACTTTGGAGGATTTACATGCATTTAAATATCCTTCTTTCTTCCTCCTTCCCCCTCACCCCCATCTGGAAAGAATTATTCTGCAATAATGGCAACCATTTGAGTCATACGAAACAACATGAAACCAAGACTGTCAGTAGATTTATACCACATCCTTTAGGAGTTTAGTTTAGTTTCACAAAGTGAAACATCTAATGACTTTCATAATTTTCAGCAGATAACTTGAAATTACCCATACCACAAACACAGCAGCAGATACACAGTTTCAAATAACTCTTAACTCATTTTTTCCTGTGCTATGTAGAAATAGAGTATGCTATTTAAAGCATATTTAAACATTCAGCTATTTTTAGGTTTTTTTCCCCAGTTCTGAGCACAGTATTTTGCAAAAATCTATTAGATAAGAGATTAGCTTGTTCTAGAAGACACAGCACACTGGACATGGCATTATTCTAGATGTAAATTTGGAGCAATATTAAAATTTAATTTTCTTCTATGGTGTTTCATGCACAGTTTCCAAAACAAATAAAAGAACCACTGCTTTTGTGTGTTGTCCCCACCACTTTTTTTTAACTATAATTTTTATTTAAATAAGACACAGGAACTTCTATACCGAAAAAAATACAAAACAAAAGCCACACATTTCCTTGTGTAAAGCAATATCATGTGATAACTTGAATACTGTTCAGCACAGTGGCTAGAAATAACAGTACAACTATGTACAAAACTTTAAACAATATTTGACAAATTTCTACAGCTGGATGTAGAATACAATTGAGATAAACAACTGCTGGGAAATTTACATGGCAAAGCATTAGCTTTAACACATTTGGTTCAAAACCTTCAATTCTGCTAAGAACAAATGTGCATTTTAATTAATATTTAGTTTCTCATGGAAAAAATATAAAGAACATGTAATGGCATTGCAAATATTGTACAGAGTTCAGCACTGATCTAAAAACCACTCATCATATCCCCTGGCAACCTAACACCAATAACAGACTACAATTTCTTATCTGGACATAACCAGAGCATAAAAAGGTCATCATACTGCAATGTTAGTCTAGAAAGAAAAATATTAAAAGGAATCGATACTTACATCACGAGAGTATTTTCTCCCCTTTATCTTCAGTCTATAAAATATATAGTGTTTTCACCTAGGCCTGAGATTAGTAGGGTTAAAGATGGCTGTTGTGTTTCAATAAGCTTTTTCACATGAAAATGGTTAGACAGACCTCTCTCCTACATTTTCTGCAAGGGGAGTCAAAAAACAGAGGATGTTTTATAGGCTGTGAATTCCACCTTGTAAGACAGCATTAACAAAAACTCAGTAATAAAAAGGAAGCAATGCTTTATCTCCAAAAACAGCACATACCTAGTGAGTAGTTACTGGTGGCTAACTCTCATCCCCCTCCAATCTCATCTTCAAAAGCAGAAAAAAAACATAAAAGAGCACGTTTAAATGCCCTCAGTAGCTGCAGGCTACTAATCTCTTCAATTCCTGGAAAAGGTGAACCTTATTCTCTTAGGAGCAGACAGCATAAACGCAGTTCCACCGAGCTGAAAGCAATGGAGCAAGAACATCAAGTTTATTTTGCCTTTGGGGTCCTCTTTGTATCACTCTGAAAGCAATGCTCCTCTTTTTCTGGTACAATAGAAGAGCACTAAAAACCCAATCTTGCTACTTGCACTATTTTGAGAAAGTGTCCAGCCTGCAAAACCAGGATTATTTTACATGGATTTTTCTTTTATTCACACTTAAGGAGGGGGAAAGCACACTTTTACACACACAGCTTAAGTAACTGAAAGTTATGGGAGAAGCTTTAAGTAACATGAACTTAAAACTATTGTTTTCCCCATCCCTCTTAGAACACCCACTTGCTACTTCTGGACTTTCATCCAAACACAATTACTCACTACATAAATAAAACACTGCTCATCTAACACTGCTCAACAAAATCTGAAAACCTATTTCCAACCAGCAAATGAATGAACATTTCCAAAAGAGAAACTAAACATTAATTTGACTTTTAGACAGTAACAGTAGCATTTCACATCCTTAACTGCCAACAAAAACCATGAGAGGAAATCCCCAATCACCCCCCATGAAACCTGAAAGAATTTCTGTCCTTTAACAAAAACATTCTTGTCTTTCAAAATCCTCTCACACACAATGTGGAATGTTTCTCATGTACAGCCTAGTACTGAACACTTTATTTGCAACAGTTTAACAGTCATTAACTGAGCAACACCTGAAACCTTTAAATGCCACAATTTTACATCTATTGAAATGACAGTAAATGCAACAGTTGTTTTACTTGTAAGCACATGACAAAGTGATATACATCACAGATTTGCTGGTTCTCCTCATGTTCACCCATGTCCAGGGTCATCATACACCTGGATCTGAATGCACTTATTCCAAGAAAGTGGAATGTTATGAGGAAATATAATGCATAAAACAAGGAAAGGCAAAAGAGTGATGTTCCCTCTTTAGCTTGGTAGCTGTAAAATATTTTATATTCCAATGATATACATTCCAAGTTACCTGAGTTTACACTTCAAGAGAAGTACCTGAAGCTAGGCCATAGGGTGGGCACTGTGCAACTGCTGTGGCCATTTTTTTTTTTTTTTTTGCATTGTGTGTATTACAGAAGTTAGAAACATAAACACCTGGATCAATTGTAAACATAATCCTGAAGTACAGTATTTTCCATAGGACACAACACAGCAAGACATTTTCTATTCAGACAGGCAACATTTTTTTATATATAGAGAGAGCTTATTTATACTGTAGAATTTGAAACAGAACACAGGACACAGTACTAATCTGGTCAAACGTACTATGAAATGCATAGTCTCCACTTAAAACGCTTAATGCAATACGGACTCTGCAGGCATCACTGCTTTCTCACAAAAAAATGCTGAATATGGATTCTGTCCCTGCCAAGAACAGTGCTGAGACATTTTTCTGAATGCTGCTAAGTATTCCGTGGTGTTCCGAAAGGCTGCCACCTCATGCAGATGTATCTGAACCAGGATCTCCTCACTCCTTGTCTCGGGGCAGAGGCCTGCTCCACCTTGCTCTAGATGAGCACGTAGCTCTGAGGAGAGGAATGGTCCTCAGTCTGAATTTCTTGCAGAAGCGGCTGCTGCTGCTGGGACGGCTGCTGTAGCGGGATCTCTGCGGAGTCCATTGTGCTGGTGTCATCTGACAGAGATGAGAAAGAGACCCGAGACGAAAGCTGCTCAACAGTCAGGGTGCTCAAACCTGTGCTTTGACCAGAGTTCGGAGAGTTCTTCAGCGTCAGGTCTGAAGCGGGAAGGAGGGGGCCCAGAAGTTTTACAGGACAGAAAGCTGATCCGGTTGGGATGAAATTAACCTTGTTTTTGTCAGGACATGAAAAGAGAGGGGCTGAGACAGGCTGACGAGACCTACAACGAGAAAAAAAGATTATATATCTGGCCAGCTGAGATGTTTTTCACATCGTGAACTTTGTGGTTCTATACATTGCTAAAATGTGAATGACAAGGAATGGGATTAATTGGACAGAGGGGCAAACATCTTCCATATTGGCAGTCAGCTAACTGATCCACAGCATTAAAAATTGTACCATCACAAAAAATGACCTGGTAATTACTGGACAAACATGCAACTTCCAGCACAAAAAATCTGCAGTACATATGCACATGAAGAAATGCCACAGCTAATTTAGAATGGCACTAATTCTTGTTTGATAAGCGATGCAGCAACAACACATTCAGTCATTTTAAATTCCTTAGAGGACCTCCATAAAAGAGACCTCTAATTTCCCGTATTCCATAATTTGTCTGGAGGCTTTTTCCACAACCCAACATTGCTCCCTTTACCACCCAGCAGGCAACCAGTGCTGTTAGAACAAGAAACGTCCCCTCCTTAATTCTTTCATCCACAGGAGCTTAGCATGCAACCTCAACAGCATGTGCTGTGCTCAAATACTGCTGGGTCTAGGGGAAAAAGACATGATGGCCCAGAGTTTAATTTCCAATTTCTTGCTCAGCAAAAACATTGAGCAAAGTCTATGCCATAAGCATACTACTATCTACAAACACTTTACATATGTTTCATTCCATTTTCTATGTTTTATACATATCAAAATGCAACCTATGCTTGGAACTGATAATTATGACAAGGGGAGTTTTTGCTTAAGCCATGAAAATTTTAAATGTTAAAAAAAATACATGGAAAGAGATTTATATAAATGCTTAGGAAATTAAGGTACTGTATCTTTCCTGCTTGGATTTTTTTTTTTTTTTTTTGCCTTTTATAAATGCACAAAAAGAGGTAAGACTCCATTTTTCTCTTCACACCAATGTAAACACTTGAACTTCTCTTCTGCACAAACTATAATAGTTTGCTCCTGAAAAACCCATCAGCTGGAATAGTTTATTCATCTGCAGTTGAATAGGCTCAGTAAACAGGTTTACTGCTTTGCAGATACCAGCTGATACAAAAGGCATTACTTACGACATTTCCTCAAAGACCTTCACTCGCTCACATCCCTCTGGGGGCTCTCGTTTGAACATGTAGCTGTTGTTTGGTTTGGGAGATGAGGCATACTTGGGCAACGGTGAGCTACTCCCACTGTCTGAAAATTTAAAGCAGTTATATTACTAGAGATTGAGTGCTTTTTAATTAAATTCGATTTCCAAACAAGATGCCTTTTTTCACAATTTAGCCACTACGTTGGTTTGCTTCTACCACAACGCTTCCTTTATTGCAGGCTGCTTCTAACACCCTCGTATAGCACATTTCTTCTGAGTAACAGCTTCGGTGCAGCAGCAATCTATTGTATAACCACACATAACAGGAGGATATTTTTATCCAGCACACTGCAATCGGAGCAAAGCAGAGCTGTGATCCTGGAAACAAATACATTCTTTATTACATAGTTCAAGAGCCATAAATGAACAAGGTAATATGCATAATACATGCAGAAGAATTATGAGCAGTAATGATAAAACGCCTTCTCAATAACACTGTTTATACAAGATGTGGGTATACAGCTTGTATCTTATTTGAAAACAAAATTCTTCACTGGAATCCTCATTAGTCTCATCAACAGCTCAGAAGATGCAATGAAACAAAACACATTTGTAACACAGGTACTGCTACCTCATCATTACAAGGTCTTATCTTACTCTCTTCACAGTTGTGAAGTTGCTTTAGCAACTAGAATAAAACTTCCAGTTTAATTCTCTCATCACTACTGGCAATATGCTACAGGTATTCTTCATAACTCCAGCTGTCTGTGTGTATTTTAGCCAGACACACTTAGAACTAAAGGTGTGAAGATCTAGGACCAAAGGCAACAGGCAGATTTATGTGTACTTCTCAGAAAGTATGAGAAAAGGCTCAAGTCTGGCAATGACAGAAGCACAGAAGTTGGAAATATTAAGACTATGAAAGGGTTCACTTTAAATAGTCATGCTGACAACATGATAGCAGACACATTAAGGAAATAAAGTAGGTACAGAAATAGTTATCCACAGAAAATTAGCTTTCTGCAGTGGCTTCTACCTTTTCAAAGAGCAACATCTCTCCCAGGGCAGTATTACTGGCTCCCTATTCCCTCCTTAGGATTACAATTTAAAAATGAAATAGCAAATTAACGAAGACCCACCAACTTACAAATACACCTTAATTGGAGAGAAATAGCTGCTCTTGCTTTGGCTCTTCTGAAGTCTTTCCACTAATGTAGGGTACATTAATTTTAACTCAAGTTTATAACCTTTGTTTTCTTTCCTGCTGTGCATGTGTGTTGCCTTTTCAGCTATCCAAGCTTCAAGCAGTATGGCCTAACTTCACCAAAGTGGACAGATTTGTCTTCAACAGCTTGCAAAGAGTAACTACACACTATTATACTACCATGACTCAAATACAAAGGCTAATCATTAGATGTTTTGAAACATTTCTGCTTCCTCTTACAACAAGAAACAAATCAACTCAAATGTCACACTTCCCTTTGAAGATTTATTATGAAAGATAGGAGACTAAAAAAATGTTTTAGTGAACCTCAGTAGCATACTGATTATTCAGCTCTTTCCTGCTGTAGAGTGAACACAGAACTTCTATTTAGAGAATTTTTGGTGTTAACTACGAAGGCAGAAAATGCTTAGAGACGATACAGATATTTGCCAAGTTGAGAGCATGATGGTCCTGTTGGCATCTTTCCACTGCTGGCACACACTGCTCATTCCAAACACAGAAATCATTAACAGAACCCAGACAGTTTGTTTCCTCCTTCTAATATTTAAAAATGAAGATCCAAGTTTCTATTTAAAAAATTAGAGAAATAAAATGTACTACTGTTCATTCCACTGAATAGTGGAAAACCATGGCAGTACATCCAAGGGAAGAATCAAACAGAATTCAAAATTAAGTCAGTTCTTGGAAGATTTAAGAGTCTGACTACTAGCCAGTTCAGCTTTCATTCAAGTTTTTGGTTTAGTTAGCCCTGCCTGGCTGAAACTTTCTACATAAGACAGCTGCTAAACAAGTATCTCTCTTTACTCTCCTGCTTTTAAAGCTTACAGTCATTGGATTTTCATTTTGACCAAACGCAGAGCAGGCGCTCTTGGCAGAACTCGTGTGGCCGTGAGGAGACTCGCACATACCAGCCGGGCCTTGGGCGAGGGCAGAAGGGACTGGGAACACAAAGTGGCATTTGGTGGCATCCACAGCTTCAGCCAGTCTCCTCTTGTGCATCCTGCAAGCTGTGCAGTGCTGAGCCATCACCCATCCCTGACACACGGCACACCCGGGCGTGCTGCCCCAGGGCTCCCAGAGCGCCATCGCCACTCTGCAGGCCCACCCGCAGGGAATGGGAGGCACATCCCATCTCATCCCATCCCACCCCATTCCCTCCCCTCCCATCCTGTCCCATCCCCTCCCATCCTGCTCCGCTGACAGTGACTGATCATGGAACCTTTAAAGGGAATTTCGCAGCCACCAACGCCCAGCGGACAATATGGAGCCTTGTCACGTGGAATTTCTGGATATGTATTTAAAACACGTGTATTCTGCTATCTGGCAAACATTTTAAGACTGTCATTAAAACCACTAAAAGTAATATTTTAACCTTAACACCAGAAATTATAGCTTGCACATATTAAAAAAAAAACAAAAGAGGCTAACTAAAAAACAATCTGTAAAACAGCTTTCTGAGTGACTATATTTAAACAAGAAGCCTCGCCAGTGAGCCTTGGGATTACTTTTGCTGAGCTCAAAAATAACTAATAAGACTACCCCAAGACTTCACTAACAACATTCCTTTAAAGAACTATTAATCAGATGCCCAGAATTTAACAAGCATCTTCACAAACATTTTACTTGTAAGAGACTGCTAGCAACAGTGGGACTACTAAATGCTATGTAAAGGCACCTAAATCAAAATCCCTGAAAAACAGGGTACACAATCTATATTGGTACAAAGAAACCCCTTCAGATTTCATCTGCTTATAGCTTCAGATGCCTTTGAATTTCACCTGTCACAGCTGCTGAGGATGCTATGTGGGGCTCTGAATTATAGTTTCACAGACCAGAGTATCACAAGACAGATCTAGTGAAACCAGTAGTTTTAATACAAAAGCAAAAAGGCAAATGCCATGAAAATATCTTCTTTCCCAACTCTTGCTTGTCTGCTCTAATCAATATCAGTGTAGTATCACTGCTCTGTTCAAAGCAATATTGTGGGCCTTTTCTGAATTCAATTATTTAACAGCTTCTTGCAGAAAGATAAACCCAACAGCTGATAAAGCCCAAAGCACAGCCTTGAACAAAAAGTAGAAGATGCTTTAGGAGTGTGAAGCAGTGCTGTGTCTGTACAGAGCATTGGCTCCTCTCACTGCTCATGTCACTCAGTCAAACTAACCTTTATTTCCTGTTCAGTGACACATCCCACAAGCATTAATAACACTGATATCTCCACTTTTAAACGGTATAGCCAAATTATTTCCATCAAGAGGAAAATTAAACCTTTAGAAAAGTAACAAGAAAACATTGTCAAAACATCTACATTTGGTTACAAAATGCATATTTCCAAATCTAACAGGTCTCACAAATAATTGATGATGGTTTTATTCTAGCTCACAAAAGCCTTTAAAATGAAGGTGTGAAAACCTTCCCAAGTTTTTATTATATAGAGCAATGAATAGCCACAAAAAATATAATAAACTGTCCCTCAAACTTGCTAGTCTGTTGTAATTTTTACCTATATCCCTCATTTATCTATAATTTAATGATTTTTTAAATTATTTTTCCTTATTCAGAACATCTGGCCTGTAGCATCTGGATGATATAAGAAAAAAGCACCTGACTATACTTCTATAACCTCTGAACAAATTACTTTCTCTTGGAAAACTGCTAGTTTTCCTAGTTTTTACCTTACCCTTAAAGAATTAGTTGTGATGAGAAGTTCAAACTTTTATCTTTCACATGCGCAGTATTATACACCTTACTTAAACTAATTTAAAATGCCATTATGATGACTTTAAAAACTGTCTGTTTATCTTCACCACCTACACTAGTTCTCCTGGAGAAGACTTGATCCAAGCCTAGCATTAAAGCCAATCTTAAAACCAAAATCCACAAATAAGTATCTACTCATAAATTTCATTCCAGTCAGCCCTTCAAAATTCCAAGGCAGGAGATAAAAAGCCTTGAAAAGCATTAAAAAAGCTAGATGCACTATTTCAAACTGTCTTCACTTGCTACTGCCAATAAATGTATCACTGAAAATTCCCATTACTGTGATAATGGAGTACTGACTGCAAAAGGAATTATTAATTTCCTTACTTTTTAACTTATATTTGTTATCAGCACATATATGAACCAATTTACCTGTCAAGATGGGTTTTTGTGTGCTAATACTTTAGTAGATGTTTCTATAGTGATTCAGTCTTGACAACATATTAAAATTCACATGCATAGCATAAGAAAGAGGAGAATGGTGGGGGCAAGCTAATACCACTGTTATTTTTGGAGCATAGCCAACTAGCACACTGAGCTAAGGCTTGTACTTTAATGTGGTTAACTTACACACACCCACTCCCAGTTCAGGATTTGGGCAGATGGATTTGTTTTCCACTATTTCCTTACAAATCCAAGATGGGGGAAAAAAATACTTCTCAGAAATCAAGAAAAGCTAGTATTTCTCCTGCTGACTTCCCCAGTCCTATTCCCAAATTGCTTTAACCATTAATAAACAAATAGTATTTACAAAAAAAAAACCCACCACTTAACCTTACTTATAACCTCAAAACACTGCTGTCTTTAGGTCATTGGTAAATATATGCTAAATCTTAGAAATTTTCATTTCCTCTGTGAAACTTACTCCTCTTAGCTTGCATGATTTATCCAAATCCTACATCCTCCATACTGAAGTCCATGTTTCAGCTAGCTGACCAGAAGCACAAGGGTAGTTTTATTAGTAAAGAGTTGTCAAAAAAACACGTGGTCTTTTTTACACTGGTGCTTATATTCTCATAGTCTACAGTCTGTCAGTAACTCTTAATTACTGAAACTCCAGTTGTACTCCCACTATAAAACCAAACAACATTTTAAAGACTTCGGAAAAAAAATGCAGGATATTGATAAACACATAAATTATTCAGAATTTTTGAGCTGTTATGCAGCACACACAGAGGTTGCTCTCCACCAGGTTGTTCCAACAGGTATCTGAGCTTCTCACCAAATAGCTTCAAATGGAATGCAAGAGTTCAGAAGCAGAGCTCTTTTAAAAGCAGTCCAAAACTTCATCACCATTTTGACAGCAAGCAACTCACCAACAATAAATACAGTGTCTACCACAAACCTTCCTGGAACCTTTCTTAAACGTAAGCATGTTACAGTCTGAATTCTTCACATTAGAATCTTCATAAATAGTTAACTGTTTGCTGTGCTCCTCTGACGTATTTATGGAAGATGTTTGTGAAGTTTCACAAACAAGAGGGAAAAAGATATGTAAACAAACAAAACCAATATTCAGATAAATCCTCAATCCCTCCACAACCATCAAACAAAAAAGAAAAACTGATGTAATGAGTAAAATGAAGGTAGTTGTAAAAGCGTGACATCACATGCCTCCCATAGGTAAAGGCAGGCCATTCTACTCTCACCTTTATCACGGTCATAGAGCAAATCTTCTGCAGAACAGGGACTCCCATCCTGAGATTCAGGAGGGCAAAAGGGAGAGACACATGGTGAGTGACTGCTGCAGCTGCTGCTGCGCTCCTGGACAGACGGGGTCTGAGTGTCAATGCTGCGGGTGCTGCTGCTGCGGTAGTGAGCGGGTAACGGCGCCCGCCGCCCGTCCGGGATATCCAGAGGCTGCAAGAGAAACAAGCAACCATGGGACACAGAGAAGCACAACAATGCACACCCAATGGCAGGCTGCAGCACGAGAAGCCAAAGCCTTACAAAGAACAAACATGGCATTTCTGAAAGAACAGCACAAGAAAATAATGCAGCGTACAATGGATACAACGTACGTTAATTACACTGGGGCAATGTGCACGTGTTCCAATGCAAAGTTATCATCCACACTGCAACACCTGCCAGTGTTATGTTTTTATGGTTTTTACAATAGTTAAAAAAAAGCAAACCTCCCTCACTAATTATATTTAGTACTACAATTTTCAGTAAAGGTCACTGCTATTATAAAACAAAAACAAGTACCCCGGCAGAGATCACATTTGGATAAAAGGGAAAGTGGAAAATGTCAAATACAATGGTATACTATTGCCATAACAACCAACCGAATTACAATTATAAAAGGAAACCATCCAAGTTCTGCTAGTAAGTTGTAATTCTCCAGCACACCCCTGCATTCCATCCTTCCACAGATGATGCCCACACAGGCTTGTAACAAGGCCCACAAGCTTTGTCTTGAGCCAAAGCTGGTAAGCTCTGCCTGCCTGTATCAGCCTAGCTGGCACTGGCCAGAGTGATCGTGCATCCCATTCTGCAACATACTGCATAGACATGTTCACAGCAGTAGATTGGCACGCTCTACTTACTTGTCCTTCCCAGTGGAAAATTATTTTTAATAAAGAGCACTGCTTTAAATGTAAGAAATCAAGTGGGAATTAGAGTCCTGCTTAGAAGCGAAGGGGGAAAAATGTCTGCAAGATTTAAACAATTTTTATTCTCACTTCAGTGAGAACTGTGTCCAAACCACAGAGAACAGCTTAAATGTTCTAGCTACAAAAATTTAATGTCTTTTTCCTTCTCACTTCAAGTGAACATTTTTATTTTATTGCCTCTCTTCCGCATATATTCCAGAACTGTAACAGTTTGTTCCAGAGCCTAAAATTCAACCCAACTTTTGCTAGTAACGAGGATATGACACCTATTGGCTGAGTATCAGTCTCCCCTTTTCAGCAACAGTCTATCCAGAAAACCACCACATACTACAGAAAGAGGCAGCCATAGGAGAGCAGGAAGATAATTTTCTTCTTATGAGCCTTCCAGTTAATATAATTTCGTATTTCAAATAAGAGCAAAGAAACACACTATAAAGGGAAGATTACAGTTGCTCCATCCAATGCTGTGGGGTTTGGGCACAGCTGTGTGGTCTGCTCCAACAGCTCAGCTCTCATTGCATATGCGTTACAACACGACTTGGTGTTCTGTTCCCATCACCCCAACAGGCCCTGACTCATTCAATGCACAAGGCAGACCTGCAGCATTTGTTACACAGACAGAAGAGAGAAAACAGGACTGAAGCTGTAGAAAGAAAGCAGTCTCAAAATTATCATAACCAAACCAAAAAACAAACAAACAAAAAAAAAAACAACACACAAAAAAGAAAAAAAAAACTTGCCATGCAAAACAGCATTTGTATTTCTCTCTCTGGCACAAAAATTCTGTGAGATGTTAGGGAATCAACTGAACCAACCTCTGTCTTTTATAGTATCTCTTTAGGATGTCCAGTTTACCTAGGTCTGATTTGTAAAAGTCCTCTGCATTAACAGATGCAGAAGGAGATTATAGGAGCTGCATTCTAAACTCCTACAATGGAATGCAACATCCTGAGTTACGTGATGGATCCCTGATGGATTTGTGTTTCCCCATCCATAAAGTGCAAATAATATCTTTCTTCTCACATAACTGTGATGTAAAGTGAACAAAATTTCAGACATGCTCCTATTAAAAGAAGAAAAATCTCAGGAAAAAAATTCAGATTTCTGACTTCAAAGCAGGGTGTAACAGTAAGCATGAGGACACTAGTCTAAGGAGGAGAAAAGAAAAACACCAAACAGCTGCTCATTAAGGGCATAGACTATGGTCCACATAACAGGTAAAACAAGGATTCCTGGGAGGGGAAAAAATCAGTAAGTGATCACATAATTAAAGACTTCAGGATAACACAGATGTTCTTCCACACCTGGAGGAACAATGTAGACTCAGGCAGTCAGGAAGTATACCCCACATCACATATTTCAATCTCTCCTGAACTAAAGCCTGAGGTACAATAATAACCCTTATTTTTAGACACATATCTAAATACACACACAAGCAGAAAAAGCTAAATATTTATCCTTCTTTACAAGTGCAATAACATTTAAGGCATAGAAAATGCCAGCTAATATCTCAGATCACTGTGCTTTGTATTTATCTTCCCCTCAATGCCGACAAATGCAAAAATCTCCAAGAAAATATCAACTAAAAGTATTTTGCTTATTAAAATCTTTATGTATCAAACCTGATCAACATAAAACACTTTTGAAGTTATTTTCCATGAGTCATGCCCAAACTACTCTAAAACTGAAGTTCTCACAACCTTAGAAGATAAGAGGATAACTAATTTGGTACAGTTGCTATTAGTTTCCACAATGCCCAATGCATGGAAAACAGCTAGAGATTACTGCATTCTATGTGTTATTTCTTTAGGGGATTTTTTCAAGTATGTCCAGTCATGTATTGACCTTATGCCAAATGCATTCTGACAGGACACTTGTCCATCCCTATGGGATGTGTGTTCTTGGACACAGTTACACACTGCTCTCATCTCGTAGCAAAGGTATGAAAATGCTCCATTTGACAACAAGCATGCATTCCTCAATACACTCTTAACATCCACCAATTTGTTTTTAGTATTGATCTTTTTGCTGGAAAAAAACCTCAACAACACTCTACTTAAAAGAATCAGGAATGCAACCAGTCCATAATAATATTACCAATGGGAGTCTCCTCACAAGCTGTACCTCTCTTTGGGAGGCAACATCTTGAGAACAAAGCATTCAATGCTATTGATTTAAAAACTTTCCTCTGGACTGGAACATAAAGGCCAACACAGGAAAGTGTTTCTTCCTGCTGCCAATCAGTGAGGCCATCAATGGACCAGATAAGGTGCAAGTGCAAAAACCGTAATGTATCCTAGGAAGAAACACTTGGGGAAAAAAAAGTTTTCAGATGAAGGCTATGAGGAGCTAAGTAAGGATCCTCAGCACCTGTGCAAAATAAAAGTTATTTTATTACAGGATTAAGTTTCCAGATAGGTACATAAAACCACCTCGCCATTTTCTTCCAGAAGCATTAAAAAATCAAACAAGGAACACAGTAATCAGTTTACTTACTTGTGAGAGTCCACCATAATTCCTTTATTTCTAATCACTTCTGTATACTTGAAAGTTACAGTAGAATGTTTTTCCTAACAGGAGGCCAATGAACATGTCTGTGCTATGCTACTTTTCATGATTTTCATTATTGTATTCCAGAAGAGGCAACACCTCTTATCCCCTAATCCCTACAAAACCCATCATCTTATTGCACCTCAGTCTCCAAGGATTGTGTTGAGGAATCACAAGGAATAAAAGCCTGCAACAACTTCACAAAAAGCTGATTCCATCTTACAAGTTATGGTGAGAACAGAGACACACCATCACACCTTGTCAGAGTTAATCAGCAAGTTATAAAAGTAGGAAGGAAAACATATCCAAGAATTTTGAATAAATTCATTAGAACATTAATTAAAAGTTTATTAATAAATTTGAGGAGAAAAAGGTCATTAAGAAGTGACTCAAAAAGGACAACTTACTTTTACAACAGCAAAAAGGAAACACCTTCAGATAACTAAGCAAGATGAATTATGTGAAAAAATATAGCTATGGCTAAACTGCAAAGAATGATTTTTTTTTAATATTTTGACCACCATGCAATCTCTACAAACTTTATAGTCAACTGGATTTTTAAAATGTAACGACACAAACACATTACTCATCCTCAATTATCGCTGTGAAACACAAAAATAACAGGACAATACAAGAGTGGTTTTTCTTTTCTACTTTTGTAACTACAATTTTAATCATAAGATGTTAGAACACAACAAAACAAAAAAAGGTTTCAAAGAAATAACAGAACCAAATCAGCATGAGTAATGATAGAAGATATATTCCAAAGCAACAAACTATACTTGACCGTGCTTTTAAAATAGTTTCTAAAAAAACAAAATGTTAAAGCAAGAAATAATGGCAGAAAACTGGAAGAAAAACAAACAGGTTCAGTAGCAATGAAACCAGTGAAGTTTAGTTTCCTATGGTTTATCTTTTGTTCAGTAATTCCTAACCTTTAACCTAGCTGCCCCCACTCCCCCAGGCTAAAACACTGCTGTATTGGGAGAAAGTTCACCAGCAGTAAGATTGAGTAAATTATCATCTTGTTATGATCTTCCCCAAGCAAACTGAGATCTTGTAATCTCAAAGACAGTGCTAGGAGTCCCACTCTAGGTCCCACAAGACCAGACTTCACAGAAATTAACAGTTACATAGCAGGAAACAACCCTGTGCCCACAAAGATGGACTTGACTCCAAGGGCAGTGTCTGATTTATGACTTTCTTTTGTGTCTGAAGCTCTCGCCAGCTGAATGTTTGGAGGAAGGGTTCCCTATTGCCTTGGTTGCGTAAACTGCCGAGCACCTCTGGCCCAAATCCAACAATGCACTTAAGTATGTGCTTAACTGTTTTGCTGGATCAGAGTCAGTACATTCAGTAACACAGGGGAGCTCTGCATCCCAAGCAATAAGCTGTTAAAACCCAAGGACAACATTTACAACGATGATTTGTCTGATAGATAAATGAAATATCCTCCAACTACAGGAGATTACAAGCCTAGCCATAGCAACATCAATGGTGGCACTACAATACACACACACTTTTTTGCACTCTTTGGAGATGCTGCAACAAGGCTCACTGAGCTGGGCTTTCAGTTTTTCAGATTCTTTTTTCCCTTATTCCCCGGGTACAATACCCAACTCTTCTAAAGGAACGAGACAGCCTTAGGAAAGGAAACTCAGCATAGAACTACTACTATAGTATTTTATTTTTAAGATTGCTTTATCCACACAATTAAGTGTCTGGAGAAGCGAAGACTACTCCAAAACTTTTTAACTTTACTTACATTGATATGAGGAACTGCAAATATAAAATTTCAGAATCTTAAATCTCTGATGGAAGTTTTATAGCTTGACTCAAATACTGAATTGTTATTGCATGACCATTCATGAGAGGAGCACCTACACCTTGGAGAAGATTAGAAAAACTGTGCAATACTTTATTCCACAGCAGAAAATTTTCACTGGCTGTTTAGGAAACAATGGCTATAAACCAAGTATTCCACATTTTAAGAGTCATCTAAGCACTAAACTCCTCAATGAAAAGTCTAAAGGTCCAAAGTAAAGCTCTATTTGTCAGTATTTCCCATACAGAGATCTCCCATGCCAGATCAAAGAGGTTTCATGGCAGTAAAATGATCCACATTCAGCTTATGGGAAAAAAAAAGAAGCATTAAATCCAAAAAGGAGAGCATAGCACTGGAAACTTACATCTTGCTCAAGAAAAAGAGTGCAAAATGAAGCAAATACATCAATCTCCTGAACTCTAATTACTTATTACTGCAGCCTAAAGTGTCTGAATATTATAACACTTGTATTTCTCAAAAAAACTTTCAAGTTCTCTGCAGAAAGGGCATTCTAAACAAAGTAGGTTTGGCTGGAAGCCCTTTAAAAAAAAAAAAAAAAAACCCCAAAAAAACCCCAAACCAAAAAGCTCCAACAAACCAAAAAACCCCACCACGCTACAACACTGAAGTGAAGCTTTCAAACAAACAGTTCTTTGAAGAAAATTATTCGTAATTTCAGCCACAAGGAAGGTTCCTCAAGAGGAAGGTTTTCCCTTTGTTTATAAATAAAAGAGACAACAACCATAAACATGTTACTATACTCTTACCTTGGATACTTCTTCTTTTCCACTGTTCTCCTTAATGAACACTTTTTCCAGTTCAGGGCTTATTCCTTCTACATTACACGGCACACGTGAAGCAGTTGATTTTGGCACTGAAATGTTTGACAGTGGCATAGGGACAGATCTGGAAATACAAGCCTAGAAGGTAGACAGCAATATCATTTAAAGATGGAAAACAGAATAAAGGCAGAAGTCTGAGACCAAAACTTAAAACATTACTAATTAAGGAGCTGCATATAAATTTTGATATCTAGAAGATCATCTTTGCTTGGTGAATTTAAATAAAAACAAATGCCTGCATAAATCAAAAACCGAGAAAATCATCTCTACTTAACTCAAAGAAGAGTTGGATAACCAAAGCATTCTCTGACTTCACCTGGTAGTAAGTAAACAGATGTATGTACTTTCCAGAGGCACAGACTATGGTTTACACTGCAGGGGATGGGGAGTGCATGGGGCCTTGATGCTAATGTTTTAACTGGGATCCAAAAGGCATTTCATAACATTCCTAAAGCTTAATGACTCAACTGAAATATTCACTTAATGCACTTTTACTCTCTTTTGGTTGGCTTGAGCAAATGACAAATAAAACATTCATTCTAAAACTTTAATTTCATTAGCTTATAGATTTCAGAACTTTATGTCAAAGGTCTTAAGAGAAATCATCTTGAGTTTAAGACAAGTAAGTAAGTACAAATCTGATTTTCAGAAAAGCCTGTTGAGTGGAGCTCTGTCACCAACAGGAAATATTCATGAGAATAAATACACATCTTGCACAGTCACCCTTAAAAGTTTCACTTTGGCAGCAGCTACACTGACAGTCATTAATAGTGCTCATGTGTCAATGTATTCTTCTGCTCACGGAATCACAGGATGTGTAAGACAAAATGTAAACTTTTTATTGAGTACTTATCACATGAATCTTGCACAATGTGCAGCTCCCAATGATGCCCTGGCATCACCAAGGTACAAGTCTGCAAGCATTCTCTGATTGCCAAAACACACCGCCTGCAGAAAGGTTTTATCAAGGAACATCTTCCTGAGAAACCAAAATGTCACATGAGCAATGACAAAGTGAGTTCTAAGTACTAAAGAATGTTTCTTCACAGCATATGTCGTATGTGGGTTTCAATCTGTGTCAAAGACTGTCTGCTGTGCACAGGTACTTGCAACAGCTTACCTTGAGATGTAAAGCAAATCCCTTCTATGCAAAATGTAGTAGGATCCTTTGTTATAAAGGCTAACAGGTTCAGGAAGAGCATCAAATTCCTACTGTCTTCATGGATTAGGCTTTGACCACAAGATTTTAACCCCACTGAAGGAATGTAAGGAGTCAGCCACCACAGCTCAACCAGCTGCTGTAGCCAGCTGCTGTACAACACCACGGAGTTAAAAAGGTACTCAGGAAATACCACGACAGAACCAACACTTCAGATGTTCAAAGAGTGGCCTGTTAGTAACAGGGAGTCCAAGTCAAGGATCTACTACTATAGGTGAAATGTAACCAGGACTCAAATATCTGCACTCCCTAATAAGCCATGGTTAAAAGCTTTGATAAGTGCCTTAAGATTCATGAAGATATTGGCTGAACCTCACCTGAGCTTTAGAACAGTAATTGGGTTTCAATTTTTCTGACAGGTTGTAATGACTAGATCATGAGTGCTTTGGGCATCCTTCACTGCACTCTGCTTTGGTACTTTTTTTCTTTACTTTCCATTTTCATTTTTAACTAGCCCAGAAGGGATTAGGTTGCAAAATTGATATGCAAATACTTTCCAGACGAGCTTTGAAAGTTTGTCACCAAAAAAAATTAGTCTTGGAAGCAAGTACACATCCCTGGAAGCATAGCCTTATCTGGCCATGCCCACAACTTTTACAGCATCATAACATATTTCAGCTGCTATCCTGGTGCAACCCTCCTTTTACTATATAACAACCATCAGATAAACTCCAGCGAAGGTACAGCAGTATCAGACTGTTAAGCATTTCAGAGTACCACACAAAAGAACAAACACAAGGCAGATGGGAAGGCACAACAGGCAATTCAGCCAACCCTGACAAGGTGGGAGGCTGTAAATATCAGGAGCTACCCACCTACCTGAGTCTGACTGATTGCTATGTGGTTGCCATGGAGAGGTGACTGACGCTCCTTCTCTTTGCTGTGACGACTGCTCTGCTTACTGCGCTGAAGCTGCTGCCTCAGTTTGGCAATCTGCTGGAGAGAAGTTCAGGTGAAGTGAGAACAAGTTATCCAATGGGTAACTGCTCAAATCTTCACATATGAAGTGAATCATGAACATTTTAAACCTCTCTGGAGGATTTTACAGGTATACGGGTTTGCCTTTCCTTGAAGTATGAGCATTAAAGCTTCTTTCTGCTTTTTAGATGCTCACTCCAAAGTATCTGCTCTATTTGCCAACCTGAATATGGCAGCAGGCTTAGTTTATTTACTGGATTTCCTCATTTACACACAAGCACTAATATCTGATTCAAATAGTAGTCAGAATGACAATTTGTAGCATCTCCTAACCTATAACTGGTTTAAATTGTGGACTTTGAAGCCTAGAGTTTGTTTCATCTTAAATCAAAAGAAATTTTTTTAGTGAAAATTCATCATAAAAGAACCATCACAAACAACTGGCACTCAAAATGCACTGTTCATCTTGGAGTACTTATTTAATATATTTAATAGCATTTCCCTGCAGGCAAAATTATCACAGATTCCTTCAGGCAGATGGAATTATCTTTCCTGCTGTCTGCTGCGAAGATGTCTAATCAAAAGTTACATATTTTAAATGTCAAATGAAACTAAAGCCATTATCCATTTGACCTGCTCCTTAACAAGAAACCAAAGAATTTCACTTTGGGATTCCTCTACTTATTTATCCCTCCTGGGAAACTTCTACATGAAAGAGAGTACTTACCTCTATAAACATTGTCTCAGAAGTTTAGACTATGTGCAAATTCACATAACAGGTACAGACACTTCCTTAAAACTGGATAATTTGTTCCCTTAGGCTCAAATCTTGCTGTTCCTCATGCACAGCACACTGGAATTATAAGGCCATGCATGGCCCCATTTCATTTTTAACTCAGCTAGAGATATAATTTTTTAAAACATGAAGGGCAAGTAAGGAGAATGAATGCACATGGAATTCATACATCAGTTGGAAACCAACCTCTCTGAGTGACAACTTACAAGTACATGCACTCTGTGGTTATTTCCAAGTAGTTAAATATATCACTGGTACTCTTGCAAAGCAACTCTGTGGCAGAGAATCACTTCACATCACTCTTCACAGTGTCAGAGATGACAGTGCTTGGTGAAGAAGTTTGGATGGAGCTCTGCTGCAGGCAGTGAACTCTTCTTTGTGCTGTTTCTGGTAGCACTCACAGAAGAACAATCTATCTTTAAGGCTTCATAACAAGTTTTGCCACAGCTCGTTACCCATATTTAGAGAACTGCTACTCAGAAATGGCTGAATACTTTGATCTTTAAACAACAGACAAATAGTTCAAGACTTGCAAAAGGGTCTGTGTGTTGAACACATCCAGAAAAACAGAGCCCTAATGCAACTGTATTACTTACACAGATGAGCTACATTTAGAGAACTGGGACACTAAACTCTTGCTCAAAGGTGCAACTCGAGCACCATATTGCAAGAAACTTTGGAGTCTGAAGAGGTATTTCATCTCTTAAAAAAATAAATCCATTTGTCTAGAAATTTCCCCTTCTCCTTGTAGGAGTAACAGTAATCAGGAAATCTAACTCCATAGATGAAAAAACATGTGGGTAACTACTCTGGTAAAGATACACGTTACAAATATTTGTGCCTTACATTGGAATGTTGAAGAATGGGGAGAACTGAGAAATAATCTTCATCTTTCCCTTTAAAAACAGAGGAGAAAAAATGATGCACAGATCAGAAGAAAGCTGTGGACAGAGACGGCTGACTACAAGAATAATCAGAAAGTAAAGAGAGTCCTGTATATAAATTTTTCATTTCTACCATCTCTCCTTGATTCTGTGCACTTCCTCCTAAGTCAAAAAGTTAAATACACTATTTTGTTTAATTTAAATGAAATATGGTTCCTTAGGTTTTCTCAAGAGCACACTATGAAAAGAAAACATCTACACAATACCACCTCAGAGATCTGGCTGCCTGATTTCCGCTACAAATAAGCTTGCACATCTTTGAAGACATAGCCTCTCACTGTAAAATTTGGATACTGAAAGTTCTACATGGGAGAGAGAGTGTTGATAAGTTGCTATGTCTCTAGGCTAGCCACAAAACCTTGATACTGTGAAAGGAATCAATGAATCCCTGGAATTCAAGGTTTTCCCAGTCACCTCAAGAGTATGTGTATTTTGGCAGTCAGTAGGTTCTTGACACTAACAAAGAAAAGAGTGCTTGGGTCACTGAGGAGAAACAGAAGATGGAAAATTGTTGGTTTGACAGCGTATCTGAAGCTGATACAATCTCTTAAGCCAAACAAGCAATGCAGTGCAGAAACAGATGTGCCTTCTTAGATCATATGTCCTTAGCCCTGAACTCACAGGACCCCAGCTGTTCATGATGTGGTAGTTACCTCTGGACAAGAAAATGAGAAAGTAACAATAGACATATAAAAAGGAATCTGCCATTTCCTATTCATCCTGCAGACCTGGGAGACAGAGGCTTGCTGGCACAGACCACCAGCAAGCTGGCAGTGTCAACAAGTAAACAAAATTTGCTGAACTGAGCAATGCCCCATCTCTTCACCAACAGGAGTCCACAGTGATTTCACCACTTGCTAAACCTGAAATTGCAATAGCTTTTTTCCTTCTACAAGATTATCTTTTAATTACCAATTACTCTCTATCTCAAGCTGAAATAAAGCCACCACCACTAACAGGAACAGACAGCTGTGTAGCTTCCTCCAAGTTTATCCACATCTTCTCAAGCACCAGAGAGGCGCCATCCATCAGAGCACCAAACGTAAGCAAAATGATCCACAGACAAGTATGAGCTACACCAATTCTTACAAAACAAACATAATTCATGAAGTGAGAAAAGAATCTGAAACATATGCTTTGATGGCACCTGTTTTACCAATTATCTCACAGAAGCAGCACTCAACTGATGTAGCAAATATGAGCTAGGGAGTCTGCTGTGCAAAGACAATGGTGCCAAGTGAGTGGGATCAGAAAAACAGGCATTTGAAGACCCAGCATTAGACCAGATCTGTGCAAAGGAAACGGTGCCAAGGAAGTGGCAGGAAAGGAACCATGTGGTACACTGGGAAACCAAAGGGCAGTAACAAAACATTCCATTTTCACTGGGCAGCTAAGAACAGAAAGGATTTGGGACATCACTTTCCTCACACACCCAAGTACTGAGCATGAATGTGACTGAGGTATACACAGTCATGTTCAGGAACACATATAAATCATCACAAAAAGATCTAATCTGTATCCTAAAGCACCCACCTGTTGGAGACATTTAACCCTTAGCCTTCCACATATGTGCACCTAGATCCATAACATGTGAATTATTTTAGTATACCAATTCAAACATTCTCCCTGCCTACCTAACTTGAAGATGAGCAGAACATTCTCCTTAGAAAACACAGCTATTTTCTTAGAGGATACAGCTGAAAGTAAAACATATCTTAAAAAAAAAAAAAAAATCAAGGAATTCATCAAGGAGTAAACTCAATGTGAACACTACTTCCAGTGTTCAAATGCCATTTGTTACTTATAACTATTTTGCTACATTTCAACATGAAAACATACATGGTAATAAATTTCAAAGGATATATTTTAATTCACATCTGGCAAGTAGTCTCATGTGAGAGGGAAAACACAGGACAGATCTGCACACATTTCAAAAAATTAAGACAATTTTAGCCTTTGCTTTTCTAGTGACTGTTCTCTGCAATGTTGCTGATGCAGTGGAAAGACTCTTTTCTTCATCTATTTTAAAGTAATTTATAAAAAATCTCCACCAACTAAAAACACTGAGAAAACACAAAGAGCAGTGCAACAGAAACCTACACGAAGTCATTCAGGGCACAAAGTTCCAATTTGGTCTTCATGGTTTACTGTCAGCCAAAGGTAAGATGACCATCCAGGATTATTAAACAAACAAGTCAGAAAAACCCCCTATTTTTTGCTTGCTAAGTATTTCTATAGCTCGAAGCTGTACAATGAATAATATTGATTTTGTCTACGCCACTTGTGATATTCATGAAGTGTAATATAACTAATGACACAAAACTAAGAAATAATCAAATGAAGTCAGTCCTTTACAACACCGGGATAATGTGAATATCCTGGTAATTTTTCCTTTTTGAAGGGACCTAGCTGCAGACATATAAAGGAACCTGACACATCCCACCATGCCTCTCCAAATGCTCACTCATATTTCCCAGTCAATAGGCTGCATTTCTACAGCTCAGCCTACACAACATGGCAACCTCCTATTGATGATCAAGCCACAGACTCCCTGCTAATGAGTGGGCTCCATCTCATTAATGATATTTGTTACTAAATGAGTTAACCAGTAGGTCAAAGAGCAAAACAAGCATTAGAAATTCACCCTAAACCTTTGAATACAATCTTTCCATTGGTATATGAAAGCACATTAGGCATGCAAGCTCATATTCAGTTCTCTTTTATTCCTAAGTTCTTTTCAAGTACTCTGTTAGAGCAAAAGGGACCTTCCAATGGGGAGCTGCTGCTGTCTGTGTAACTCATACAGCACAGAGCTGCTTAAGGGAAGTGAAAAATCAGTTGTCTAAAAGATGTCTTTAAAAACCTATACAAAGTGAAAACTACTTGTTTTAAATAGAGGGTTTACCCAATTCTGGATAAATTCCAGTTCAGGGTAAGCTATAACTAAAATTGTCCCTGAACAACATCAACAGAATTTCAAACTAATTATTCAGGTCAAAAAGGGAAAGAACACCAGTGTCCAGTATAAAGACTGATAATAATCTCTATCTCCTAGTCAAGACATGTATCCACTGAAATAATGTTAAAGCATTCTGAAGCAAGAAAACATGAATCCAAATTGCTAAACAAGTCAAGGAAACTGCAAACAGCTATCTCTTTGTTTACTGACAAATGCTATGGGAAACAATTCAAAATTCTGAGCAGAACAATGTTACCTGCACTACACATAACAAATGCAGTTGCCCAGGAGGTGATATTTTCATTTCTATTACTTAAGCTTTTGCTTTCAGCTGCCCATAGCTCTGTCAAATGCCTATCATGCAATATTCTGCTCTTCTAGCTCCTTCCCACCAGAGACTTCAGTAAAACTGTTAGAGTTGTTTAAGAATGTGATTTAACATGAAAAAGGGGTGGAAGACATTTTACCATTTTATGTAAAAAAGCACATTACTTTATGCTTTTTACCTGCATAATTCTGTTTTCCACTTTCTTGGATGAAACAGTCAAACACTTGCCTGAGGGTCCTTTATGCTGCAAGTGTGTTCCTCTAGTCTCTCTGAAGAATCTTTACATTTGGTGAAACTTAGGCAAAAATTTCAGTTTCCATATGTTCAAGAAAGATATTTGGAACTGGCAGCTGCATTTGTTAACAATTCTGTCTCTCGTGGGTTTTACAGTTTGAATAGAACCACCCCAGGGAATTTCTTCTTCCAGGAACTGCAGATTACTGTGGCACAAAGAAACTGAGTGCACAGATACTGTTGGTATTGAACAAACACTTAACACTCACCACACAGGCTGACACGTGAGGGAAAGGAAAAAGAAAGGGATAAAATAGAAGCCAAACAATGGAGAGCCAGAACTGACAAGGAGCTGGAAGTTAACAGAGTAGGAGCTCAAACAGGGTAGCTGAATAGTGGCTGGATGATGCATGCAGAATGACATGGGTTATGAACCCGAGGAACTAGGAAAGGTAAGAAAATTGGCCTGAGTAGCTGGAGAAAGGAAAACAGAGGAAGGAAAAGAACAGTATGCTGAAGAAGACATGGGTAGGTTTTGGGGTGAACAACCATTGCAACGTTTGGATAGAAACAACTCTCTTCCAGAGAACCTATTTTGTCCATTAATGCATTCTATTAAAAAAAAAAAAAGGAACCATGAAACACACTGGCCATACACTTCTTATCTTTCTCTTGTGGTCAGTACACCAAGAGGGTGGCAACCCAGCACAATGGATCACTGTTATCAAATGGCAGAGACTTGCTTACATGCTGAAGGGCTCACTATCACTGACAGCCACAGGCCTGTGGTGAAGAGGAGCTGCATGTTGCACAAGTTGATAGGAAACTGCCAGAGTATGAAGGATAGCCTCTCAGTAAAAGCAAGGAAACATTATCCAGAAAAACAGATGCTACTCCTGTCTGCATTATAATTTCTTTGTGCTGGTAGGTAAGGTTTAAGCCAAAACTTCTCAGACACAAAACTCCTTCTGTACTTATTTCTGGTCACTTAATCTGTGACTCCGAATGCTTCCTCACAGCTGCAGTTGAAGTCATTCAGGCAACTGAAGGTACCAATACATCAAGGTGAACTTGGTGAGATAGGAACATTAAATCCTCTTTTGATCAACCTCCCTTTGGCCCAAGACCTCATCTTTAAAAATGAGGCTGTTGTCACCAATGGATTGCAAGATTATTCCATATTCGTCAAATGTGATTTTAAAATTTGAGTAATCATTCCTTCTGACAATTTTTCTACCAATGGCTGTCCAGAAGAACATATACTGCCTTTTAACTTCTCCTTAGATAACCTATACATTCCTTCTCATTTTTGAATGCCCTATTCAACAGGAAAGAGCATGCAAAAAGCCCAGAGTATGAGGAAGAAGTTCCACCTCATGCAAACATGCTGCAAGATTCATATTTTTAAAAGAAAAGTGCAGTTCTTGAAGAGAAGATACACCCTTCCTGACAGAGGCATGAGGCTGAATGTAGCCCCTTATTAGGTTCTGGACAGATGTAGTTACTCAAAGTCTGTCACTTCAGCTGAGCTAGAGACCATTTTTCTGTATTTACTTTCTCATGATGCAAATCTACTTTTTGTAGGTTCTTTCTAGTTGCAACTGTAGTCTACAGCAAAATAATTATGATTAAAGAGCTTTTCAAGTACTCATACCATTACTGTACCATTTTTGTGCAGGTGGTGTCCTCTCCATCTCCAAACTAAAATTTGAACAAAATTTCTAAGCAAGAATATGTGAACATACCAACTGACACTTTGCCTCTTCCAGGAAAGCAGCATTTAAAGGTCAGAAAGCCAAGTAAGGTAACACTGAACAGAAAGCAAGCAACAAGAAGCTGGTTCCTCAATGCTCACTCTGGCCACTCTTGCACAACCAATACCTCATAGCATGCAGGGAGGAAGTTCAACCAGCATACAGTAACAATCACTCTTCAAACAACTCTTAGATTGGGGATAAAACCTGTTTCAAAAGCAAAAGAGGGGAGGGAAAGGGTGCAGTTTCCTGGACTCCAGATAGAGTTTAAAGAATGTCTTGGGCTTATCAAAACTTGAAAGGCTCCACTGTGCAAAACTTCTCACCTCTTTCAGCTGATCAGCACTTCCCCACGATGCTGAGCGCTGATGTGACCTCTTTTCTGCTCCCTCTTCAGCCCAACAGCTGGGTGTCTAGAAGGGAAAAAAAAAAGAAAATACACTGTACTGAATTCTCCAGGTAACAAAAACTTTTGGCACAAATTACTGCTTTACCCTTTAGGCAATGTCAGAGTTATGTGAACAAATTTCAGATTCTGACATGCAGCACTAATAATCTCAATAAATAGAAAGTAATATAGAAAATAAAGCTTTGTAAATTTGCATTTACAAAGGATGAGAACAATGCACATTACTGAAGAAGAAATCAGAGGCCTGACAAAAAACCCTACCTGGCTGCTCCCACCTGTGCTTTGGCATCCATGTCTACATTTTACTTAATGGACAGAAAACCACAAAATTAAAAAAACTGTAAAACAAACTCAAGCCAGAATTCACTCCTCCCACCTGCTTTCCTCAACCATTGGACCACAGAACCATTCCCTTCTTGCTAACTCTGACTTGATAAGAGTTTGATGTATCTTTTACTATTTTTGGCACCAACTTACATGAGCAGCACAGTGGCAGGCCTTTTCCAGCCATATCTCAAAGCCTTGAAGCTTGGGGACTGTCCTTAGCTGTAGGAGCTAAAATTAAACCCCAAAAACTAAGAAGCATCAGAAAGCCCAAACTCCCAACTACTATGCTTATTTGTCACAAGGCTATTATGACAACTGAGGTTATCCACCAGAATTCCTGAACAAGAGAGTCATAGGAACAATGGACACTCTAAAATTCAGAAAGAGTTTGGGATATGAACTGTATAAAACTCAGTTCTATAAGCACATAAATATAAATCTGTTTATGTTGGGTTTTTTTCCCCCCAACAATTCCTACTAGTATTAGCTGAATCTTTCTCAGAAAGTACAAAAGAAACAAAACTGTACCACTGAAAACAACAGGTTTTTAAGGGAGGGGACCACTGCTGACTCTTCTTGTAGGGAGACAAAACCCCAGCTCACAGGACAAATAGGATCTGGGACCCACATGCCTGTGGGACTTATTCTCATGCATGGAAAGCCTGCTCCTTACTCTTGCTTCCCATCTAGGATCTAGAAACCTTTGTAGTATCCACATGGATAACAGAGACTGTTTGGCTCAGGAAGGAGGCTGGGCACCACTCTGGAGAGCACCATTGTTGCGGTGCGTCTAAGGATACCCTAGGCTTCATCCCGATGATTCCCCTGCCAGGCCTGTCCGTCATTCCTCCTTTCCACATCCTGACCTCTGAGGAGTACTGCCTGCAACCCTGGCATTCCAGAAGGGCGTCGAATGGTTGGCAGGATTCAAAAGATGCTTCCCACCCCTGGAGAGACATTGGGCCATCCAAGTGTCTTCTGTTCCTTAGGACCTTTCCCCCATACCTGGTTGGTGTCACCTGTGTTCCTTCCCGTCCCCTCTCCCCTGGTTAAAAGGCCTGGCCTGCCATGCGGTTGGGATTCTGTTGGAGCAGTTACTGGACTCACAGGCCCTTGGGCCAGGAATAAAACTCTGACTCAAAACCCTCCATCAGGATCGGCTCCTTCCTTCATCGCGCTTTGAAGCCTCTCAGTGGAAGGTTACCCTGAGCTCCTGCATGCCTGGACTTGTCTCCAAGCCCTCATCTGTAACATCCTGTAAGCCTGAGGTACCACTGGGGTGAAAACACCACAGTGTTACCATATAGGCTAACAGCAAGGGCCAGCCAGCACAGGCACAACCTCCTGGTAGTATTGGACCAGACTCCAATACACCATCAAACCAACACCTCCAGGAGCAGCCCCCAGGGCCAGGCCCCTCCAGCCCAGCCATGGCACCACCCAGCTCAGAACTGTAGCTTCAGAGCATGGGCTGCACCTTCATAACCACCACTGCCACACTATTACACAGCCTTCAGCCCAGCATGCACCTCATCTGTGCCAATATTTAATGTACTCAGCCTCTGTGCACACGTCTACATAACCCTCTCATGGTTTCTGCCACCCCTGCACTTTCCATGGTTTTGGTGGGGCTTTTTCTCTGTTATTTTTACACCATCAGTACTACTTCAATCAATGGCCCAGCAAGCTGTGTGGGTGACTAGAAAGCAAAATGTAAAAAAAAAAAAATCAGTCTTGAAAAACTTCCTGCATGAAAATAAAGTCCTTACATGAAAAGTTAAGAGTTCTGTGTATTTATTACATGACTCTGTCATGTAACACCCTTCTGTTTGGGTCTGGGGAAGAAACCAGAAGATAACATGGTTATGAAAAAAAGAATAAAATCAAATGGGAAAAGTTGAAACAGCTACTTAAAACTACGTGAAAGATAAAGGAGTCCCTCAGTCAGGCAGCACTTAGCTCTCCTGACCCAAAGCTGAGCCTCTGCCACATGTGTTACCTGTGCATGTGCAACTGCTTGCTCTGCATTTCTTAACAAAGCCACCTTCTAAATAATTACTTGGTTTTGCAGACTGGGTACTTACCATCTCCCTAAAATATTTGTGAAAGACTTTCTGTTGGGTTTAAACGTTGGGGTTTTTTTAAACATTGAAGTAGCTAGCAGTAGTGAAAATGGGGAAAAGTTTTTACTTTTTCAAGATCACAGGCTTTCACAATCTGTTACAATTTACTTTGCAATTTAAATTGCTCTTACAATATTTTACTATATGCCAAGTACAGCTGGAACCATACCCTCACACAACAACAGCAAAGCAAAGGGAATTCCGATAAA
Organism: Thryothorus ludovicianus; assembly: GCA_013397245.1. Taxonomy (NCBI): domain Eukaryota; kingdom Metazoa; phylum Chordata; class Aves; order Passeriformes; family Certhiidae; genus Thryothorus; species Thryothorus ludovicianus. The sequence continues at coordinate 261,894 of VZTB01001030.1, forward strand.
ATTTATCTATATAAAATTTATTTATAAAGAGTATCTTCTGAATACAGCACTGCTCCAGAATTTAGGGAACACCAGGATGAAGTACAGGCAGGGGGGCTTCAATATTTACCTGTAGTGCAGAAGGGTGTACCAGGGATCACTATAAGCTCATATCCTTTCAACTACAGCTTAATATACTGAAAAGATATCAAGAATCTAAGAAGCCAAACTAAGTTCTCAATAAAGACAAGTACACTGTTAAAAAACAAACCAAATATGCAGAACACAAAACCTTGACTGTATTTTTAATAAACACAGATATTGATCCAGATAGCAAGGACAAAACATAAACTAAGATCAACCTCTAAAAACCTTCATCAACAATACCACTGACTGTTAGGAGAGAGACATGGGAATCCTTACAGTGAAGAGGATTTCCTCAGAAATCAAAAATAAAAATCAGAAAATATCTATTCCCTCAATATTAAATTTTGTACTTGTTCAAGAATGCTTTGACATTCTCTGCCACTCAAATACCATCTCCCATGAGACAAGGGCTACACAGACACTTTCAGCCTCTGGTAAACTGAGTCAAGACACAACCCTGCAAAGTATACATACACAGTGTACACAGGGCAGACTACTTGTGAGCCCCAGTTTTATCTGCAGTATTAGATTACAAACATTGTAGGATGTTCCTAGCACCATACTGAAGTCAGACAGTGTTACATTTATGTGCTGTTTAGAGGTAAATTTAAAAAAAGAAAAAGCTTCACAAAAATAATACAACATAAGCAGATACTAGAATATTATTACAAGGTAGTCTTCTTCAAACCCTGGAAATTGCTTATTGCACTATGTTGTAATCCACATTATATGGAGAATTTTGGGTTTGTTTTACTTGTATTCAAGTAAAAGCTTTTAAAGAACAAAGAGAAGGACCCCAGACTTATTGCATTCAAATAGAAATTCTGCTTTGCTAAGTTTAGCTTATGTATGAACACCTCATATCTCATTTATCAATGGAAGCCTTCATTTGAAGTTGCAAGTGTACATTTGAAGTATTAAACATATGGGAAAAAAAATTAAAGCCAGAACATAATTCAGAATTTTATTAAAAGAAAAATTTCTGAATCACAAACAAAACCACAGTTGCTGCACTTCAAGTCAGAGAGAAAGAGCACCTCTCACAGTAAGGGAAGTCAGGCACTCTCTCTGAAACTGCTAACATTTCAGAGCATCACAGAACTGATGCATTGAACTTCATGAAGAAGGATTAGTCCTCCAAGGCTATATTAAGAAACTGAGATTTTAGGGGAAGATCCTTGAATAGATTTAAAGATAATGCATTCTGCACCCACGAGACATGGATCTCTTGTTTTCAAGATGCTAAGGTTTGTGGTGCATTTCAGCTGACACATGGGACAGGACATGCTCAGAATGCCACATCTCTGCTCTCTTCAGTCTCCATGTAAATCACAATTACCATGGTTCTAACTCACCCAGCCTTCTGGAGATCAGCACTTTTTCCAACATGTTTGGTAATACTGCCTTGCTTTTCCATCCATGCCAGGGACATACACCTACATTCTTTCCACTTAGATCAGAATGACTGCATAGCATACCAACCTACCTAAACCTAAAATAAGACTGTATTACCTTAAATATCTCACATTTATTGCCAGCCCTTCACTCCAGTTACTACACTCAGCCTGCATTCTGGAATATCTACATATGTCCATACTTTATAGGGGAAGCAATATGTTTTTGAAGAACTTTCACATTCAAAAGAAACACAATGGCAGTACTAGAAGATAAAAACTGATGGGTTTTCAGGTATTTCTACAGCATTCAAGGGCCATCTAGAAACTTTACAAAGAGAAATTGCCTAAGGAGTTAGAAGTCAATTTGACTGTAGATGATGACTCTTAAACATCAGACAGGTTAAGTAACATTAGAATGACAAATCCACAGCTCTACAACACATATCTTATTCCCTGTCATTTCTGTCAACATACGACATTAAAATATCCCAATTATAACTAATACACCAATCAAAAAAGCTTCATGGAATTGAGTCTCTTTGTTTATGACTGTTAATTTTTCAGCAAAAAAAAAATCTACCCAGAAGAAAAATAAAATGTGTCTAATGAGAGCTAGCTATGTTAAAGTCTTGACTTATCCATAAAAAAAGATTTTAACCTAGAAACTCTGCACTATTCTCTATGTTAGAGAGAAATAAAAATTCTGAAAGGCATTTTTCAAACTTTCTTCAGTTTCATTTGTTCCATATCTAATTGCCATATACAATGAGAAAAACTGGATTCCAATATTGCTAAGTCATCAATTGGAAACCACTGGATAATAAAAATCCCACTAGGCCATTTGTTTATTTCTTTGTATTATTTAGATTGAGAAAGACTAAATGAAAAACTTTAACTGGCAATATTTATGTTATGACATCAACATTACATTTCTTTTTAATTTTATAAATATATTTTAAATTATTTAGTTACTGCCAAATAATTATATTTATTAATTCTGACAATTATCCAAATGTTTTGGAAGAGTCCAAGGTTAGACACAGCCATTTCAACATTGAGTTGTTCTTCACACTATGATCGGGGAAATACTTAAATGATGAAGCATAAAGAAGTGGTGCACAAAATTGTTGTATCAGCACTCCCAAAGGGACAGAAAAAATGGGGAAAGAAGTTATACTGAATTTTAAATGGCCTTAATGACAAGTTCAGATTTCACAAAAGGAGAGGAAAGTAGGACAATGGAGGAACTCAGGAAGGGTATCACAAAATACATCAACACAAGTAACTTCCTATAACAGGAAGTTTACCTGCATTTCTGAAATACTTACAACACTCCTAAATAAAATTGCATACTTCTGATTATCCAAAAAGTGCTGCTTCTTACACATCAGCTAGTATGCATATACACACATACACATATGAACATACATACAGAATTCTGAGAAATACTGAACTATACAAATACCACAATGCAGTGTTACAGTGTATTTTCTAAACAACCACCTCACTTCTCTACTGTATTTTTAGTCAAAACACTTGGGGCAAGTAAGAGGGACACAAATATGAACTGCAGTTCCTATTGTCCAAGGTATGACAGAAACTAAACCAAACAAAATTCTGTTCCCTCCCTTCTATGAAGAATCATTTTATTCATGCATATTATACAAGTTTAAATAATTTAAGAGGAAACAAGGACTCATTAAAGGTTCCTCTAATCACCATGAAGACCAGAAACTGTCTTTTTTTAAAAACAAGAATTCTAACAAACTTGGAACATCCATAATCACCACCTTAACAAAACCACACAAAGTTTGTATTTTAGATTAATGTTTAATTAGGAACAAAATATATCCTTGAAAGAGAAATAATTATTCCACCTACAGTGTAAGTTATACTGACAGCACTGTTCATGAATTGAGAGGTAAAACAAGAGGTAACATTGTCCAATGAAACATACTCATACAGAAAAATGGTTTATTGATTTTCATTAACTTCTTTTTATTGAACTTAATTTGCTATGCATGCATCCTATCAATGACTTGGAACTTATCCTCAGTTCTTGAAATTATATATACTTCAAACTACACAGAGCTCAAACAACAAAAACTCAGACACACACCAAAACATAAGAATGTTTTATGATCTTCAAGCCTCCCAAGTGAGCATTTTTTTTGGGAAAAAAAAACCAAAAAACAAAACCACCAAACAAAAAAAGCCCTCCAACTGGAAATCACTGTGCATATCAATATGCTTGTTCCATTTTACATATTCACAGTCACAAGTAGTGACTCAACTTAAGCACTGATAAATGCTTGAGTCTAGCACAATTTGAATTAAAAAACAGCTAATATAATTCCATGCTGGAAGATATCCACAAATGCAAACCTTGAGATCTCCCTGCTTCTATCCCTTTGAAATACTACTTCATTTTGTAATGACAACAGTATGCTTTTCCTCTCTTTCATAGTTGATTATTCTGAAAAGGTAAAACTTCATTTTTAGTTTATGAATGAGGCAAAGGGAGGCAGCCAAACATTCACATAACCTGAACATTTACTTGAGCTCACTAGGAAAGCAATTTTACTGCCAAATACTTGGAGCTCAAATATTTATAGAACAGTTTGTTTATCTTTTCTATAACTAGTTAAAAGGTTTGTTTGTGAATGTTTAAATATTCTAAATTTTCTATTCATAAGGGTACTAGTAAAGATGGATAAGGATATACGTTTAAGGAGAGGGGTTGAGAAATGCAGTAACTACAAAGCATGCGACCAAAAATCTCCTGAATAGAAATTATGCTTTCAAAACAGAAAGACTTTAAAGTCATAGTATTGTGAAAGGAAGGCACCTTAAAAATAAATCCAGGATTAAGGGCTTTTTAGGTGGATCTTTTGTGATAGTACACATGACTGTTGTTTTTTGGCTAAAACTGACTGTTCTCACTTCAAAATAAGCAGGACATGAAGACAGTCTTCTCCAAAGGATCCTCATTACAGTTTCTAATAATTTTCTTGAAACATTTTAATCATCAGTTTCTCAAATTCATTAAGTAAGATTTCTGAAACATACAGACCCACCCTTTTATTTCTAAGCATTCTGTGCTTATCTTCAAGCCATCAAAGGCTTCTGTGTTGCATGACACCATACTTTAGAGATGAGGAAACTCCATATACATTCTAACTTGTCCTGAGAAATTCAGTATTACACAAAAGACTAGAAATATAGAATCTGTCTCAAGACCCATGATAACTATGGATCAGAATCATGGCACAAGAGATAAGCAACTGATTTATCTACCAAATCTACTTGGCCTGCTAGACTGAAAATTAGTTATAACTAAAGAGAGCTACATTCTTCCAGTTTCCAATTTAATCTGGAAGACAAACTCAGATGGTTTATTCCAAACCTCAAAAGCACTGCAGAAAAAATCAAGAATGCAGCTCTTTTGATAATAAGGTGGGACAGGTGGGCAATTTTTAATCTGTTTGACAGTGATCATCTTTGTGGGCAACAAGCTGCAGCACAAAGAGGAAGCAGGCAAAAAAGAACATTCACCTTTCTAGTCAAAGAGCAAGGGAGTAGAACGTCCCAGTAGTCTACCTGCCAGAGGATCCTACTAAGGACAGAGCCCTAAAGAGAATCCAAGGCTATCACAAGAGCATCAGGCCACAAATAATCTCAGTGGCCTTCCCTCAGCCCCATGCACCCACACAAACACACACTTTTTGAGACTGACAGATTTATTACCACGATTTAGTAAAATCTTTAGTTTGTCAGCCACTGCTGTATGGACTCTTTTTCTTAAATAACGCTCATCACAATTTTGCATATAGCAGCTTCAAAATAAACCAGATACAAGGCTGAGATTGATATCTGCTTATTTAGCCTCAACAGATCTGCCCACATTAAGAAAATTATTTTTAACAACTGTTTTCTAAAAGCATAAAAATATTATCGTCGCATACCACATTACTGCATTAGCACCGATTAAAAAAAGACTACTGTAACTAATTTCAGGGTTTCATATTTATAATAAAATTACGTGAATCCACATTTCTTCAGAATTAAATTGAGTAGACATCAATTATACGAAACATCTCTGTTGTCTTGTTTTGCAGCTTTTACCTGAGTAGATTTATCTTTCATACATGAAGGGTAGTGTACATGGGGATCACGTGGCCACTGTCCTGTGAGGTAAGGTCCTGTTATTGTGTCCAAAGAAGAAGTTCGCCTTATGGTACCAGAAGTTCTGATTTGCTGGGATTTTGGCCTGTCCACTGTAGAAAACCAGAACAAAATCAACAAAAAAGTCAGGCTAAATTTGATGTGAAATGTTAAAGCTAGCTATGACACACAATGGCAAGAACACATCAGAAACCTTTGTCTAAATGCCAAGCTGGAAAGAATGCCACCACATCAAAGCAAATACATCAGACAAAAGAGAAAAACAAATAGAAAAGGGAAAATTTAACAGTTACAGAAACCCCAATGCTTAAGGTGTTCATATCTGCAAAGAACTGGGCTACTTATGCTATGTATTTTCATCGGCAAAAAAGGTCAAACCAATTTAAATACAGTGCTGATGCAACTCAGGAAAGTCAGAGTCAGACATGTGGAAATAGAAAATACAGCATAGCACTTTTTAAGTCAGTTTGCTTAGCTTTCTAAATACAAATCAAGATAAAAACTGGGCCTGTTAAGAGGATGCATATCCGATTCATTCTCTTTTCCATATTGCTTCCTAATTTAAATCAATTCCATATTATTTACAAGATCCCACTGCAGGCCTTAGCAAGCTGAGAGTGTGCTGGTCAGAGCAGCTGCCTTGTTTGTTTTCACTCATCATTGTGCCTGCATTCAACTCCTCCCTGTACTTCTCTCACCCTACACCCAGACCATGGAACACTTTTTCTTCATTTCATTTGGAGAGTGAAGTGCAGGGTGATTCATGAGATTGATGTGGGAAAAGAACAGAGTTTTTATGGCATGCTCCCTGGATTGTCCTTGTCTGCTTTCTCCTTTAGGCAAAATTACTTCATATACTCACTTTCTAGACTTCACATTAGCCAGCCTAAGCCCTACATGGGCTACCCTACATACTGTCTGTTTTGCTCACCTCTACTAAAAGAAATTCACAAGTGAGACTAATTTTCAAGTTAGTCATGTGCTATGCACTGACCTGACCCACCAAAAGCCTACTCACTGCTCAGAACCTGAGAGCAGACCTGCTGCCACAAACATGGCCACTGGCCTTCACAAGTATTTTCTGTTTGTGTATCACCTAGAACTGATGGATCTCAAAAGGCAGAGTCCATCATCAATTAATACATAGCATTCAGCACAATTAGGGTAGAGCTTGCACCAATATAGCATAGTTGTAGTATGATCTATGAAGATAATAATGTTAAAACAGACCATTTTAGACAAATATGCTGAAACACTGCATTAGATACTCATTTTAGGAGAATGGTTTCAAATAATGCTGCGAATTGGACATGACATAATACATCATGCTGCTTTTTATACTATATTTATTTTGACTACCTTATCTATAAATCAAATCCCTACCATTTCAAACAGAACTATTCTTATAAGATTCCAATTATGACAAATCTGCATTTTAAGAATGGATTCTTGAACTATTAAAAGTAAAGAAGTCTGAAATCCAAAATAGAGATGACAAATTTTAAAAATTCAACTTTTAGTTGAATTTAGTGTTTACATTTGCACTTAAATACAAGTGTACCTAACAGCTAAACAGCTACAAAGAATTCTGCCAACCTTCCCTGTCATGCTATGGCACTATGCTACCCTCCCAGCCCAAGTTTTGAAAGTTTCTCACCTCTTAGAACACCTTTTAAAACAAGTCAGAAACAATGTACAAGCTAGTGTTTGAAGATGAGAAAGCAAGGACTAAATCCAAGAAAACACAAGCCAAAAGACACAACAAAACATATACAACCCACAATTAGTTAAGGTCTGTAACTTGTTCTACATCCAGACGAAAGGCAACAGAAATCCCAACATTAATAACAAAAATAATGTCATAAAAATTGAAGAGAAACAAACACCACCAAAAATCACTAGTTTTGTTTTGGAAGTGGACTACAAGACACTGTTAAGCCTTAAAGCTGAGAGAAGAAAAAGTTCAACACGTGGTTTCCAAACCCCCTACTATTCATCAATGTTTCTTTGAATTACGGGAAACAAAACACTTCTCAACTGCATAAACTTATTCAAGTTAACACTAATTTAATGTCATCCCTATTCCACTACTGCCTGTGCTCCTTCCATCTCCTTTGAGACGGCATCCATAGATATGTGAATCCACCTGGCAAAATAATTCACTGAGTTAAGCATAATGAAAACTAAAGTGCATCCCCCCCAAAGTCATGAACACAGGGTTTTCCCCATTACAGCAGAGTTGGCAAAATGCAATGGGCAGAAACCAGCAGGAGAGCAAGAACAGCAGCAGCCCCGTGGTCTGTCCAATAACAGTTTTGGCTCTTCATCTTTTACAATGTATTATTAGATCATAAAAAACAAAGAAGGGATCTATAAGCATGACATTTGAAGGAACTTTTGCAAACTAGCATTTGACAAAGTGTCTTACACATCAATGTACCCAGACATGATGGGATGCCCTGAAGAGCAGCACTGTACTGGAGCCCAAAAAGGGCAGATCAGATCAGCTTAAAGTAGTTTTCTAAATATTAGAACTGCTCTCAGGGTTTATTACTTAATCCTGCTTTTCTCACCTCATCATACATCTGGCTTCCCACTACTCTAGGGAGTTACCACGTAACAATTCTTCCCAAATTTTCACTATCAATGGAATGTTGATGCTACTATCATGAATATCCTTCTCCAGTTCAAATCACTTTCTCTGGCTGGAAACCTCATGCTCCTGTTTTCTCAGAGCATGAAAATAGCTGAAGTGCTTCAACATCTCCTGGAGATAGCCAATAGACTTCAGCATTCCAAAAGGCTTCAACAATATTAAGAAATCTCTAAAATTACAGATAAATTTTATCCAAGTTTCAGACTAAAACTCACGTGACAATATCTCAAGCATATCAATGATTTTACTGCAGCAGTTAAGTCAAAGGATTCTGTTGTCTTAGTCAGTGACAAGTGAGACATCTCACTTGAAACTCAGCTCTAACTCCAGAATAAGCAAATTTAAGATCACAGCACTTAAGCAGTGCAACATTACCTGAAGAAGTTATCTAGAAATTAGAAAAGCAAGACATACACTTGCAGCCAGGCAAAATACCTAATGGTCACCAAGATTAGCTCAGTTGATTAGAGCACTATGATAATAATGCCCAGGTTGTGGGTTTGATCCCTGTATCAGCTGTTATCTTAAGAGTGGGACCTGATGATGCCTCCAAGTCCCTTTCAACTCAGAATATTCTGATTCTATGTAATTTAAAATAAGTTTTAACAGCATGTATTTAGGACAAATTGCTACACCATTCTAGTTATGAGTGTTACACAAAATGACACAAGGGTCCACCTGAATACTACAGCTAGCAAAATTCAGTGTGATCCTACCTCCCAGCAGGAATCAACTAAAATAACCTGCATGAAATCATGATCCTGCATGCTGCATTGAGAGCAAAGAGAATTCTAGTTATACCACCTAGACTGACTGAAAAAAGGTTTCCATTTCTCTGACAGCAAAATGTAATTCAGTAAGGGCCCTAACCCGACAGCTCTTTTGAAAAGGACATGGGGCTCAAATAAAACCATCTGCTGCTGCTCTAAAATGAAGAGCTTGCATTCCCATCTTGGATAGAGGCAGCTAACCTGCACATAATCTGAAAGTCATGTTCACAGTCCATTTTTAGCTTAAATAGCTTTGTGCCACATGTGCAATGTGCAACTGCAACAGAAGAGCAAGACTGACAGCTAGCATTAGTAGCACTAAAAAAACTGGTTCAGCTCAATCCACCAGAGCTCATCTGTCAACATCTTTTCTTCCCATGTTTCTTTAGCAAATCCAGTTCAAATCTGGCCAGAACTTTTCCACTCACGTACTTGCATAGATTTAACTAATTTTAAAAGGCTAAAATTATACTAAGAAGCTCAGATAACATAGACTCTTCTTAAACTGAATTAAAAACATGAAATAAAAATAAAATTCATGCTTCTCCAAAACTACGAGTATCAATATTGTCATCTCATTATTGATGTCAGCTAATTGTGACACTGTCCTGCCGAAAGGTTAGACAACATTCTTGCAGTAATTTCTCCGTTTCTTTTCCCTGTTCTTCTTACACTATTAGCCCGGGATACCATGAAATATCAGTACTAAATTCCACAATAAATTTTCATGAGATGTTGTTTCTCTTCAGTTTAGTTGCTAGCACCCTGCACAAACTTCTGGTCACAAGCTACTGAGTCCCAAGTTCAGAATTCATCCATTCCTGAAGAATTTCAGATTTTATCCAGGTAATAAATATTAACTTCAAAAGAAATTTCTCCAAAAATACTCTTGTGAATACTCAAAATGATGGATTTCCTAGTCTGCTTAAGACTCTTTTCAAGAGCCACAACATCAGATTTCAAGTAGTCTGGCCCAAAGGATATTCAGAGACTGGGTATACCCCCATAAAATTGTATCAGATATTTCTAGGACATTCCTACCAGATGTGACAACAAATTTACAACAATCTACTAAATCAATGAGATGCAGTTATACCTATGTGAATGCTTCTTAAATCATTAATTACATGGGAATGCAGTATAGGAAATCAAAAACTAGAAATGGAGAGGTGAATATTAAGGAATGGTGACCCTGTAAGAATGATGGCCTGACATCACTTAAGTCACATTTCCCACAGCAGCTACTGATGTCCTTCACCCTGTTAAAAGTCCCCTCTCCTGTTACACCATGTAAAAGCATGAAAAAGGAACACTTTTGCTCTTGCTTACTTTGGACAGTGATTCCCTGAGTACCATAAAAGCAGACTTCTGGATTCAAGAGGATTGTCTCTGAAGAGTTTGTTCAAGGGAGGGTTTTTTTTCTTGTTAGCTTTTTAAGCAAGTATATAGTGACACTGTACTGATATAGCTGATTGGTCTTTCCTGCTCTGATTATGTAGGTAGATGGTCAAACTGGTGCATGTTTAATTTGCCGAACTTGTCTCTATGACTTTGCAAGGAAAAAGATTGAATAATGGGGATTTAGAGGCCACTCTAAAAAAATATTTCAATCTTCATTCTCAAGAAGGCTTTTCTCTTGTAACTAGAGCCAAAATCTCTCATGAAAAAGATTAACAAGGGATTTGGGGTCCCCTGAAGTTTCACTCCAGAGGAGTAAAGAGATCTATTGGCTCAAAAGACATTTCCCAGTTGCCAGTGACTGACGGACTTGTTTCTGACCCAATCTGCTAACTGGCTGCATGACTGCATTAACAGTTCAGAAAGGTGCAGAGCAACAAAGAGCATGCTGTTTGCCATGTACTGCTCATACAAAATAACAAAAAATAGGATTTTAAATAGGATCTTAAGGCAGCACAACAGCACTCTTTTATGTGACTGAAAAGAAAAAACATGAAATTACTGCATTCTTCCTTCATCATTTCAAATTAAATAGCCTAATCTCTTTTATAGCTTAAAATTAAACAAAACACTAGCGTTTTCTAACATTTGAAAGGCAGTACAGTATTTTGCTACCAAATTTATAATTCTAAGAGAATAAAAGAAGAGACAGTCCTTTTAAGTTACCTTCCTTACACCCCTAAAGTACTTTACACTCAGCTCCTTAAAACATGTTTTCCTTATGTGCACCACACTTGTTTTGGTTCAGTTGTACCAACTTCAGAAATTATTCCCCAGTTTCTATCTTTAGAAACCAAAAGAGAGATGACTAAAAATAAAGGGGGATGACATTCTGAAGTTCCTACTCTCTAAAGAGTCAGACACAATCCACTCTAATTTCCTCTGATTATCCTAACTGAAGGGAAAAAAAAAAGGCAGCACAGAATAGCACCATAATCTAACCAAGGCTCCAACAGTCAAAGCCAAACAAGCAGAAAGCAGGTTGCTTCTTCCTTGAGAGCAAAGATCTTTTCAGAGATCCAGGTCCATGAATGATGTGCTTTCTACATCCAGAATTCTTCAAGGAGACATAAAAAAAAAATATAGGGAAGCCAGTAGATCATTTTACAGTCTGGTACCCAGGGAAGATTTAGTTTTGTACCTGACAAGGCCTATGAGAATTCAGACTGAACTGCAAGAAACAGAAGCCTATCAAGACAGGACATTACCTATATTGGGAAAACAACATAAAACAAAACTAGCTTGTTCCTTCAAAGGAAAACTGTATGCACACTGACCCACAGTACAGGATTTAGGAATCAACTCTACTGAGTTATCTTTTATAGTTATGGCTAAGTCATCTAGAAAGGGAAGAGATCTACGGATTAGCCACTGAATCCAACCCACAGGTTAAGGCATTTTCCCCATAACAGAGGTTTCATGCACGACTCTCACAGATGTACAGCTCTGCTCACCCAACTGCAAAGGGCCAGTATGGATATCAGAGCAAGCAGAACACATGGATGGATTTGTAGGCATATTTCACTGGACCTGCAGTTGACTCAAAGTCCCGGTTGCCTATGCATGTATGTTGAAGCACGGTCTCTGCCTCATGTCCCTTATTTCCCCCAACCACAGGTCAAGGAAAATGTGACTATATCTTTCAGAAGTCAGATTTTGTTCACGGCAAAACTCCCCTGTTTAAAATCAACATTATCCTTCGAGATCAAACATAGAAAGAATGCTCTAATCTCAGTAAGAAAAGTAAACAAACCATATGGCAGAAAGTTTCAGCCCGCTAAAGCTAAACTATTCTTCTAACAAGGATTACTGCTGGCACGTAACCGACCTGTAGGATTTCATGTCACAAAAGCCTGCTTTGTTCAACAGATGTAACCTACACACTTGCACTCTTCTAGCAGGAAGACATGTAGGTAAAAAGCACTAATTCCAAACCTTTCATATCTCTAAGTATTTCACATTTTTAGAATACATTTTTCTTTGTAAGATTATTACTTCAAATTTAAATACTACACCAATACTACACCTAAACTTAGTTTCATTTAATAAAGTATCTAAAAAATGTTCATATTATAAAGTTAAAACAAATTTGATTGGAGCTCAGCAGCTATAAGTACTTGGGAAAAAGCACACTGAAACAACCTTCCTTTAACTGTTGGGCACTTCAGCACGTACAGAGAATTTCTCTCCTTTTAGCTCATTAATTTAGATCTGCTGAATCATCTATTCTACATATCCAATATTAAGAACCAAACTGGGAACCAAGAAAAGCACTAAAGCATGGGGTGTTATTTTTTCTTCCAGTATATTAATAATTAAAATACTGAAGGTCATTATAAACACATGCAGTTGATTCAGTAACTGGAGAACAATTTTTTCAAAAAAACTTGATGACTCTGAAGGGATTTTTTTTGCTGTTGTCACAACGACAATACTTAAAATTTAATGAGATGTAGAAAGTGAGGGTTTTGTAAACCTTTAATCTAACTCTTCTTTCCATTAAAATGCAGCTGGACATAATAATGAATAAAACAAATCGGAAGGCACAACTCACCATTTTCATAATCAAACTACACAAAGAACTGTAATCAATGCACAGAGGCTATACAATGCCATCATAATGATCACCAATTATTAGCAACAGAAAGCATTCTCCTAGCTGGAGTAAATTATACTAAACAAGAATAATTTATTTTTCTGAAAAAATAAATTGAAAAATATAAATGTAAAACCAGATTAAAACTGATTGCCTAAATGAGAATTCTCAACTTGGATGATTAAATAAATTATCTTTTCATTATCACTTAAGACATAGAAACAAAGGACTAGAAATAACATCCTAAATCTAGAGCCCACTTCGTAGCTATCACTGACAAAACACATAATCACTTCAAAACAGAGTACAGTCAGTCTCACAGCAGCTATTTGTCTTCACAATTCCTACTGGAAAAATGACCCAGGAGCATTTTTTTTCCTGATGGTTTCAGGCCTTCTTACAGTTTAATATATAAATATTTACACTGTCAAACCAATCCATCCGCTCATTCCCTTCCTTGCTCACTTGAATTCTGACAAAGAAACTGTAAGTTTATTCAGACTTTTTTTAGCATCACACAGTTAAACCCCTAACCTGGGAGTTCTGAGTCAGCTCCAGTTTGACTTTACCTTTCTTGAACTGTGGAGCACCAAAAGGGTGTGCAGTACCCCCTTTAATGCCTCAGCAGCCCCTGTGTGGCCAACTGCTCTTCATGTCACACCAGACCTGTGCCCACAAGTTTTTCAGTCACTTCATGTTGGCAGCGTAGAGATCTCACCATCACCCAACTCCACCCTCCAGAATTTTCAAATTAGATGCTCCTCCTTTGAGGAAAAGGTACTCTGATGGAGTACAATCCCACATACATTAACTTCCACTTTTTACTTTTAAATTTAATTTTTTAAACTTATTACTTCAATTCCCATGGTTCTTAAATTCTTCTTGCATAATCTTCCTGTGTAATAATTAAGCCTCTCAATATGCATCAACAGTTTCATCACCCTAATTTCAAAATTTGCCTATTCAGATAACATCTACTTCCTGTCTAGGAGATGAATTTTCTTATCAAAATGACCAGGTTAGCATGACACCACTTGGAAAGCTCATTTTGCACTTTAATATTTCTCCCTGGTTTCCACCATTCCCTTAAATTTCTTCTGAAGTTTCACCAATAGTTCTCTACACTTTAGAACTGGACACAACATTTTTCACATTTTTAAAGCATCAGCATTGCTGATGTGCCTGCTATACTCAGGAGGTATCTCTTCTCAAATGATGTCACTCCCACCAACAAGACTGCCTCAGAAATTTGAAGGTAAGCATCAGTTTCTGAGCAGGCTTTTCTAGAATCCTGCAAGGGAGATCTCTGAATTGATTTTACTGAAATATGCAATCTGTCTCCATTACAGTCTTGGTAATTCCCAATTCCAAATTATCCTTGTCCCTTACAATTTGGGTTTTTTTTAATCTTTCAGGGTTAAAAATCACGTCCTTATGGAAAGTGAGTTCTCTGACTTTTTTCTGTAAAGCATTGAATAAATATCTATGCTATTTCCTCTATTCCTTGAGGCTGACTTTGAAACCATGCGTTCTAGCAAATCAGATAATTCTCAGATCTTTTTTTCTTCATACCAAATGGTTACCACTTTTACCTTATTTTTCGATCTGCATGTTTCTATTACCTCTCTTAAAGTGAACAAAGTCCAAGCCCATTTGGGTTTTAACAATTCTCAGCTAAAGTTCACCTTTTGATTGGTAACATGACATTCTTTCCTCAGTTCTTCCTGCTGTTTCTTGCAGTCTGTCTGCTCATTCCTAGCAGCCTTTTTGAGGTAAGTGCCCATGCAATCAAATCACATCCTTCAACTATTCTGATGTCTGAAAGACTCCAATAGTATTAAAGTTTTTCATTAGAATAGATTCTCTTTGTATTCAAGACAGAGTAACCCTGTTTAGACAAATTTTCAAACTACTTCCTTCTGAAATCCAAAACTTTACTCCAGATTCATGAATTTTAAACAAACCTCTACGTAGGATTTTCTTCTTTTGTTGTATATGCATGCAAATTTGCATGACCAAACAAATCTAACATTTAAACAGATCTAACATTAATTTTAGGTACAGTGTCAGCACACCCATTTCTTCTGCTTCTCCCAGATTTTGAGTTATTAGTTGGTACTCCTTATCTTCAAAGTGGCCAGTCTAAGTTTCTACTATAAATCTTGCAGTCAAAACATCTTCCTGTATCCTTCAACTTCATATTAAAGGCTGTACACACCACTAAACTAAACCATGAGTCTCCAATCATCTGAACAGCTTAGTTCCTTCTTTAGAAGAAATTAAGGTAGATCTGTACAACAGTTTTACAAAATATTTTAAATAATATATGGATTGCACACTTTGCTAAACAATTTGTTTTGAAAGAATGAGCCTCTCTTTCTACAGCAACACCCAAAGTTAATTTGGATCTTCTAGATGGACAATATCCTACATTGAGTATGAGTCTCCAGTCTCTTCCTTGTATGGACATTTCTCAAATACACATTACTTTTAAACATGCATGAGTTAACTACATTTTCGCCCATGAGAAATTCTTTTCTTCCAGATTAGGCCTTTTCCTTGTTCCCTTCTGTCTTCAAAAAGAACAGCACATGTATTTTATGGTTTCTTTGTGGGTGAAGAAAACATTGCCAAGATGATTATTCCAGGCAGGGTATCAGGTATAACAAAGGAGCCACTGAAGGTAAAATAGCAGAGGAATCAGAGTATGAGAGAAAGGAAGTGTGATATTCCACTATCAATTGCCACAATTAAGCAAACACAGCTATCAGTTAAGAATGAAGATTTTAAGACCTTGAACAGAAATTTACTTCTGTGAAGACAGCTTCTCCTTTAACCTGGCAGCTTCCCAACTACTGTGTAAACCAAAGTCTCATTCTGCATTCTTCAGCAGTTAGCTGGTATTTTTAGAGTCACACTGGTCAAAGTCTGTTCTAGGACAGTCAGTGTAAATCTGGGTTTAACTTTCAGTGAGCAGCTCAACTCTTCATTGCTTTGAAAAGCAGAAAGTTAAGACATCACATAGAACAAAGATTTAGAACAATATATGCTGAATAAGGAGTTATAACACCTGGCTCACAGAGTCAATGCTGCAAAGCCACTCTGTTCTCATAATGTGCTTTCCAGGGCTCCAGACTCCAGAAAGACTGACTAGCTGACACCCAGCACTGAATTTGATTCCATGTGTGAGCCCTGGACTCACCAAACCTTTCCAGAGCACAGGCAGCACTGATACCTGCTACAGTCACCACCATCTTCTAATCCTGCTGGGCCCGGGAGCTCTGCCATGGCTGCAGAAGGAGTGTACTGAGATCGTGTTAAATACCTACAGAAATTCACAGCTCTTGTACAGCTGGCTCCTCCACGCTGTCCCTCTGTGGCCTGAGTTATGAGAACACAGTGCAAAATTTTCCAGGTTTATCCAGCAACATTTCTGATCCAGCATGGGTGCAGCACTTCATCTAAGAAAAGCAATTGTACTGTTATCCCTCAGAGCTACATGTTCACAAATTTGGGATTTTATATCTGCACTTAGGTGATCTGCTCCCTAGTAGCCAACTTCTGACTGCATGACATAATTTGGAGTTTGTATTTACAGAGTAATTTCTGCAGACTACAATTAATTGAATCAGCTAGTAATTGAACACTGAATAACCAGAATTTGTTTCCTGGTAAGAACACGTTATTTCCAAATGATAGCTTGGTCTCCAAATGCTGACAAATGTCAAACAATTATTAGAGTTTTGAATTTTTTTGGTACTGCAGTCTAAGCATCTATATTAATATGTCTGGGGCATTTTTCTAACCATAAAGACTTTTAAAAAATGTAGATACACAGGTAATCCAGCCAGTCAACCTTTGCTAATTATTTCTTTGAGAACTCCAGGCACTGTACACCAAAACAGCTGAGACTAAAAGTCATATAATATAACAATACCCACACTGCCATACATTTAATCAGTTCACAACTTAGGAATCACTACTACAGAAAACATTTCTAAAAGACAGATTTATACTTACTATATAATATTAAAATTAATTTAGCTACAGAAATTAGCTTCAAATTCAAGTATGACCACTAGTTATCTTACAATGACCTGACAGTCAGAAATCAGTGTTAATTCAGAAGTGTGTTTACAACACTGCTTAATGCCTTGTGGTAAGAGCACAGAAAAGGAGAATGAGGGCAGCCTTCTCTAAACAGGTGACTTGCACTGTTCAACAAATGAGATACTTGAATTATTATTCTTGTTTAGACTATCTCCCAGCAGACCAAGAAGGAAATATTCTAGAGAGGATATTAGATTATTCAAAAACCATGACAGAACTGTAATCTACTGCTTCTATGAACAAAATACCAGACACTTTATTCCTAAAGAGGAAACAATATGTAGTTTGGGTAAAACCAGTTTCAAGTTGTACAAAATAAATAGCTACTAATCACTCATTTTCATTTGAGAACAATATCCACTGCAAACAGCTACTCCTCAATTTAACATCAGCAACAGGGAAAGTCAAGTCCTTATAAATACCAACATCAGTGGCATCATTTATTGCTGGGGTACATGCAACACTAAATAAAGAGGTCTAACCATACCTTGCATTAAGGTTTCAAAACTCAAGCTCCTAACATTTTATGACCTACTGGAAAGTATATAAACTCTGCAAAGCAATAATATCTAATATGGAAAGCTAATTAATAGACCTACTACTACAAAAAATGAAAACCTCCCATCACAACCATCTTCACTGACCTAACACCAACTGTTTAGATAATCCCCCATTTACAAACTTTTTTGAGCAGAGAACTCATTGCTTGAGTAGACACTCACGCCTTTTGGGTGTTTTTCTCCCTGTCAGAGGAAACTAATCTAACAGAGTGAATAGTTTGGCAGGAACCAGCTAGGAAGTGCATCTACCACAGGAGGAGAAGTGAAATGAGCACGCCCAGGGCGGAGACAGTAGGATAAGGCCTGAGAGAGCAGCCTGAGGGCACTCCCCAACACAACCACGCTTGGCCGGGCTGTGCTTCCTTCCAAGACACACTTCCAGGAGCTCCATGCCTTCCTCTGTCTGAGCAAACCCATCCAAGGGGGCCATGCAACAGAACAGCTCTGGTCCTGAGCCCAGACTCACACATCTGGGAGAGCAGGGAACAGCTCCTGAGAGTTTTTCAGTTCCAGCCATGGGTGAGGGCTTCCATGGATGCAATCTCAGCTTTGGGAAGACAGGAACCAGAGAGCCTGACTCGCCATTCCAAAGGATTCCTATTAGACACCATGTCATGATCCTCAGTGTGGCATCCATACTGCACAAGTCTCTGCTCCCTTTCAGTATTATTTCTACACTTTAGCATTTAATCTCCAATCCAAAACTAGCTGTATAGTAATGATAAGCTTCAGAGTCAAAAAAGATGGAGAAAAAAATAAAGCATAACTGAAGAACTATCTAATTTTGGGGAAGTGAATACACATTCAAAATTGTTACTCAGAATTTGGTTATTAAGTACAAACATCCATTTTCCTTCACACTGATCTCCAATGCTCTTCATTTTGCAATTACCCAAACCTTAAAAAAAGTTGACACAAAGGAAAAGGGCATAATCTCAGGCTGACAAGTTGCAGTGATGTATCCCTTCTAACGATGACATGTAAATAATATTTTACTTGCCTGAAAATGCCTTAAGCCATTGTTTAAGCACTGCAGATTTACATGGGAGGCAGCACTGAAAGACTAACATAAACATGCATTTAAATACTAACACTAAAGCAAGATGATGATCATTACCAGTTAAATTCCTAAGCAAAATTTTCCAGTTGTGTATGTTTAATAGGGGGTCATTTTTTTCATCAATAAAAGATACTTATTAAAAAATGCTAGTTGATGTTTAAACTCTACTGTTTTAACAACTTCCCAAGAACACATGTGAAATCCATAAAGAACTCCCTGTTTCGTCAAGTGCTGGCAATGCTGTTCTCTACTAAAGTAACTGTCATCTGATTTAAACAGGAGCTTTCATTTTTCACTTCAAGTTAAAAAAAATTATCTCCTTCAGATTAAGACAATCAACTGGTGAAGATCCATTTAAAATGTATTTCAGATAGTCACTTAAACTGAAACACTGAGGAGCAGATACTCTATTTCCAATATGTTTTGCATTGTTACAACTATTGCTTTCAAGTCTAGACTTAACTGAAACTTCAGAATTACTGCACCAGTTATTTTTACTTTTTGTTTCATAATGATATAGAGTAGTAGCACAAAACCCACTTTAAAAATAACTGGCTTTCCACTGTGAATTTTCACAATATAGCAGCCTAGACTTGGTGAACACTGCCTTTTTTGTAAGATTCTAAGATACACTCCATTGATCTACCCTCCCTGCATTTTAAAATACATTTTAAGAACCTCCATTCACCCCACCACCATGGGAAAGAAAACAACAAAACACAGGAACTACAAATTTCAGAAACCAAATTTCAGTATTTGTCACTGTTTTACTATGCACAGACATTGGCAAGTAACTTTAGTTTGGCCATAAGTAACACAAAAATACTTGCTGATGTCCAAAGAATAAAAATTAAAGGTCAAGTAGTGATTTAAAACTGATATAATCATATACTTCTTAAACTGTTTTTTTTCCATGAAATAGGGATGTTCTGTTTTCAAAGCTAATGCCTTGCTACAGTACTATTCCAATTCAATGGAGAAAATACCTTCCTATTTTTCCTTCCTGTAGTTAAACACCTGAAAGAAGCTCAATTATATATTTTATAAAGCATTATTTATTAAAGACATCTAATACAACATTCTCATTTACAGTCATGTTAAAACATGCAACTAAAAATGCTGAGTTCAGGACAATCAGATCAAATTTAGCCAGGGTCTTTTATGTCATCATATTATATGCCAATGAAAGCTATTTTGGGAAGAGAGAGGGACAAAGCTGGAGCAAAACTGTTTTGGCTATACAATTATGGGAATACTGCTATTATTCAGGGATCAGGAAATAGGAAGCATCACAAAAATTACTTCCTTACCTACATTTGCTAGAACCAAAGGAAAGAGCTTCTTATCTCTGGAATAAATGCTTATGATGCCAAATATTCAATTGTTTGAATCCAGGATATTATAACAGTTCTACCTACTGAAGTACAAGTTTTGGGTGTTTTTTTTAATATTGATATCCCTTATGAGCCTAGAGATCAACATTATTGTTTATTTTACTCCACTCCTCATTCCACTAGCCTAAAACCAGTTACAGTATTTCTTACACTGAACTTGGTTATACAGTTGTTTTGCATCTTTTGTAATTCCTTTCCCTCACGTTGGCAAACCTTCAAGAGTTATTTTGGGAAGTAAAGGAGTTTGAGAACCTTTAATAGTCAAATTGATAACAGTATTTCTCATATGTCCTTAAAACCAATGTTTATCTATAAAATTTGGAAATGGAATGGGAAAAAGCTTGTACTATGAAATGCATAAGTGAAAGTTAGAAAAGCATGAAGCATAATATTACAGTACCATCAGAGTTAGCACTAAACAAATCAGTGTTTGGTGAGAGCAGTGATGAGTCTGAGTCATAGAGAAGTCATTTACACCTTCCTTGTATACAAAATATTAATGTATCATGAAAAAAAGAAACTAAACAGGAAACCCACTCTCATATTTATACAAGCTACTTTACATAACAACAGATACTTCTGATTTTATCCAGGTAAGGCAAGGAGGAAAACAACTTGCTTTTTTCTCTAAAGGATGTGTCCACAGGCAAGTAGCAAGTCTTATTTGACATGTCCAAGGGTTTGGCTTTTTTGGATTATTACCAGAATATCTTCTGTCATAAACCACACAACTTTAGATTCTGTTGACAATACTCAGAGATCTAAGAGATATATTCCCTCAAAGAAAGCCACGTGTTGTTACATTCAATCAGACACTTTTTCCACTGCCAGCTCCCCAAATCATAAACATACACTATAAAAAATATCTTCTAGTAAGGAATAAACACATTTCAAGAAAGTAGAAAGGTGAGGAGTTGCACACTGCACATTTATCCTATGATATCAGAAGGTTTCCCCCCTCTTTTTCTAGCACCTTAAAAATATGTATGCTGCATTCAGGATTTCTCACCTATTCAGTAACAGTACTAACCAAATACTGTTACTGTCATCGACAGTTTCCTAACAACTAAAAATCCTCAAATTTGCTTAAAAGAAAATATATTATTAATGAAAGTTTCAGTCCTAAAAACACAGGGTGTTGCTACAAAAACCCTTACAGTATACCAGATAGAAGGGGTAGAAAACATGATAATGGGAGAAAAAAACAGACCATGCTGCTTTCATTCATGTAGTAGTGATGTCAGTGCCTGCAATGGTAGTTGCTCTGACCTGTAGAGGCTCAAAGCTGAAGTGTTTTCACAGAAACCTCCTTCATAAAAGAACCTTTAGCAAATCGCTAAAACATCCACAAAATGGCTTAGTAGGACACCCAGTTCAAGGCATCCATACTGAAAAAGGCTCAAAGGAGGTGGGGAAGGGACAGGTGTCTTAAGAGAATAACATCTATCCATCAGAATAAGCAGTCTCCAGAACAAGAATATTCGTGAAACAATCCAAGTCAGACTGCAGAGCCAAAGACAAACACATCTCCTGCACTGGTGAGAAAAACAACAGGATTAAACCTAGAGCCTAAGCTCACATTTTACAGCAGTGGGAAATGGCTTTGAAAAACTGACAAAAAAACTTAATCAAGCCACTTCCCCAAGACTTGTATACTGATAACAACTATAAATAGTTGGAGTAGCATTGTTCAACAAGCCACAGCAAAATGGTCCATGTCTGAAAATGAAGCATTTAAATTTTTTTCAGCCCTCCATTACTACTGCAGAAATCCTCGAGTTCAGCAATCAATTTTCTATATACTGTTATCACCATATAGACTACAAACATGTTTTTAGGGTCCACACGTCATATATTAAAATGCTGAGAACAAGCAGGGAAACAAAGACAAAATATCACCCCATGGCACGCAACTATATTCCAAATTGTGTAGAACAGCTCTAGTTTTAGGGGGGCAGACGAAGGGGAGGTTTGGTAACCTTTTTTCATTAGCAAGACTGAAGAAATAGAGTATCTTATTACTCTTGCCCGCTAGAAAATGGTGCCTGTATTTCAGTAAAATAAAGCTGTTGACGTGTGCAATTGTGGTCATTATTAGGGCGATCACGTTGTTTTCATTCATTCATTCAGGATTTGCTAAAGGATGTCAGCTTCTGCAGCAGCAGCTGGCTTGACCTGGAGGAGGGGGAACGAATTCTTTGCAGTGCATACAGATTACAGGGTGCATTTCTCGACGGACCGTTTATGATTTTATACACTGCACTCATTAAACCAAATCAAGCCCTGTGTGCTGCTGACGCAGTTCACCAGGAGGCAAGCTCAAACAAGTTTAATGACAGAAAAGTCATTCAGTACTAATTTACAGTCTGATTTATTAAGGCTAAAATAGCCCACAGATGAAGACAACTGAAAACCACTTTCTAAAATTAAAATCTCCCCTCCAACAAAAAATTCATATACACTAATGAAGTACTTCACAGCTTTGCAGTATTTTTCTGGCTTGCAGGTAACTGCCCATATTCCTCCCTCTTCAATACACCTTAAGCGTAGGCTTTATACACTGCACCACTACAATGTTTTCCTCCGGGTTCCCATAATTAAATAATTTACTGCTCAGCAGCAGCAGCATCACTACTCATATGCACAAATATTTTGGGTTTTACCTAGTTTCCCATTAGCATTTTCCAAAGGTTTAAGAGGCAAAATGGAAATCTACATTTAGTGCTTCATACAGTCAGAAAAATATGATCTTTAGAATTTTAAATAGAGCTTGAATGAATCAAAACCACAGAAGCTCAGTTCCATTTTCAAGCACACAAAACCCTCTGCAGAAATAGACTCTCTTTTTGAAAAATACATTACAAAGTGTCTCTGGTCAGATTATAACACAATCAATTAGGTCATCTGCATAAGCAGATGCATAGGGCAAATTAACTCCATTTGTAACTGGCAGTGTCTTTTTGCTCATTTGTAAAATGCTGCCCCTTACCTAGGATGATTCTGATGACAGATCTGCCCAAGTTACAAACACTACAGACAGCAAGGGTTTACTACACATAAAAACTGAAGAGGAAAGAAGGTAAGATTCCACTGCTACGACACACGTTGGCACCCAATACAGACCACAATTTGCCACAGAAATCACACACAGGGACTTACAGAAGGGACAGAAAAAGAAAGTGGTACTGAACCACAGGAAGCAGAGAGATGATGTGCGATACCTGATATCTAAGGCAGGACAACATAAAAAGTGCACTTAGTCCAATTCATTCAACTGTTCAAGTGATGGGGGAAGGCAGAGGGGAGTGAGGGAGGTAAGATGGCCACTGCCACTTTAACACATTCAATAATTTAACAGATAACCTGACACAAGTTAAGTTGGACTTGCTGGGAATCAATCTTACATTTTAAACTTTACAGGCCTATTTTGGCTACACTGAGTGCATTTGTAGTTTGTAGTGCATTTTGTTCGGTTGAGTTTTTTACAGTCTCAAGGATTCAGTACTAAATATCACAAGGAGACAGACAGACTTGTTTTTAAGAACCTCAGTATGGGAATTTCCTTGTTTTGGAGCCTGTGCTTGGAAACATCACATCTTTTAACCTGTGATCTTACAAAAATTCAAGTCTTTTAGGAAACAGAGCTCCGCAGAAAGGAAGAGCATCTGAGGCTTAGTTTTAACACTTCAGAACCGGGTTGTGACACCCCAGATATAAATCTAACTCATTATCATCCCTACTAGGTAGCTGCAGCTGGAGACAGGGAAGCGGGTTAATTTTAGGCTCGTCTCTCTATTACACCCCTCCGCTGCAGAGCCCGAGCGCAATAGCACCGGGTGGGAGCCCCCGACCGCTCCCGTCCCCGGGCTCGCCCCCGCTCCGCTCCTCCCGAGGCGGGGGTGTTTTTCCTAAGCAGGATTCTCACCTTGCCCGAGGAGGAGGATGACATTTCAGGGCTTGCCTCCCCCCATCCCGGCGGAGGGTGACAGGACGAAGTGCTTTTCCCCCGCTTCCTGGCAGGGCAAACCCGGGCACGACACCTGCCCCGGGGCTGGGGGATTTAGGGCTCACCCTCGATCCCCGACCCGCTCCCTAAGGCTCCGGCGGGGCTCCTCCCGCCGGGCCGGGAGTCCCCCGCTGTCCCACCCCCGCTGGCCCGGGGCGAAGGCAGGGCACAGCCCGACAGCGGGAAGCAGAGCCCAGGGTGCCCGGAGGCTGGGCGGCCCCAACCCGGCCAGCAGCCCCGCGGGGCAGGGAAGCGAGACCGGCTTTCTCCCGGTGCTTTACCTCT